>CM062350.1:982679-1582679 GCA_031216105.1 Dalbergia cultrata | reverse complement strand
AAAAGGAATTATTCTCCGTACTTGATGAGTCAATTAAATCTTCTATTGCATTTGGCAATAATACAAATATTCCTATTTCGGGAAAAGGTAAAATAGAAATCAAATTGAAAGATGGCTCTCACAATTTCATTTCTGATGTGTTTTATGCTCCTGGACTTTATCACAACTATGAGTATTGGGCGGTTGTCGAGAAAGGCTATGATATACGGATTTATCAAGGTTACTGCATGATATTTGATGAGCATGGGAAGTTTATTGTAAAGGTAAAAATGACTTCAAATAGACTTTTTCCACTGAAAATGCAACATGAAAAATTTTCCTGCTTGAGTTCTATGATACCTGATGATAATTGGCTATGGCATATGCGTTTTGGGCACTGTCACTTTCGATTGAATTATCTGTCAAGAAAAGAACTTGTTTCTGGTTTGCCGATTGTTGAAATTCCTAACTATATCTGTGAGACTTGTCAATTGGGAAAGAAACTGTAATACCCCGAATTTTAAATAAAAGAGTTAGACAAATTTTTTTCGAACAAAAAGAGCATCAGTCATCGTTAATTGTCAGTTCGAATCCTATCACGATTCGAAGTTGAATATTTGCTAAGTCTGGGCCCTACACCTCCTTGGAGGGCCATATGATAGAGTAACATTCTTGGAACCAAAAGTCCCGGTAATTGTTCCTTAGAGAAAACTGAGTTAAAGAGTGATTTTTAGGGAATTTTTTGAAATCTTTAAACAACCCGTTTCTAATGTCTAAGTTTATAAAACCGTGAAAATTTTCTGATTTGAACTAAAACCCAAAAATGTAGATTGGGATTGGGTTGATTTGATTTTTAGACATTTTCTTTGAATCCAAATAAGGGGTATTCCCTTATTTACATTTATGTTTAAAAGTTAATAGGAAATAAAAGTTAAAAAGGAAATGAATGATTTCACTTTAATTAAGAAATGTAATAAGTTAGTTTTAGAGAGGAGGAGACTATAGACACCATCACGACAAGGATAAACCTGGTGGTCAATGTGCTGGCGATCACTGTCAAGTCTTGTGCAGATCATTTTTATGCCTTTCTCAGGTGGCCAGCTGCGGCCAGAGGCTGACTGGCTCTCAGCAAAAGGTGAGAGACGTCAAGAGTGGCTGCAGCGCTCTTTAGGCGCGATCGACGAGATGATTTAAAAACCTCAAGCTGGGTTCGAACACTCTCACCATTTTCACCCCCAACCCCGAGCTCTTCTCTCCCAAAACGTGTTTCTCACCCCAAAAACTCCATTTCTTCCTACTTTTCTCAATTCTAACCCCAATCTTTTGTTCCTAAGGCTTTAAGGTATGTTGTTCTCTTGGTTTTGCTCTCCTTTGTCCATTTCCTCCTTGTTGTTATGGTGATTTTCTATGCTTCTCAAAGAGGAGAAGTTTCCAACCTTATTAGAGATGGATTCTTGAGTATTTAGAGGTTTTAGAGGTTGATTTAGAGTTCCATTGCTCCTGTATCAGATACTGCTGTCAGTTCTGCCTTTTATTAGGTTGTTGGTGTTAGCACTTCTCTGTTCACCCCTCCAGGTGAGTGGGTTCTCAGCTGTGACTTCTATATTCTCGTGATTAGAGTTATTTTCATGAAAGTATGATTTAATGATTGATTTTAGAAGAAATACTGTACAAGGATTTGAAACTATGTTGGATTATATATTTTAGAGCTATTGATTTTAGAGCATGAAATGTATTTTTGAGAAAACTCATGGGACCATGTTTGTTGAATTGATTTTAAATGTATTGGATGATAATGATGATTATGGAAAGCTTTTATGAATGGTTAATACTTGAATATGCTATTTAGAGAAGAGAATGAAATTGAGATTGTGAACATAGCTATTTTGAGATATGTTGTTGAGAGTTTTAGTATGAAAACTTGATGGTTTGAATTATATTTTAGAGAATTAAACATAAACAGTTTTAGAGCTTGAAGAGATTCAAAGATTAAAATGGATACATACTCTGTGAGTTTATGAAATCATGAATGTCTATACAGGGTAATCTCTTAGGCATGATTTCATAGCCATGGTTATGCTAAAGTCAGATTGTTAGAGTTGTATACTCGTAACAACTGCCAGCTACATATTCTATGGCTTTGAAGTCACAATGCCTTTGAAGCCAGTGACCCTTTAGACACGATTTGATAACCACAGCTTATGCTAAGGTCGGACGTTAGAATCCAATAGATTGAGTTCACAGAGTTAACAGATTTTAAGGATTCTTATATTTAATTGTTTATCTAGTTAGGCGAGCTATAGAGAAATGCGATTAACGGTGCATGATCGTTAACCTTGGTACCAAGTTGCCTAAGGGCAATCTCCCAAAGCAGACCAGAGAATGGAACCTATTTAGGTGTCCACATTAAGTCCCCAGTGAGGCCCGTGTCTGGCACTGGTGAAGCGTAGTAGACTGCCGATTAAGTGGTGAGACAGTGTCCGCACCCACTAGAACAACCGGACTTTTAAGTTCTCTAAGAGCTACTTATACTATGAACTTATATGATTTTAGGTATAAAAGTAAATTCGTTAACTGATTATAGAATTTGTGACATGATGAATTGAGAATATATATATATATATATTTGTATATATGTATATCTACATATCAGACATAACCAGAGACTCCTGTTTACTAGACTATTGTTGACCTTATTTATGAAAATGACAATTTGATTATGTATATGCATATATGAAATGTATTAAGACCGTCATAGTGTTATTATGATATTATGTATTTCGCTTCTGATGTTCCATGAAAGGGGGTTTGGTGAGATTCACTCACCGAGTTTGGTTGCCAAACTCACCCTCTACTTTCATCTCCATTACGTATTCTTCCAGCTGAAAGATTATAGATTCAGTGGTAAGCTCCATTTGAGTAAAGCACTTTCATTTTGTCTAGAGTGCTCCAGTACTTTGCAGGCAGGGTCCCGGACCTTAGAGCATGTCTCATGTATTGTATAATATGACAGTATATTCAGACTTTATATACTTAACCACTTAATCAGTATTAATTATGGATATTTTGACACAGAGAGAACTTATGTTTATAGTGTGATCTGACCTCACTTTAGAGGCGGTTTATAAGGTTTTAGACGAGGTAATGATTTAAAAACAGTATGATTTATATGTTTTAAATGGAATGTTATATTAAATAAGCTTTGAGCATCATATTTACAGAGTATTCTGTGTCACGAGGCTTACGTGGAGAGTGGGAATTTCTCACGTCAGTCATGTGCCCTAATCGGGTCATGACAGAGTATTATAGGCAAGTTTCTGCATAGTATGCTTGGAGCAAGTGTCCACAAATGACATGACGTTTATGTGAATGGAAACCGCGGCCATTCACACTAACGTGATGTTATTTGAGGCCTATAGGGAGAGTTAATGATGTCTAGAATCCTTGTCTTATCCTATGTTTTGCTTTCTTAGGTGAGCTATGCCACCGTGACCAGTCGTCATCGTTACCAGAGCAACGCGTCGGTTACATTCAGCGCTGGAAGCGGCAGTTCTAAGCTTAAAGCAGGGTGCTTAGTGAGCATATTAGAGTTGGAGTGAGTCGGTCAGAGCACGGCCTGTGTGTGGCTGGCTCAAGCAGGGGTCAACGACGGGGACCATTGATCAGGGCCACCTCCCTAGCGCCTTCTCTGATGCGCCCTATAGTCGCCCAACCTGGGAGTCAAGAAAATAATCAGCCAGAGGGCAATAGTTCGAAACCCATTGGCCACCCCCATCCTGTCAAACATGCGGGAGACGACATAAGGGCCAATGCCTAAAGGGCTCATCTGCATGCTTTGAATGCGGGCAGGAAGGACATAAGAAGAAGGATTGCCCGCTACTACGAGAAATAGTTAGTCAAAGGCTAGGACAACCTAATGAACCATCACAGCCTCTCTACCCCGCAGTTCGGGGTGATGCAGTTACCTCAACTGATGAAGGTTCCCCTACTAGTGACTTAGAGCCAGTAGATAGACATAATCAAACTATATTACGCTTATAGATGCTTAGTGAAACGATGTGTTTGTAACTTTAATGTCATAAATAGTGTGTATGAAGTGTGTGAAGTGTTCTAAAGATGCATGTGATATATGGTATTATGTATACTAAGGACTATGCATATGAATGCCATGCTTGTTTTTATATTTTCACATAAATAGGCAGAGTAGTTTGCTGTTCATGCATGACACGAACATAGAGAATGAGAAGGATAATGTATGGACTAGGAATCCTTATTGTGTCATCTAATGTCAGAACTAAGGAAAGAGAACTAGGGCAAGGGCGAGAGTAACGTTAAGCCCTATTTTGGGAACTCACATCCACGCATGAAATAGCAGAGCATAGATATCCATCCATGTTTTATACTAGGAAAGAGCTACCTTTACAGGCAGAGCAGCCTAAAACAACTCAGTCAAAATATCTAAGTAGTGGCTTTTAGAATGGCCCTATCTTCTAGAAAATCGTGACAGAGTATATCAGAGTACCCTATCATAGTATATCAGAGTATGATATCAAAATATATCAGAGCATCATGTCAGAGTATATCAAAATATCATGTCAGAGTGTATCAGAGTATTATATCAGAGGATGCCATACAATTAGATACGTCCTTGAACCTCACGTAAGTTCAGTTCAGATTTGGGGACCAAATCTTTTTAAGGGGGGGAGTATGTAATACCCCGAATTTTAAATAAAAGAGTTAGACAAATTTTTTCGAACAAAAAGAGCATCAGTCATCATTAATTGTGGTTAGAATCCTATGATCCGAGTTCTGAATTTTTGCTAAGTTTGGGCCCTACACCTCCTTGGAGGGCCATATGATAGAGTAACATTCTTGGAACCAAAAGTCCCGGTAATTGTTCCTTAGAGAAAACTGAGTTAAAGAGTGATTTTTAGGGAATTTTTTGAAATCTTTAAACAACCCGTTTCTAATGTCTAAGTTTATAAAACCGTGAAAATTTTCTGATTTGAACTAAAACCCAAAAATGTAGATTAGGATTGGGTTGGATTTTGATTTTTTAGACATTTTCTTTGAATCCAAATAAGGGGTATTCCCTTATTTACATTTATGTTTAAAAGTTAATAGGAAATAAAAGTTAAAAAGGAAATGAATGATTTCACTTTAATTAAGAAATGTAATAAGTTAGTTTTAGAGAGGAGGAGACTATAGACACCATCCTGGACAGTGATAAACCTTGCTGGTGAGCGCTGCCAGTGAAATGTCAACTGTGAGATCATTTTATGCTCTCGGTGAGCTGAACTGAGGCTGTCAGCTCATGAAACAGTGGCGGTGCGAGAGGCGTCGCAGCCACATCTTAGAGCTGAGTGTCGTGACAGATGATTTAAACCCTGTTTGGGTTCCAAACACTCTCTCACCATTTTCACCCCCAACCCCAGAGCTCTCTCTCCCAAAACGTGTTTCTCACCCCAAAACTCCATTTCTTCCTACTTTTCTCAATTCTAACCCCAATCTTTTGTTCCTAAGGCTTTAAGGTATGTTGTTCTCTTGGTTTTGCTCTCCTTTGTCCATTTCCTCCTTGTTGTTATGGTGATTTTCTATGCTTCTCAAAGAGGAGAAGTTTCCAACCTTATTAGAGATGGATTCTTGAGTATTTAGAGGTTTTAGAGGTTGATTTAGAGTTCCATTGCTCTGTATCGAGATCTGTGTCGATTCGCCTCCTATTAGGTTGTTTGTTATTGCACTTCTGCTCACCCCTCCGGTGGAGTGGGTTCTCAGCTGTGACTTCTATATTCTGCATTAGAGTTATTTTCATGAAAGTATGATTTAATGATTGATTTTAGAAGAAATACTGTACAAGGATTTGAAACTATGTTGGATTATATATTTTAGAGCTATTGATTTTAGAGCATGAAATGTATTTTTGAGAAAACTCATGGGACCATGTTTGTTGAATTGATTTTAAATGTATTGGATGATAATGATGATTATGGAAAGCTTTTATGAATGGTTAATACTTGAATATGCTATTTAGAGAAGAGAATGAAATTGAGATTGTGAACATAGCTATTTTGAGATATGTTGTTGAGAGTTTTAGTATGAAAACTTGATGGTTTGAATTATATTTTAGAGAATTAAACATAAACAGTTTTAGAGCTTGAATCTGAAGAGATTCAAAACAGTTGGCGGATACATACTCTGTGAGTTTATGAAATCACGAATGTCTATACAGGGTAATCTCTTAGGCATGATTTCATAGTCATGGTTATGCTAAAGTCAGATTGTTAGAGTTGTATACTGTAACAAGCGACCTACATATTCTATGGCTTTGAAGTCACAATGCCTTTGAACTGGTGACCCTTTGACACGCGATTTGATAACCACAGTTATGCTAGGTCGGACCGTTAGAATCCAATAGATCTGAGTTCACAGAGTTAATGATTTTAAGGATTCTTATATTTAATTGTTTATCTAGTTAGGCAAGAGCTATAGAGAAACAGACAATGAGTTAATCTTGCATGATCGTTAACCTTGGTACCAAGTTGCCTAAGGGCAATCTCCCAAAGCGAACCAGGAGAATGGAACCTATTTAGGTGTCCACATTAAGTCCCCTCAAAGGGAGGCGGGTGTCTGGGCACCGGGTGGGAGCATAGTAGACCTGCTGTAGTGAGACCTGTCGCACCCACTAGAACAAATCGAGACCTTTACGGTTCTCTAAGAGCTACTATACTATGAACTTATATGATTTTAGGTATAAAAGTAAATTGCGAATCTGATTATAGAATTTGTGACATGATGAATTGAGAATATATATATATATATTTGTATATATGTATATCTACATATCAGACATAACCAGAGACTCCTGTTTACTAGACTATTGTTGACCTTATTTATGAAAATGACAATTTGATTATGTATATGCATATATGAAATGTTTTAAGACCGTTATAGTGTTATTATGATATTATGCACTGTTTCCTTGATGTTCCATGAAAGGGGGTTTCAGGTGAGGATTCACTCACTGAGTTTGGTTGCCAAACTCACCCCCTCTACTTTCATCTCCATTACAGGTATTCTTCCACAAAGATTATAGATTCAGTGGTAAGCTCCATTTGAGTAAAGCACTTTCATTTCATCTAGAGTGCTCCAGTACATTGCAGGCAGGGTCCCGGACCTTAGAGCATGTCTCATGTATTGTATAATATGACAGTATATTCAGACTTTGTACTTAACCACTTAACTGTATTAATTATGGATATTTTGACACAGAGAACTTATGTTTATAGTGTGATACAGCCTCAGACTTTAGAGGCAGTTTATAAGGTTTTTAGACAGAGGTAATGATTTAAAAACAGATGATTTACATGTTTTAAATGGAATGTTATATTAAATAAGCTTTGAGCATCATATTTACAGAGCATTCCAGGTCACGAGGCTTACGTGAGAGTGGAATTTCTCACGTGCCGGTCATGTGCCCGAATCGGGTCGTGACAGAAACACAGAGATTCATTTCCTACTGGAAAATCCTGGAGAGCAAAGAAGTTGTTGGAGATTGTGCATTCAGATCTATGTACTGTTGAAGTACCAACTCATGGTGGCAGCAGGTATTTCATCACTTTTATTGATGACTTTAGTAGGAAAACATGGGTGTATTTTTTGAAACAGAAATCAGAAGCTTGTGATGTCTTTAAGTCATTTAAGGCATTTGTGGAGAAACAAAGTGGCTGCAGAATCAAGATTCTCAGAACTGATAGAGGACAAGAGTATCTTGCATGTGCAGATTTCTTTTAACAACATGGAATTCAACATCAGTTGACAACCAGATACACTCCCCAACAGAATGGAGTAGCAGAAAGGAAGAACAGGACAATCATGGATATGGTCAGATGCATGCTGAGATTCAAACAAATGCGTAAAGAATTTTGGGTAGAAGCAGTTGCTATTGCAGTTTATCTTTTGAATAGGTGCCCTACAAGGAGTGTTTGTAATAAGACACCAGAAGAAGCTTGGAGTGGAAGAAAGCCATCAGTCGTCTATCTCGGAATCTTTGGGTGTATTGCTTATGCCCATGTACCGAGATCACCGGTGAGGAAGAAGCTGGACAACAAAGGTGAGAAATGTATTTTCATTGGTTATAGTATGAACTCAAAGGCATACAAGTTGTACAATCCAGAGACAAAGAAGGTTATAATCAGCAGAGATGTAACGTTTGATGAGAAAGGAACATGGGGCCAGTTGGCACAAATCTCGGAAATGAGCCTATGATTTTTCCTGATTGTTATGTTGAAGAAGATGAACAGCCAGAAACATCAACCCAACCAGAATCATCCAGCCGACCTTAGAGGAAACATCACCCACCAGCCAGATTGAAGGATTATGTTGTGGGTAATGATAATGACCTATCTGATGAAGAGATTGTCAATTTTGCTCTATTTGCAGATTGTGAACCAATGAACTATGAAGAAGCTTCTACTGATGAGAATTGGAGAAAAGCCATGGATGAGGAGATTCATGCAATTGAAAAGAATGATACATGGGAGCTAACTGATTTACCTGCAGGGAAAAGGCCAATTGGAGTCAAGTGGGTGTACAAGACTAAGTACAAGCCCAATGGTGAGATTGATCGTTTTAAGGCCAGATTGGTTGCAAAAGGATATAGACAAAAGCCAGATATTGATTATTTTGAAGTATTTGCTCTTGTTGCTAGACTTGACACAATTCGCATGATTATTTCATTATCTGCTCAAAATAAGTGGAAGATATATCAGATGGATGTTAAGTCTGCATTTCTGAATGGCACTTTGGAAGAAGAAGTGTATGTTGAGCAGCCTGCAGGTTATGAGATCCCTAGAGGAGAAGATAAAGTTTATAGGTTGAAGAAAGCTCTGTATGGTTTGAAACAAGCACCGAGAGCATGGTATAAGAAGATTGACTCCCATTTCATTGAGAATGGTTTTCAGAAATGTCCTTTTGAACATGCTTTGTACATTAAAACAATTGAACCTGGAGATATTCTTATTGTCTGTCTTTATGTTGATGATCTGATTTTCACTGGCAATAATTTGAAGATGATTACAGAATTCAGGGAGGCTATGGAGAAAAATTTTGAAATGACTGATTTAGGCTTAATGTCCTATTTTCTAGGCATCGAAGTCGCTCAAAAGAAGGATGGAATTTTTATTTCTCAAAAGAAATTTGCTAATGATATTTTGAGAAAATTTCAGATGGACAATTCAAAGCCAGTTGCTACTCCAGTTGAAGAAAAATTGAAGCTGATGAAAGAAGATAAAGGAAGAACGGTCAATCCTACTTACTTCAAGAGCTTGATTGGAAGTCTTAGATACTTGACAGCAACTAGGCCAGACATAGTCTTTGGAGTTGGTTTACTCAAAGATTTATGGAGGAGCCTCATGCTTGTCATTTGCAAGCAACAAAACGGATTCTTCGATACATCAAAGGTACCCTGAATGATGGAATATTTTATGAAAATACTGATGATGTGAAACTTGTGGGATACACAGATAGTGATTGGGCAGGTGACATGGAGACAAGGAAAAGCACTTCAGGGTATATTTTTCATCTTGGGTCAGGTGCTGTCTCATGGTCAACAAAGAAACAACCTGTTGTTGCACTTTCTACAGCAGAAGTAGAATATATAGCAGCTGCAAGTTGTGCTACACAAGCGGTATGGCTAAGGAAAATTCTGGAAATGTTGAACCAAAAGCAAAGCTCTCCCACAATGATACTCTGTGACAACAAGTCAGCAATTGCACTTTGTAAAAATCCAGTATTCCATGGGAGGTCCAAGCACATTGATATTCGATTCCACAAGATTTGGGAATTGGTCGCTGACAAGGAAATACTGATTGATTATTGTCCTACTGGAGATCAAGTTGCAGATATTTTTACAAAGCCATTGAAGCTTGAGCAGTTTTATAAGTTGAAGAAAATGCTTGGAATAGTAAATTCTACAAGCTTGGTTTAAGGGAGGCAATGTTAAAAAAAATATAAACCCAAGCTTACCTAGTTTTGAAATGCCATGTGTTGATTGTAAGAAGACTAAAACTGTTGCTGAAGAAACGTGGCATGCTTTGGTTCTTTGAAACATAACAGCACCTCCTTGAAGTTAATTGGTGGCACAAAGTCAACAAAATGTTGACACCTCACACTGCTACATGATGCATGTAGATTGCTACGTTTGTGTTTTGTTTTTTTTTTAATTAATTTTGAAGCCTATAAAAGGCAGTGAGTGCACCGTGTTTATATATGCAAGTTCATCAAGTTATGATTCAATAAATTTCCTTTTCCGTTCTTGATTTCTGAGAGAGTGAGAAAATATTGAGTGTGTTAGTTTTGTGAGTTCCTGATATCAACATTCATATAAAAGTCAATAGGACCTACATAAAAATAATTATATATTGAATAAAGTTAATAAAATTCACTTTTATTCTGATCATGTATAAATATGAATTATTAAACTTGTGTCTATATAAAAATATCTATTCTCCATGACATGGCCACATCCTTTCTCTCGGAATCCTCATCATTGGACACATTGTTGCTGCAAGAACTAGCATCGTTGTGTCCCTCTACATACTTTCACCATAACAACTTCTTTGTTAGGTTTTATGTTATCTTCTTCATTTAATGACACCTTGTGCGGAACCGCCATTTAATTTGTCAATTTGATAGTTTAATGTTGCGAAATGGAGTAGAGAAAAAAAAAAAAAACTGTTTTAGATGCAAGAGCTTAAATTTGGAACATGTTGCCGCCTGTATGATGGACTCTCAGTATTCAAGGTTTGATTGAAAAGGCAGCATAATATAGAAAATAAAAAAAAAAGAAAGAAAGGCCATTATATCAAACTTAATAGGATATATATATATAATTTGTTTTTTTTCAACTCACGCAGGCAGGATGGGGAGGGGACCCCGGGATATGCACAGTTGCAGGCAGTCATGTCACTACAGCATTGTGTGCTTTTAATTTAATAGGATGATTCAAACGTTTTTTATAATTTCTTTTTGGTACTATAAACGTTTTCTATATGGGCAGCTAGTCAGTTTATTAGTACAAGTGGTGTGCGAAGAGTACTTTTGGCCAATCAAAATTGAAAGAACGGTTTTGGCAGAAAGAAAGTTGGGAACTGAGGCAGAACACGTGAAAGCTACCCAATAAGAGTGACTAAAAGCACAAGAAGTACGAAGTCCATTTCGTACTGTAACTTTTTTTCTCTCCCTTTTTTGGGTCTGAAACGTACTGCAGAGTAAAATCGGCTATTTATTGTAACCAAAAGAAATTCGGCTATTTGTCTCTGGCCTTGCCCTCTTGACTATAGTGGAATCTACTCCAATTGGGCCTAGTAAGACTAAACATTCGTCCAATCTATAACTGCTGTGAATTGTTTGCATGCAAGAGTCCGATCTTTGACAGGAAAAACAAAAAAAAAAAAAAAGGAGTCTGATCCATTGCCCGTCATTAAATTAAACCAATTCCTTGCAGCATTAGCATAGATACATTGTCTAGGCTTTCATTATTCCAAATTAGGGGGAAAAAAAGGCAAAAAGAGGATTAAATTTAGTAATGTAACTGAGTAATTCTCCATTGCTTATATATGTTTATCTAATTAAATGTTTTTAAGGTCTACATTTTATGAGTTAGCAAATTTGAGTTCTTTCATATCAAACTCATCCAAGGCTGCAAATCATAGAGTCCATAGTTAAGGCATTTTAAAATCTCTGATGCAGGATTTTATGTTGCTAGACTTTTAAGGTATAATAATAATGGGAAATTATCTAAAACTTTCATCTCTAGCACAAATATTTTTCTTATTTGGCTATGCATAAAATGGATTTTTCTTTTATAGATGATATGATTGAGCTGGATTTCACTTGATGTGGTTACAGGTGCATTGGGCTCTGGCACAATGAATGGGTTTGAACTTTGAAGGGCTATAATAAATATGAGAGCTGATAATAAATTGAGGCACGGATCAGTGTATGGTTGAATTTGCATATTCCTTTTCAGGTAGGAATTAAGGGCTGGAATTGTAGAGGAGCTGGGACAGATAAAAGAAAGCAACTAGCAATTCAGTGTCCTGTGTCCAGCCTTAAATCAGTGACTATGACATTTTCCCACCATCAAAACATATTAAAAGTTGCCTTATGGTTGGTTTCTGTAGGCATGTGTCCATTAGCTGGAGCGGTGGTGCCTGCAGGGAGAGGGAATGGGGTCATTCCCTTCCCAGCATTCTTGTGTTGGCTTCATCACTATCCCAAACAAGCGAGAAGTCAACCAATTCCATTCTGCTAACAACCTTAATAAATGACTAGCGACAAAGGTAGAGAGAGTCTAATGGCAAAGAAGAAAGCCAAAAGCATGCTCATGTTGTGCTTCCTGCTTATAAATATGTGAGAAAAGGCTGTTTCATGCATCATCTTCTTCGGGTTCTGCACTAAAAACTGAGGATTGCTGCTGTGCCAGTTGTACGAGGTGTGAATCTGTCTGTCGGACGAAACGCTCAACTTATGATGGGGTCTGCACCAGCACAGCAACAGATGTCATACTATGATCATGTTAACAGGCGCCACGAGGAGAAGGGATTCCTCTATGCTTGGTGTGTTCATCTTTAGTTTCTCATTCTCTTGCATGTTATTTTTCTTCCTCTAAATATCTGTGTCTTTTTACAAAGTACATACTGAATATTTGATTCTTTGTTTCAGTTTGTATGCGCTTCTCTGCTGCTTTTGCTGCTATGAGAGCTGTGAATGCTGCTTGGAACGTACCTGTTGTTGCTGTCCCTAGATTGCCCAATTTAAAATACCCAGACCTGTCAAGTTTATCTTTCATCATTGCTGTTCTGTCAAATGATGAGTCTAGGCATGGGGAATAATCTTTGAATCACAACCTTGTACTTCAATTCATTTGTATTTTTGGTATTCTCTTTCTATCATTTGAACATGAAGATTTAGACATCCAAATACACGTGGTTATTACAATTCAAATAACTGGATTTCAATGTAAAATTCTAGCATGATTTGATAGTTTCTTGAAATTCTGTTAGTTGACAATGTAAAATTGTTTTATAGGGTCACTGCATAGAACTATAGAAATTAAACTCTACTGTAAATGTTGAATGGATGTACTTCATTCATAAATCTATTCTTAGTTAATATGTGATACATGATAAGGGAATCTGTCTTGTAAAAATATGCCATTAACTACCAGCAACTAAGTTTCTGGGCTTCTTACTGAACAAAAAGCAAACAATGAAAAAGCTGTGGTTCCTTTAGCCACATTCCTCAAGGGAAACCAGAAAGCATTTGCCGTTATGATGTATCAATGAAAGTATTCTCTATACATTTCAAGGAAAGTAACGCATGTACATGACTTCTGTCCACCGCTGATGAAGCTAATTTAGTGCAGCAATGTGCTATCATCTAGTAAGCCGCAAGGATGGGGTTTCTCTTTTCATCAATATCAATGGTTAGGAGATGTTGAGGATCTGATCCATTAGGACCCTTCAAGTAAAGTGTAGGAAGGTATGCATGGTATGCTGGCAGGTAGCGAGAAACAAAATCTCTAACCTGGAGACACAAACCATGAAAATTCATAGCTTTAGTCATTGTAAGGGAGGTGTTGTAGGAACTGAAGAGACAACATCATATATTCATATTTATCATAAAATAAATGCATTTGAGCAACAGACCTCATCATCAGACATTCCTGGTTTGCCTGCCTCCCTCATGGCAATCTCAGCCTGCAAATTTGAACACGACATGGAAGTATGTTACTATTACTAACAGGTTCTGAACACAAAAAGTTCATAATTTCTGATAGGGCATGTTAAGACAACCTACCTGCAAGCGCCATTGGTAGACACAACTTGGGTCATTAATCTTGATGACTATCCATGACTTTACATATTTGTCCCAAGCATCATAATAAGCTTCAAGGTTTTTATTTACAGTTTCCAGCTGAAAAGTATATGCAATGTTATTTTTTGTTTTTTTCTCTCAATACAAAAGGACAGTTGATTGACTAACAGTCCCTCCCTTTATAAGAAAAGGTTACAGAATTCGCGTAATCAGTATAAAGGCAACATCTTCATGAAAGCAAAATGCACTTTACTAATTCTAACCTGGGGATCAACGGCATTTACAGCCTCAACAGGAAGGGGCTTGAAACCAAGCATCCAACCTTCAAACAACACAACCTAAAAGGCCATGTTCACGTTGTATTAGAGGGATAAACAATTTTGAAAGGAAATTGACATGCGATATAGACCAGTTGCTTTATGGCAAGAATAAGGCCACCTTTCCCACCTCTCTTCTTATAATTGGAGTTCAGGTAGCAAATCCATTTTTCCAAAGACGGGTATTATCTTCCTCAGAACTTCAAAAAGTTAATGTTGTACTTCCCTTTTTTATTGAATAAGAAGGTAAAATTTGGTAGTTATAAAATTAACACGCTTACTTCTGTAAGCTTCTGTTGTTACCTATTCTCTGTGATCGATCATTTTATACCAAGTGGGTCTAACCCCTAAGAAGCAGCTTAAAAGTTGCACCTTAAGATTCTCTTACCGTAAGGGGCCCTTCAACTTCTGGCCATGCTGAAGGATCCGCGCGGTCACCTCTCCCATTGAATGCGGACTGCAACCCCAAGCAATTCACCATGAGCAACTAGCCAACTACAAATTCAAAGTAATGAATAACCCAAAAATGCTATCTATGCTTTTACTTTATCATATCTTGGTAACTTCATCTTCACACCTGCACACTTCAAATAACAAGGAATTACACATAAAATATAATTTAGTAGAGAGAAAAACGTTTGAGTACAGAGACTCACCTTCTTTTGTCATTGTGGTTAAAGCTGTCAAAGTTTCAATAGAAAAAGCAAGATCATGGCTTCCTGCATTTCCACGGAACTGGATGGAAAGGGGAAGGAAAGAATATTTCAGGTTTCATAAATTATAATGTCCATAGATAATATACAGTTGAATACTTTACTTAAATGTGTCTAATTACCTCAAGAAGTGCATTCCCTGGATTAGCTTCTCTTAGTTTATTCTACAATCCAAGCACACATTTTTGTGAGCCCAAAAGAAAGATCAAGAAGCAAGCATCAACAGGACATAAATTGAAAAAAAAGGTAGTTAAGCAGCTTCTGCATACCTGATCTTCAGCTGTCAAATAAAAATCATCTATAGATATTGTTGCTGACTTCCTGAAAATGTTTAACATGTATCAGCGATTCTTTAATTAATATCCTCTCAATTCATCAAAACAAAGAACAAATTCAAAATCTGTTGCTTTGAAGTTCAAAGCTACCTGCCAGTATTTTGGAAAAGATAGTCAAGAGCAAAGACAAGGGTTGTCTTTCCACAGCCTTGAGGAGCACTAAATCCAATCTGAGTCACACAAAGTGCAAAAATAAAAAATAAAAATTAAGAGGCCTTGAACAACTAAGTCTTCATGAATCATAATAAGCAGCATAACATAAATACACACAGTAAACAAACAATGAGAGAGACATCGAGATATGAAAGGAGGACAAATATATACCACTAAAGGGGGTCTATCTTCTCCATCTTTGAACTTGGACTGATGCTGAGCAATCTGATCTTCACACCAGAAGAAGACTGGTATATAGTAGTGATAAATCCTTGCTTTTTGAGGTTCCGTGAGGTACAATTCATTAAGTTGAAACAGTCGGCATAGTAGCTGACCATATGATAACCACTTATCAATGGACTCGGCCACCTTCTCTTGTGTCAGACCAATTTTGTCAACCAAAGGTCCTGAGCAAATAAATTCAAAAAGGTCTTGGACAGAGGAAACTTCTGCAGGCTTTGTGGGAAACACAGAATACAAAGGACACTTCCTGTACACAATGCTGGTAGCATTGGAACTGTTTTGAAGCCATGAACTTCCACTGCCTGCAGCAACAATTGTAAATTTGTAACTGCATATTAAATATGGCACAAATAAATTCCTACTATTATACGAGATTAACATTTTAATGGTTTGAATGTAAATATGATTTATGACACGACCAGGTGATGATATCTAATTCATTCACCTAATGCAACAAGACCTAATTGTTATTGAAATATAAATAAATTCTGAGCGAATTTAGCTGAAACTTTTACAGTAAGGTCATGAAAGTTAAAAAAAAAAAAACACCTAACAATCTGTTAACTATGAAAGCCCAAGATTCATCAGAAAATCTTCAATCCAAATTCCCTATAGTGATCTGAACAATTAATAAAACTTAACAAAAAAGGACGAATGAAAGTTTATAACACAGAACAATAGAGTTTTGGTTGAATGAACTGAATAAAATGAAGGGAAAAAATAGTACCTGAGTTCGAGAAGTGTGTTGGGAATTGAGGGAGCTTAGAAGAGTTTGATTGCGAAGACAGAACAGAGAAGTGTCGGGAATTGGAAGAGTGAGGTGATTTACAATTTTTGTTAGAATGATTATAGGAATAGGCATAGTTTTTAGTGTAGTTAGAACAACAGAAAGAAGATGAAACTACTTTAGGATGCCATGGCTGAGATAACACATTCAAAGTCGCCATCTTTTTATGTGTCTCGCTCTCTTCTGTTGTCTTCTGGCACAACAGAAAATCAGAAATGGAACTTAGCTTGGCCTTGCTGGGTTAGCCGCCACCCACGTAAATGTTACCTCTTGGAGGACCATAAAAAATTCACAAAAAAGAACACATTTTTTCTAATTTTTATTTATTTATTTATAGTTCTATCAATTGTTCCTTGTATAGTTTTATCAATTGTTGTTAGTTTACAATAATAAAAAAAAAAATGTAGCATACTCAACAAGTTACATTATTTTAAGTGAATTACTGTATTTTAATTTAACGATTACTCTGATTTGTATTGTTTTCTAGTTTTGTGAAAAAAAATAATAATAAACATGATAATGAATATAACTATTTGATTTAAAAAAAATACAATATTTTGTTTATGCTGGAAATTTTCCATTTTAAATGATTTGCGCTTCTAATTATAGATATTTTTTTTATTAAGAGTAGTTATTAAGAAAGTAACTTAAGAAAATATATACAAATGTAAAATAAAACACGGTGTGCATAATGATTTAGGCAACGTCCGGCCTCAGGTGCAGATATGGTCCACGATGTTCGATAAGGATTAGAATATTGGTTTGCAAAGTCCATAGGTTTATGACATGTCATAAACTGAAGTGATCCATTCATATGCGTCTTCCAATGACAAACAAGGATGCATCTATGATACTTTTTTAAGGCAATATCTTATACAATTAACCTTTATACCTAACATTTGCTAGAATCCGAATTTCATTAGTTGATTGCATGCACTTCGGTTGAGTCCTCAATGAAACAAACAAATTAGGCCAAAGTCCTCAATTAGAAAAAAAATTCAGGAGGACCTAATTAATATACATCAGATATCATTGTTACACTTTTTAACAACAAAAACAAGCATTGCTACATTTGAGTCCAAAACATGCTAGGCAACATGCTTGATCTTGGTGCTCATACAATCTTAGACAACTTAACAAAGGACCCCAACCAAAGGTCATGAAATGTATATACAAAAGATATTAAACAATATAGACAAACAGGAACAGCTGAATGGAAGTTGGAGGGAAGAAGATTAGATTAGGCAATGATGAGAGGCCTTTCAACTAACAAAACGAGTTGTTTTCCTTCTCTGATGTGTACATATCGCGGTTACAGTCAAGGGTCCCTTGCATTCATTTGTCAATCATCTTACATCTTCAGAAGAGAGTGTCAAGCAGTTCCGGGGAAGGCAAATCTGCTACACATTTAAACTGCAAGAGAAATTCTCACAGTGAACATCATGCAATTTACTAGTGGTACTTATAGTTCATATATAATATATGTACTATAACAGGACATGGAAATATAAACCAGCTTTTTCGCATCAATTTTGTCATCTGCCTCTGCCATACCTTATCTTGCCTATACTTAGTGCGAATGGCAGTTAAAGGGCAGCCATTGCTATTCAGCTGTAGATTCTGCAATGCAAGAACTGTGGTTTTCAAATCTGAAGGCTTGTATGAAGCGTAGTGTTGAAGAGTTGGATTCTGCAAAAAAGAAAAATGAAGGTCATGCTTCCTTTATGTAACTTCATAGGGAAGGAAAAATATCAATGACAAACACAAACCCATGGGTGGCTTGATTGATCCAACATCCATCTGGCAAGAAATACAGCAGATGCCGCAATCAAAGAAGGAAGGAAATTTAAGAAATCATAGTTCATGAGTGTTAGTTCGGCAAGATAATTGGCAAGGTACTCCAATTCAAAGCTAGGGCTCTGCAAGTTTTTCAGGAGGCAAGTGATTAGTAATACTCGAAACAAAACAATCTGGCATGTTGTTGACCAAGCACCATTTCCCCAGATCAATCTTTCACCTTGTAAGAAGCTTGTGCTGCTCGAAGAAACCTCCTAAGAAACCAAGAACATGTTCAGAATGAGGATCGCCAAATAACAATAAATTTTCCTTTTTTATTTTGTAAAGACTTCTTAATGATAAAATTTCAACAAGTACCTGAGGAAAGTTTTTGTTGTGGGAGCAAATAGTTGATATGCAGAGGACTTTAACACTTGGGTCTCCATTTTCAGTGCCTGCCACTCATATATTTATCAATGTAATGAGCATCATGATTCTGATAACAAAAGTTCCACAACACATAACCTGATAGCAGTGAGCAGCATCTTATAAAAACAGACTCTCTTTTAAAGACCAGAAGAATATGGTCTTAGGGCTTGAAGTTCTTCTAAGTTCTCTTGTTAGTTACTGAATGAAATTTAATTTGCAGTTTTCAATTTGAGCGTATATTTTTGTTGGTAATTTGGCATTAATCATTTATTGTTCAAACTTGAAAAAGCAAGGCATACCTCCTCTTTTGTGTATGTGTTGTCTGTGATGAAGCAGAATTCTTCAATACGCGGGGCATTAATTTCTTCATACTTCCTTCAATCGCAAAAAATGAAAAATGAAAATCTCCATATGGAGATGCCACAAAGATAAACCCTTTCTAATTTTAGTCAAGCATAGGGACAGTGAAACAAAAGCAGGCCAGTCTTAAGGTCAACAAGAATAAACTTTTTCTTGAAAGACCATTAAGAAACATAGAAATAACAATATAGCACATGGTCTTCAAAATAAAAGCATTAAAGAATTGTTTGGTGCCATACAACTGCATAAGCTACTGCCAAAAATAATATATCAGTTCTAATTTATGATATTATGAACGTAATTACTAATTAAATATGCCCTGTTGGAGAATAAGAAAGAATGAGAAGGTAAGAGATCAACTTCACTGAATCTCAGAACTTACGAGGCAATTAGCATGCAGGTGATGCCAAGCAGCTGAAGTCTTTGTCTTTCAATGTAATTTTTGGAGAGAAACCAATCTATGAGATATACAGTGAGGTAAAGAGAGTCTGGGACCAATTTGTATTCCTCAGAAACCTGGTGACAATGTTGAACAAAAGGGAATTCAAAGCTAAGTTCATATTTCATCAACCTCAATACACATAGTGCAGATTATCTACATGCTAACAGCAATCTCTTAGGTAAATCAACTAGCAAATGTGAACCCACAAAAATAAATAAATAAATAAATACATCAACGTTAAAGAGGAATTTAGCAGCAGCAGCTTCACAAACTCAGCTTGATTCATGTTGTTCAGTGAACACTTGATACTTTGAACTGAAAACATATGAGAAAGTTAAATGATGCAAACCTCTACAAGCCAATCAACCAGTATCCCACGCATGCTTTGAGTGATGTCTCGCTGTACCGTTTCCATATAGTTAGGATAAGGCCTTCTTGACAGCTGAAACATAAAAAAAATTCTGCAACCAGCTTAAAATATAAAGTAAAATCAAGAGAAACAGTTGACAAGGTTATGAAAACTCCATATTTTAAAGAATTAGAAAACAGGTACCAAAGCAATCCTTTAATTGATTATATTCTTTACCAATCACCATTCACATTATTATAAAGTTTATAACTATCTGTTGCAAATTCAGAGCAGTTCTTACTATGGGAATGTGGAATCAGTTCTTAAACCATATACATGAAAAAGCTGGCAGAAAATGCAAATACAAATATATTCTTGTAACTTTCTATTGAAGCCATTGATAGGGACAACAAGATTGCAGTATGGGACACAAGAAGACTGCTGTATAATAATTGCAGGCCATTTATCACACAAACCTCAGCAACACGCAAGTTGTCATAGATATCAGTGGCATAGAGGCTGCACAATTGAGGATCTTCAAAATCTGCATCTATATTAATGACATCGGGATCCTTTGATGCATTTAGAACTTCAAAAAGGCAAGTTTTCCTGGCTGCAACAATTTGTACACCTGAAAACAACAAAAATAAAGAGAAAAATGCATCAACTAACTAAAAATTTATGAAGGTCCTGAACAGATTCAATAAATCAGTGAAAATCATCATATTTGAATGCATAACAGCACATACTATATTATTGTCACTATAGTAGGTTTTGAAGCAACAAATGTTTATAATTTCAAGAAGGAAGAAGATGATCTTCAAAATTTTCTATGCTAGAAAGCTTGATTGCTTGAAGTATACAGTCAGCTCCGTTATCAATGACAATTCACAGAACTATAAGAACTTACAATCTATGAAGGATCATGTTAAAACAGAAAAATGTAACTCTCAATTTGCAAATCATGGCCACCAACCAAATTCTTGTCTATATTGTGTTATGCCAAGTAAATATTAGCTTGCTGAGCGTATGTAAGTGTCCAACTCCAACAGATATTACGGTAGCTGGGCCACCATCATGTGTGGGTACTACAAATAAAGCTGAGTATATGGCATAATCTTGCACTATTTAAAAGGGAATTGGCATTTCAATTTGTTTTTGACTTCTCCGACTGCAAAGACACCAAGGAGACTATATACTTCAATTGCAAAACAGCTTCAAACTTTTGAATCATAAAGCCCTTTGAACTTCAATACTTTAGGTTTGGCAGAACCACTCATTCAATAATCCCTTATGAAAGTATAGTAAAAGCAGGAAATTTTTTGTTATTGTAAAATCATGTATTCAAGCAATGGACAGATCGTGTCCTACACTAAAATATATATCATAATGCGCAGGGACCCAAGATATTACGATTGCAGTCTTGTAAGTGATAAAATAGAAAGAGAAAATACGTTTCTTATGAGAAATCAGAGGCTGAGAAGATATTCCAGAGGTCTGACTATCAAGCAGAGTACTATCTGCACCACACTGGTTGACACTCAGCCGAAGAAGTGCATTATCCTCCAAATTAACTGAGCACATAGCATCTTCTGATCTAAGCTTTATTTCTGGCAAATTCTTCCCTTTTGAGTCAACTTGTAGTTGTGGTAGCTCCCCAGCCTTATCCAGCTTGCTTTTCTTAGCATTCAGTTGACCAGCCTTATCCAGCTTGCTTTTCTTAGCCTGGCAGTCAGAAAGGTTCCAGGGGAAATCTTAGCAACATAAATAAGGGAAGAGGGTGACAGAAAATCTCCATGAAGAAGATATGAATCCTTCAATAAATTTCAAGTACAACAAAGATATTTAACCAATAATAACATTCATACGGAAAGGTTAAATATTTTCTTGCTCTAAACAGTTTTTGCTTATTTAACCAAACTGAATGCACAGCAACCTGAATTTTAGTTTCATTCAAACATCTCCTCTGTGTATTTTCACACCGAATGTTACTGACATCCTGAAGCACAGCCCTCTTTTTACGTGGAAGACATGCATTATCTGAAACTGCTCTTTTTGGATTGGCTTCTAAGATCTGCTTGTGACTTTGTTGTGATACCCCCTTCAAAGGAGGCAACTGTCCAGATGCACGAAAAGAAGCAGCTCGGGCACGAGTCAATCTACCAGGGAGGTCTCCAGTTTTCAAGGTTATGCTATTTTCTTTCTTCATGCCTACAAGATTCAGAACAGAAAAAGGTATGGAGACTAGATTTTGATGTGTGAACCCTGCAACAAAAAGACCAAATCATGAGACAGGAAAGCAAAAGAAATCTACACAAGCAATGTATGTTAGTAAATTGTAAACACAGATTGAGCATCAAGCCATCAAGGAACTACATACTTAAAAATCTAACTGAGAAAACAAAAAGAAATAAATAAAATAAAATAAAGGAGCCATCTGTGTATTATTATTGGTTATCAGTGGCAACATTTTTTAAGTTGATCAGCAACCTAACATCAAGAGGCATGCTTCACTTGAACATTTAATTACTCATCAGTCATCAGCATTTAGCAATCTCCTGGTCCATCTTTTCAAATGCAGAAAGAACACAGTAAATTTTGAACTTGATATTTTTTTATTTTTTTTCACAATCAAGAATACAGAAACAATTGGCATGCCTTAAACGTGCAGGGAAACCTTCTGAATGATATGTTTTTCATGTAAACATAGCGTATCAGTATAAGGTAAGGTTGCAGAAAAAGTGATCTTTTACTGGGTGGACTGGTGAGACTAGTAACAATTAGGACAAGTGCCTAATTTGAGTTTCCATCAGGCAGCTCATTTTGCTTCAAGAAATTTGATTAGTCAAGATAAGAACTCTATTTTAGAAAACCAATTCTCCCATTAAATTTTTATGAATGTAAAAAAAAAAAAAAAAATAGAAACAAATGCCCACCAGATACAAGATGGGCTATACAAGTGTTGAAGAAGTAGAAGAAGGGGGACAGAAGGAAGAAAAGAAATTGAAGTCGAAGCAGCGCACACTAGCGTTTGGGTGGAACAGAACAGAGAAGGGGAAAAAAGAAGAAGGAAAATCCAAATCAGTTGCATGGCAACCTAGATGGTATAGGCGGAAAAACTACTTTCTTTACCATTGCAAAACTACATACATTCCCAGAAACCCTTAAAGATATTTCAAGCTTTTGCTATAGCCAGTTCTTGACCTTAAATGTGGAAAGAAAACAAGACACTGTGAAAAGACAAATGACAACATATACATGCCCCTTCACAATCTTGAAAAATGGTAAAGGGCAGGAATTGGAAAGCTATTTCTGTTCCACTCAAATAATTTTAATCTTTATCTAACTTTCCTATTTGCAAATTATCCAAAATGAATCTCATTCATATTTTAGCCAAATCGTTTTTACAGCTTCAGATTAGAAGTTTTTCCCACGTTGCATAAATATTCACCAAGAAAGAATTATAGAAAAAGAATCCAAGACTCGATCTTTCCGTTTTTGTATTTTTTTTTAATTTCTTTTCTTTGTGTGACATTTTCTCATACACCCAGAATAAGATAACTAAATCCAAATCAGAAGCAACATTGTGCCCCACAAACCCACCCCAAAAAAACAGCTTCAAGAACCTGGTATTCCATCAAAGATTACCAAGATGTAAAAACAGTACAAAGCATATGGATTTCTTGTTCTTGATGCATGCTAAGTATGCATGGAGAATGACCTGGGGTCTATGCTGCGAGCTCCACGACCTCCATTCAAAAGAGAGAAGAGAGCTCACAGTCACAGATACAGAACCAAAAGAAAGCGGAACAGTTCCTAAGCAGTGTTTGTTGGAGACAGCTATGGAAATGGAATAAGAAGATGACGAATAAGGGAAAGCGGGATTTGGGTTGGGTTTAAAATCTCTCCGTGGTGCAAACAATGGATGAAAATAAACTATAAAATAAGAATATAAAAATGGAGAATGATTAAAGAATACGGCTTTCCGAAAGAAATGATAATGTTAATTTAATGAGACTTTAGTAGACTTGTACATTTTGGTTTGACTAGAAGAGTTGAGTGAGTGTGAAGAAATAAGCTTTTACGCTCCCTTTTCTTCCCGTATGATTTAAAGTAACATCGCGCGTGAGATCTATGGCTGTTTATGTTACCAATTTAAATAAATGTTCTTAGCATTCCTCATCTTATGCTTTATGCTGGTCATTTGACACGTGGGTAATTTAGTCAATGTTTATGAGCCGAGATTTTGAAGGGGAGGAGATGAAAAGGAAGGATTTATAATATAATTTTATATTATAAATCTCTCATTCCCTTCTCTTTTCCTCTAACACCCTAGCTCACAGACATACTTCAATTAAGAATACGAGCCATGCTTTAGCATCTATTTTGTTTTCTTTTGCATAGTTTTATTTCTCCTTCTACTTTTTTCTTTTAGTGGAGTGTTCGTATGCATTATTTTTTTGTAATAACCTATACAAAATGCATGCATTTTGAACATGGGTTTGCTAGCAGTTTTGCGACAATATATATATTTTGAGTAAACTCCTAATTGGATTATTAACAAAAAAAATCATGTAGGATAAAATGGTCCCTCAAAACAAAAAATACATATTTCATAGTTTATTGTGGTTAAAAAAATAATAAATGTTCCTTTCAAGTATTTTAACACACTTATTTATTCTATTCATTTTTTTATGGACCAATTTGACATACTATATAAATCTTTAAGGATTAATCTTTTCAATTTTAAAATAAGGGACCAAGAAATATATTTTCTTGAGGATTAATTTGTTCGATACTATTGTGGAAGACATTACTCTCGCAATTCTAGATAATAGAGTATTTAAGGTTTAAAATCCTTCTACTAAATGTGTTTTTCAGGATTCAAACTTATATTTTTACTCTTGAGGTAGACTAAGCTGCTTACCACTCATTCAATAACTTGTTGGTTAGTTGAACATCTTTCTTGTTTCATAACTTTTTATAGCAAATATCCATTTTGGTTGGGAAAAAGATACAATTGACTATATAATAAAGTCTGGAAAAAAAACTATAGATTTCATTTTACTTGACTTCTAAGTCGGAATATGTGGAACAAAATTATATATATATATATAGAGAGAGAGAGAGAGAATTGGTTCAACGTTAAGATTCAAGGCTTATCTTTTCATACAATCTTTAGCTTATTTTTGTTTCCACTAGGATGGAATTGTTTTAAACTCTACAAAATTGAAAAGAAAGTGAATTGTTTTTACTTTTTCAATAGAATCATGCATCAATTTATTTTAAAATACATTATTTATAGCATACTTTTGCTATATATCTTCAATAACTTTGTAGCTTATTATATATATATATATATATATATATATATATATATATATATATATATATATATGAGAAATAGAGCTTGGAAGGGTTCATATTCTTTATATGTCACTTTTTTTCTCCCCCAAGTGTTTCTCACTCAATACATAAAAGACTTTTTTTTCTCATAATACAATTAGAAGCTTAAGTAAAGACATGTCCCAATATTATTTTGGTACAATATGCCCCACTCTCTTAAAAGATGACAATATTACACCATTCTCTCTTCTATTTATAAAACATACACTCTCCTTTCCTATAAACTTAAAATAAGTTATACTCTAATCTGTTTTCAATTTTTTTCATTGAATCCCCATTTTTTTTTTCAGGTTTATTGTTTCATTTTTAACCAAAATATCCTTTACTGTATAATAGTTATAAATATTAAGTTTTTTTTATAAAATAAAACATTTGTGACTTATAATAGTTTAAAATATTGATATATATATATATATATATATATATATATATATATATATATATATATATATATATATAATTCTTAAAATTTTTACTACCTCAAGAAAATAAATTTTGAATAGTAACAATAATTTGTAATAATTATTTTTTAAAAAAATGTATGTTCTCAACTATTAATTTTATAACATTAATGTATTTTTTTTATAGTAAAATCACAAATTATTTTCGTTGCATTCTTTGTGGTTCATCTTCATATTCAATGTTCGAGTAATTTTATTTTTATGTATATTAATAATTAATAGCTAAACATATGTAATTTTCGTTAAAAATAATTGTTACTATTAGTTATTGTTCTCTTAGTATAGTAAAAACTTGATATATATATATATAGACATCAATATTTCACATTATTATAATTAAGCAATGAATATTTTATTTTGCAGAAAAACATGTAATACCCAGTGTACACGTGTCAGTAGACAAGTTCTGTACAGCCTCAAGGTTCCTCGGGACCTACCCATGTTGCCGGGTCCGAGATTTCACTAAGTCTGGAACCCTACACCTCATTGGAGGGCTATATGATAGAGTTACATTCTTAGGATCAAAAGTCCCGATAATTGCTCTCCAAAGGGAAATAAATTGAAGAGTGATTTTTAACGAATTTTAGGAAGTATCTAAATATTTCATTTTTAGCCCCAAGTTTCAAAAATCGTAGGAATTCCGGGATTTGAACTAAAACTCAAAAATGAGATTTTGATTGGTTGGAGTTTTGATTTTTTAGATATTTTATTTGAATTCAAATGGGAGTATTTCCTTATTTATATTTATGCTTTAAAGTTAATAGAGAGTAAAATAAATGAGAGCATTAAAATGGTATTGTTGGACTTTGTTGTGACCGTTCTAGCAGTCACAACATTTCAATTTCACCATTTGGAGATTCTGGAGACTGCAGCATTTCAATTTCACTATTTGGGGATTCTAGAGACCGCTATAGTGGTCTTGGACCGCTATAGCGATCATAAGTGATTAGCACATGGTTAGGGGAGCAGCTAGACCACTATAGCTATAGCAATGTCAGTTTGGCAGAAATAGTGCAAAACAATACCGTTTCACTCAAATGATCCCTTTACCCCTATTTATACCCCAAGCTCGGTCTTCACCCCCCAAACTCCGAATCTTATCACTCCTAAATCCTCTTCTACTCCTTTCTAACTCAAAGCCACTTCATTCCTCTTTTTCCCAAGAGATCAAAGGTAAAATTTTGTTGGTTTATGTCATGTTCTTCCTCTCCATGTTATGGGTTGTTGTTTTTAGCCATTATTGTCAAGTGGGAGTGCTCCCCCAATATTGTTAAAGTTAGTTTAGGGTAATCTAGAGCTATCTATAGATCTTTGATGGGTTTTATAATTGTTATAGTTGACGTTGATGCCCTCCCGATTCCCTGGAGCTCAGTTAGTGTTAATGTCATCTCTTCCTCCCCCTCCAGGTGAGTGGGTTTAAACTTATGACCTTATCTTTAGCCATTACAAGTATATATGTTTTATGCATATGGATTATTAAATATGGTATTAGAGATGAAAATATAAATATATATAATTTTGCAAAGCTATGATTTCGAATATATATCATGAAAATGAAATTTAGAAAACCATGGGATCATGATTATTATGCTATGTGCTATAGAAAATGTTTTGCATGTTGAGAAGAGATTTATTAAAGAAATTATATGATTTAAAAAAGTATGATTTAATTTTATGAATAGAAATATATATTTTGATTTTAGAGTTTTTATGATTACGAATTTTTTATTTTGAAGTATGATAATAGAATTATTAAGTTATGAAAATATGTTAGCTTGATATGAATTTAGAACTTCAGTTTTATGGTATCAAGAGGTATGAAATTTAGTATGATTCCTAGCAACTGTCAGATACATATTATGTGGGCTTGAAATCGAAATGCCTACAAGTGGTGAACCCTTGAACTCGATTTTCACAGCCACAGTTATGCTAAAGTCAGATTGTAAGAGTTATATGAATTCAGAACTCTTAGAGTACTAAGATTTAGGGGCTCGCATTCACAAGGGATAGAGTACCCACCTTTCAGATTTAAAATGATTTTATTAAAAGAGCTAGAATATGATTATAACTTGATCTAAATATTTTATGAATTTCCTCAGCAATTCTAAGAGTAAAGTAATTATGTATTATGGAGTTTTATGCCTAGAGAAAAGCACAGAGCAACGTTTTAGAGAAAATGACATATTTTATGAATTAGAGACTAGACGGTAGCTATAGAAAAACAGATGGTAAGTTAACAGCTAAACCCCGATCATTAACCTTGGTATTAAGTTGTCCTGAGAGGACAATCTTAGAGAGCAAAGAATAGAACCTAGTTAGGTGTCTAATTTGGATTCTAGAATGATCCCAGAGATTACAGAAATTGTTATGTCATGGTTGACATGCATAACCAGATAATTTACATTTTATTATGCAAGGCATAACCAGATATCTCTATTTCTCTAGGAGATTACTATTCTTTATGCTTTACTAGTGATTATCAGTTTTATTGCATTATGTTTATAGATAAATATATTTTCTGAGAATATTTAATTTAAGAGCTATGGTGTAAATGTCTGGGGAATGATTTCTCACTAGAGTAAAAATTTAGAGATGTTTTCTATAAATTTATAAATACAGAGATATCTTTTCTATATAGCTATGAATGTAAATATCAAATGGTTTGTGATTGTTGCATATATATTATATTATATTCATTGTTGTTCCATACGTGGGTGATGGGTGAGAACTCACTCACTGAATCCGTTGACTCACCCCTCTCCTTTTCTCTCATAGTTGCAGGTTCAGAGATGATTTAGATTTATAGACGCAACCATCTCCAATGGTGAGTCTTACTTTGTAGTAAGACCTAGAGTAGGACTATGTTAAAGTAGGGTGCTCTAGTAGATGTGCAAACGAGATCCAAGCCATACTTTATTTTTCAGATTATGTATTTAGTTTCATATAAGAAAAGTTATGTGTATGTTATCAGTTTATAAGTATGAATTTAAAATTTGTAGAGTTTGATTAAAGTTTATATAATAAGCCAGAGATGTATTGATGATTTAGTTTTCAAGTGTTAAACAGATTTTCAAAGATTGAATTAGAGGACTTTAAAGCTTTGTATATTAAAGTATTTCAGATTTTTAATTTTAGAAATTCGGTCCCGTATGAGGATTTAAATAATGATTTAAAGAAACTATGTTTTAAGAAGGAATATCTTTATAAATTATGCATTTAGAAAGTCACGTCACTCAGAAGGCTTATGTGGGGATGAGATTCCTCACGTGCCGAGCACGTTCCCAAGTCAGGTTGTGACAAAACATAATATGTATGATTATTACTAAAGGGTATTTTAGTTAGAAAGAAAATAATAAACATGATAAAATAAAGAATGAATAAAATGATTGAAAATGTATTAAACTGTATGTTATTTTAATTTTTTAGGGAGATAAGTGCACGTTTTATAAATAGAGGGGAGAGAGCGTAACAAAGTCATTTCTCAATAAAGGTGATTGTATTTCACCTTTTTTATTTATCATATTCATGGATTTTATGATCGATTTTAGGACCAGATGCTAAAGACTCAATTTTTTTTTATTTCAAACCAACGCCTTGTTAGTTTTATATGCACATTTTTACTAACTAACAGTCAATTGAAATTGAATATTAATTAATTTAATTAGTTTACTATAATGAGCCATATCATTTTCTTTTTGTATAAATAAAGAGAAGCTCACGAGACAAGATTTAGAAAGAGCAAGTTTCAAAATACTAAAAAAAAATAATCAACATATCCAATAAGACACATGTTGACTGCTGTGGATAGCAAGTGAAAAGGAAATTTTTGTAAGGGCTTGACAATAGATAAGGTTGTAATTATGAATAATAGGAAATGATAGTTTTTGGAATATAATTTTATTGAAATTCTGTCCTACTTCTATTTTTTTAGAAGCTAAGTATTACTGGCTTAAAAAATAAGTGATAAAAATATTTTTCTTAAATTATAAGAAAGCCAATCCAAATGCACTCATGATCTCTCTATGGTTCACCATAGACAACCAATGATCCATAAAGAACATGCCTCTGACATGATGCAATCAATATCTTCTTTATGAATCCTACTCACATGATCAATTATGTGTTCACAATATTAAACACTATACTTGATTCCAAGTCTAAACACCTCCAATTAGTCACTCTAACCCACCTCATTGGTCATGCCTCTTTCATTCTCTAGTATTATCAAGATTATGACCTCTAAACTCAAGGAAATAAGGGAGCTTCTCACTTTATGACAAAGTGATCAGGGTTTAATCCTTGTTATTCTCCATTATGATCAATTATTTATGCTTCAAGGCCAAAAGAAGGCATTTGCAGTTTTGTAATTAGACCTAATGAGTCAACTAGGTAGCGATCTACCTTTCTTAGTGGCGTCCTCCCTTTACATTTTTTGTCTGCACATACATATCAATATCTTTGTTTCCACATTTCACACTTCATGTTCAACCTATCATGCTAAATTACAAAAACGTTGTACAAATTTTATTCAAATTAGTTGACTTTAATAAAAACTGAAAGACATTCAGTGAATAAGTGTGAAGAAACAACAATGTTGCATTTGCGCAATTCGTTTTTTCTTCTTTTAGGATGTAAGACTACATGTGAGATCTATGGTTATTTATGTAACCAAATTGTTGGTTGGTTGACTTGTAGGTAGTTGGTCATTCGGGAGCTTCGATTAAGCTATTTGGAAGTAATTAAAAGTGTTAAATTGCAGAAAGAACCTCGATTCTCAAAGTTAAAATTTTGAACAATGTTTTGGTCATTTGCAAAAGTTTAGATTGGATTAGATCTTATTGTTTACAATCCTTTTAGCTTAGATAAAATTTTAGATATAACTTTTAAAACCAATTTAATCCAATTAAATGGAATATTATAAAAGATATAATATTTTGGTGTTAAATTTATAATTTTATTGTAACAAATTTAATTTATTACACTTTTTTGTTTTTATGAATCATTAGCTTTTAAGTAATATGTTATGGATATTAAAATGATTATTTTTTACTTTATTTTTTTATTTATTCCATTGACTTAATTTCCTTAATTATATTTTATACTTTAAAGTTAAAATTTTAGTTTGAACAAAATCAATCAAATTGATCCAATCCAAATTGATTAAAATTGAATTAGATTGGATCAAATTGGATTCAAAATACCTAAATTAAATTGATCCAATTCAAATAACAAAACATATTATTTGGCTTAGATGACTTTTTATTAAAAATTGATCCAAACCACAACAAACACTGCTAGTCTCCCTCTCCCTAATTTAAAATTGTAAGTCATCAAAGATAACTATGCACCATAATTTGTTATCTTCTTGAATTTCTATTGATTAATAGTGTAATATATATATATATAGAGAGAGAGAGAGAACATATCATATGAGAAAAGTGGTTTATTATGAGAGTGAACAGAGTTAATCTTGACAATTGGATTTTATATGTATGATTAAGATTAAAATGTAAAACCACATGACTTTTTAAAATGAGTTTGTGAAAATTAATTATCTTTAAATCTTGATCATCCATGTATAGTTGTACGACACAGATTTGCTCTTCTCACTCTCGTAATAAGCCATATTTCTCATGTAATAAGCCATATATATATATATATATATATATGTATGTATGTATGTATGTATGTATGTATGTAGTATGTATGTATGTATCACATAAGAATGAATAATACTCTCAGCCATTAGATTAAATCAATCATTCAAACTAAACTTTAGATTGTAAATATAGGTCATTTTGATTTTGGTTCCTTTAAGAAAAAATTTTGGCTTTTGGTCCTTCTTTTTTCTAATGTTATATTTTTTTGTCATTCCACTTATATTTCAGCCCCTGAAAATAGTTTATAATGTGCATTTAATCCTTATCAATATTCAAAAATTTATTTTTTGTCCCTGTAAATGTATTCATAATTTTTCCTTGATTCTTATAAATATTGCTTCTTAACCGTACAAACTAACAATAGAAATAAAAAACATAATATTAGAAAAATTAGATGCTAAAAAATAATAAAAAAATATATAGAGAGACTAAAATAAAAAAGAGTTATATTTATGGGGACCAGAAACATATTTAAACCATTATTTAAATATAAAAAAATACACTATAAGATGCCAAAATAAGTTTTACAGTAAGTGAATATATAGCAATAATTTTCCTTTTGAGTAAATCTCCAAATCAGTTCATAATAATTTCACATATAGACAGATTAGTCATTATAAAAAGAAATTAGTCCCGAGACCTCTGGCATACAAATACTATCACGACTCGATTTGGGAGTGTGACTAGCGCGTGAGGAATCTCATCCCCACGTAAGTCTCGTGACCTCTGAGTTCTTTCTATATGCATATAATAATAATAAATCCATTTATAAAACATCATTTTATCTCTAATAAATCTTTAGCTATTTTGAAATCAAGCTCATCATCAATAATATATTGAAATCAAACTCTAAATCTGCCTCTATGATACAAAATATATAAGTTGCTTTCTATACAAAATATCCATGAAATTTATAATCATGTCAATACAAAAAGATCATGATAAGTTAATGCAAATCTATCCCTATGGTCCGGGACCCTACCCGCAATGTACACTAGAGCATTCTATCTCTAACCAAAAAGAAAAAGAAATATCACTTCGAAGTGAAGCTCACCAACTGGAAACCTCTACTGCTGGGGAGGAAGTGGCTGAGAGGAACCCGCAGCAATTAATGTATTTGTCATGGAAAAAGAAAGAGGGGTGAGTTTAATCTAAAACTCAATGAGTGAATTATCACCCGTAACCCCTTTCATGGGACAACAACCAAGATGTATTAAAGTCATAATAATACTAATAATCAATAATAATAACAATAATAAAACAAATTCTAAAATTGTTTCTAGTAATCCCATATATAAATATATAAAACAAACCTCTAAACTCTTCTGAGTCACAGTCAATAATACTCTGAACTTGATACACATTCCTAAGAATAATAATAACTATTTGTATATATCTCTGTTCTCTATGGGCACCTCACTAGGTCCCAATTTGCTGTGTTCTTTAGAAGCTTTGCCTCCATGGCCATGAAAGGGGTTTGCCTCCATGGCTATTAGATAAGGTTGCCTCCATAACTGTTTAATACTATTGCCTTTATGACTGTTTAACACTATTGCCTCCATGGCTATTAGTAAATCTCATCATATATAACTCAACAGAAATAAATAAAATTAACAATACAAAAAATTCCATAACTAAAGGGTAAATGTTCAGTCCCTGGTGAACAAGAGCCCTTAAATTCTTAGTACTCTGAAAGTTCTGGATTCATATAACTCTAATAATTTGACTTTAGTATAACTGTGGCTGTGAAAATCGAGCCCAAGGGATCACTGCTTGTAGGCATCCCGATTTCAAGCCCATAGAATATGTATCTGGCAGTTGTTGTGAATCATACTGAATTTTTGTACCTCTTGGTACCATAAAACTGCAGTTTTAAATTTAAATCTCAAGCTAACATATTTTTCCATATACTTGATAACTCTAAAATCATAACAACATATTTCTTCATAAAGCTAAACCGTACTTTATTCAACATATCTCAACTTAACATTTTAATAACATGATTTCTGAAATTCCAAGTCTTAAAACATAGCAATACCATAAATCTATAATACATAATTTCATGGTGTAGATAACTCTAATGTCATACTCCAAAACCAATAGGGTTCTAAAACTAAACTATACTTTGCTCTCTCTCTCTCTCTCTATATATATATATATATATATATATATATATATTAGAGACTTATAAATTACTAGAATGATTTCAAGAGTAGAGAGTGTATTATATATGGTCTCTAATATGATTATACTCATAATCTAGCTCTTTATTAAAAGTCATTTTAGCAATAAAATGGTCTCATGAGTTTCTTAAAACATATAGTTCATGCTTATTTGAAAATCAAAATTTCATATCTTAACAAAACTAATAATTTATAATATTTTTAGAATTGTCTCTAAAATCATGCAATAATACTACAATGTGAAGAAATAGTTCTAATGACCAAAATAAAGGTCATAGGATAGAACCCACTCACCAGAAAAGGGAGAACAAGAGGGGACAACTCCAGTAAAGCATTTGGGAAGAGGGATGACACTAATGTCTACCATTTTAACCATTGAACTCATGAATACTCTATGGGCATCTCTAGAATACTCTAACACAACTCTAACAATATTGAGAGAGCACCCCCACTTGACAACAATGGAGAATAACAACAATCCATGACATGGGGGGAGGAAAAGCATGGAAAAACTAGCATAAACCAACAACAATCACCTACCTTGGACCTTGAAGGAAGAGGATTTGATGTTGGATTGAGTGGAAGAGAGTAAAGAAGGGTTTGGAAGAGGAGGGCTTTGAATTTGGGAGAAAAATTACAAGTTTGGGGGTAAAAATATGTCACGACCCCGACTTGGGAGCGTGACCGACACGTGAGAAGTCTCATCCTCACGTAAGCCTTCTGGATGACATATCTCTCTAAATGCATAAAATAGTGTAATATCATACTTAAAGTGCAATTTTCTTGCAAATCTTTATCTTTTTTTTCTCTAATTAAAACGTAATATTCCAATCCATAAAAACTGAAATATTCACATATATAAATCTAAACATTTTTGTCATGCTCTGAAATCTAGTTAAGATTTGAAGATTGAATCATAAATTCATTATCATTAGCTTTCACATAAATCTCTAAGCATAGTCTATATTTCAAAATACATTATTGAGCTTTAAAACATATAGGAAAATACATAATCTCTGAATTTATCTATACCATCTCAAAATAAATGCGTGGCTTGGATCCTGCCTGCAAAACTACTGGAGCTCTCTAAACTGATAGAAACCTAAATAAGCCTTGTATCAAAAATAGGGCTCACCTGCTTTGGGAGCAGCGAGTCTCTGAGCTGGAGGTGGAAGAACACCTGTACCTGCAACTATGGAAGGAAGGGAGAAGGGTGAGTCAATGGACTCAGTGAGTGAGCTTTCGCTCATCACCCACATGGGACAACCAAGAAGATACAATAATTAATATACAAGCAACAATCACAAACCATTTGATATGTATAGGCATAACTATATAAAAGTTCTATTTGCATTTACAAATTCATAGGAAAACGTATTTGAGTTCTTACTTTAGCAATAAATCATTTTCCATACATATATGTAATAACTCGTAAATCAAATAATCTCTAAAATCATAGATAACCTTTTATGACATAAATAATTATATGCTAATAGAGAAACACGAGTCTCTAGTTATGCATTGCATAACGATATATTCTCTAGCTATGCATGTCAACCATGACATAGCGAATTTTTCTAATCTCTAGGATCCGCAAGGATCCGAATCGGACACCTAACTAGGTTCCATTTTTGCTCTATGAGATTGCCTTTAAGGACAACTTGGTACCAAGGTTAACGATCATTTTTCCTAGTCGTTAACTCACTGTTTGTTTCTCTATAGCTACTGTCAAATCTCTAAATCATAAACCAATAATTTTCTCTAAAACTCTGCTCTGCCTCTTCTCGGGGTTTAAAACTTTATACAATTACTCTACTCTTGAAATCATAAAATATTTAGATACTTATAAAATCATTTAAGTCTAAAGGGTGGGTGCTCAGTCACTAGCGAATAAGAGCCCCTAAATTCTTAGTACTCTGAGAGTTCTGGACTCATATAACTCTAACAATCTGACTTTAACATAAATGTGGCTATGAAAATCGAGCCAAAGGGATTACCGCTTGTAGGCATTCCGATTTCAAACCCACAGAATATGTATCTAACAGTTGCTAAAAATCATATTGAATTCCGTACCTCTTGGTACCATAAAACTGAAGTTTTAAATCCATTTCTTAATTGACATATTTTCATAACTTAATAACTTTGCTATTATACTTCAAAATAAAAGAGTTCATAATCACAAACCTCTAAAACCAAAATATACATTTCTATTCTTCAAATTGAATCATACTCTATCAAACATTCTTCCAATATATACACATACGTCAACTGAATATGCTAAAATCATATTTATAAATGTCAATGCTTGAATCAATAACATATCATAAACTCTTAAAACATATCTAATAAAATAATAACTATTAAATCGTATACTCTTGCCTAAATCTCTTAGAGTTGAACATAAAACATTTTAATAACATACAATCTATCAATCATGGTCCCATGGTTTTTCTAAAATACACTTCTTTCATGCTATCATCATAAATCACAATTTTTCTAGCTTGTCATAATCAGGGAAGAATCATAACATATACTTAGTCTTATCTTTAACTTCATATTTAACATAACCATAATGCAAGAACATATCAATAATGAGGAAATCTAAGGTTATGAGGTCAAACTCACTCACCTGAAGGGGAAGGAGGGATGACGTCAACTCTAACTGAGCTCCGGGGAGCAGGGGGAGACACCACGTTGACTAAAATAACCAATAAACTCAACATTAAGATTTATCAGCACCTAAATAACTCTAATCTAGCCCTAATAAAGTTAGGGGAGCACCCATAGGTGACAAAAAGAGAGAAATAAAAATGTCCATTTCGAGAATGTGCAAGAATGGTGATCAAGGAGACAAGATCTTATAACATATACTCACCTTGATGATTTATGGGAGCTAGGTTAGAATGAGGTTGAAGAAAAATGAGAGAAAAAGAGAGGGGAGAGTTTCTGGTTTGAAGGAAAAAGGAAAGAAAATGAGGGGGAAAGCTTTTAATCCTTCATTCGCGTTTTTTGTGGTGCGGGTACTGTGCACTTACGAGTTACTGTGCACTTAAAGCCTTAGCTGTGACAAACTTGTCACAGCTATGGAATCAGCCGTGGAAACCCATTCCCAGCTGTGGAATTACATTCTCTACTGTGGAAACTTATCCTTAGCTGTGGGAAACTCATTCCCAGCTGTGGAAGCTCATGCTCAGCTGTGGGAACTCATTCTCAACTGTGGGAACTCATTCCCAGCTGTGAGAACTCATTCTCAGCTGTGAGCATAGTTATCAAACTTAACCCGGAGATCGACTCGGTCAAGGCACCGGGTCACTGGGTCACTGGTTCAACCGGTTGAACCGGATTTAATTAAATAAATATATAAAACTATAGTTTAATATAATTTAATATGTAATATATATATTTAATGTTACATTATTAAACAACTAGACACATAGCCTAGTGGTAGCCTTCCTTGCCCAAAGCTTGTTCACGCACAGGAGCAGGGTTTGAGTCCTTGGATGCCACTTTTGATCACATCATTTAAATAATTTAAGCATCCAAATATACTACATATATAATAAATTGCACAATATATAACAAAGAGAGCATTGGCTTAGTGGTGGTGCAATGCTTGGCTTTCTTGATGTGTGCAGGTTCTACTCCAAGCTTTGATACTTTTGGATTGTCCTGGATTTATCTTGAGCTGCCACGTGGCGGGCACGGGTCGATTCTTTCGGTTCGGCCCAGTTCGAGTCCTGGTTCATTTCGGGCGGTTCGATGGTGACTCGGCCGGTTCAACCCGAGTTTGACCAAGTTTGACCAGGTCAATGACTTGACCAGTCCAATGAGAGAACCGGACCGAACCACTGATCGGTTCACCGGTTTCCACTTTGAACCGGCCGATCCGGTCCGGTTTTAATAACTATGGCTGTGAGAACTCGTTCTCAGCTGTGGAGGCTTATGCTCAGTTGTGGGAACTCTATGATAGCAACATTTTGCTGTCATCAAACACTTTCACTACTCTTTTGAAATTTCTAGCCGTGGACAGCAAGGTCCATCAGCCAGCCGTGGACAACAAGGTCCAACAGCCAACCGTGGACAGCAACACAGCAAGCCAACCGTGGGCAGCAACAACAACACCCGGCTTGACAAGAAGAAGCGTGGGCGGATCGCCAGGACCAATAGACTTCTTTGTCATGGATCGACTTATATCGACAACATTTCTTGATATAGCAGCTGAACATATTCTTTGTCAGGATTATTTACATTTTCTTAGTTTAAGCTATTAACTTTAAAACATAAATGTAAATAAGAAAATACCCCCCATTTGAATTCAAATAAAATATAAAAAAAAATCAAAACCCCAACCAATCAAAATCTCATTTTTGAGTTTTAGTTCAAATTCCGGAATTCCGGCGATTTTCTAAACTTGGGGGCTAGAAACGACACATCTAGAGACTTTCAAAAATTCATTAAAAATCACACTTCAATTCATATCCCTCTAGAGAGCAATTACTGGGACTTTTGATTCCAAGAAAGTGGCTCTAACATATAGCCCTCCATTGAGGTATAAGGCTCCAGACTTAGCGAAATCCTAGACACGGCTTGACATGGGTGGAGTCACAGGGGACTTGAGGCCGTCTGAGAATGCGATTCTTGACACATGTACACCGGTTATTACAAAATAGGAAGAAGAAGGTCTATTAAGTGAAACTATGTTGTTTAACACTGTTTTCACCAAACTGACACCACTATACCGGTCTATGACTGCTATAACGTTCAAGCAATCACTCACGACTGCTATAGCGGTCGTGCCATTTCCTGTGCCCGCCTGATACACTTACAATCGCTATAGCAGTCCTGGATCGCTATAGCGGTCTACAGACCACCAAAAACGTGAATTTCACACATTGTGACTGCTATAGTGGTTCTGGACCGCTATAACGATGACAGTTCACTAACTTCTGCGATCTTTTTATCATTCTAGCATCTATGTTGTCCCAATACCCACTTATTTACATTTCTTAATTTTAAGTTAACTTTAAAATATAAATATAAATAAGGAAATATCCTCCATTTGAATTCAAATAAAATATCAAAAAAATCAAAACCCAAACTAATCAAAATCCAATTTTTGAGTTCTAGATCAAATTCGAGAATTCTTACAATTTTCTAAACTTCTGAGCTAAAAATGAAACGTCTAGATGTTTTCTAAAATTCGTTAAAAATCACTCTTTAACTTATTTTCCTTTGGAGAGCAATTATCAGAACTTTTGATCCCAAGAACGTGGCTCTATCATATAACCCTTCAAGGAGGTGTAGGATCCGAACTTAGTGAAATTCAGGACCCAGAAACATGAGTGGATCCCTGGGGACCCTAAGGCTGTATGAAAAAGAAAATCTACTAACATGCGTACTTTGGATATCACAAATACAAATCAGAAACACTTCAAATATGTGATTACCTGCAACCTATAAACTAATTGGTAACCATATTCCTATTCTCATCCTCCTTTGCCCCACAAAACATGAGATTGAATGTCCAAAGGAATCGCCATAAACTTTTATAAATGCATTAATTTCAGCTTTAATTGTAGACATATTAATGATAAAAAAAATTATGGTGAAAAGCAAGCAAAAGCAATAAAACTAATACCAATAAGCATGCAAAAATGTTGTATGGAAAAAATAATTAAACACATTTGAGAATGGATAACATAGAAGTCTCTGTTTTTTTTTCCCTTATCGATAAGCTGTATTGATCTCTTTCTTATTACTACTAGATGTGGGGAAATATCAAAAACCGCAAAAACAAATGAGTGATTTTGGCGGGAAAGGCAATGAATATCATAGCTAGAGGGGATGTGACGAAGTTGATGGATTTACTGATTATTTTATCGATGACATATGATTAAGAATTAGGTTGTCCATATTTTACAACTGTCAAGAATTTTGGAAGTAGTTTATTTTCCTTAGCCAATTTATCTACAAGTACTATTGTAAGGAATCGATTTGGGAATTTACTTTATTCTTTTTCTATAAGAGAAATGCTATTTGTATTTATTATTTGTGGAACATTCTACTTACACACTGCTATCTATCATTGGATGAGGTGTATATCGCATTTAATTTGAGACCCACATCCATCCAATAATAAATGAAAGTATGTCGATATGATATCCCATAAAATATGAGTACAAATAACACTACTCTTTTTATAAATATATTTTAATGTCAATGATGGCCTGATTTTGAAATTTCGAAACTTCACCATTGCTATCCAACTTGATATAGGTAGGACTCATAATGTCAAGTTTAATTTGTGTACGACAAACTTAGAAGGGAGCAGGGGACACATGTTTGTGCATTATAAATATATAGTCAACAAGCATGCATATGGCAAATATATATCCTGGCATTGAATCACAGAAGTAAAGGGGTTGTTAGTACTTGTTAGTGCACAAAAGTAAACTCTGATATTGAATCAATTCAAAACCTAATTTTGCGTTCACGGCATTTAATTCAAACAGCATTGTGTTTCACATTGAAAATTGAAACTGGTGGGTAATAACTGTTGCATAACCTAAAATAATGTACTCTTTTGAGGCGAAATACATTCACTTTATTAAAATTACACAATTTTTCAAGAACTATTGCTATTAATGTGTAATTAAGAGAGTATATATCTAGCTAGTTAGCTTTTCATTGGGGAATCGAGTTCCTTGAAATTTAACCTATCCTTTCAACTCAAAATGCACTTTTTGTTTTAATATTAGGATTTTGCTAACCAATACCCTTAAAGTTTCAAAGTAGAAATTTTTTATTGAAAAAACAATTTTTAAATTATCGATACATTTAATATATTGAGAGTATCAAAAGTCTCTACCATTAAAAATTTTAACTAATGCCTTTAGAAAAACCCTTATCATTATACTACTGCCTATAACAATGAAGATAATAACAAGAGAAAATGGCAACTTAAACTATTAGTGGTAAGCAAGAATTTTTAAAAAGCATAAACAGACTAGTCGAGAAGCATTTGCAAAATTAACAATCTGAGCTTTGAAAGAGATTATAAAATTCTACTGTATGATTAAGTTAGGTCTAATTACAGAAACACCGCAAGCTAGACAATTTTTCTTTCCTTAAGAAAACGAAGGAAGATAAATAAATTGAAAGTGTGTCTATCCAAATTTAAAATTATCGTAGACGCCATAAACGCAGCCTGACCAAAGAAAGCACTATGTTGACAGGGTAGGAGGTAGTAGATGGACTGATGGAGGGATGTTAAAGAATAAAAAGACAAAACATAAGCTTGAAATATTTGAAAACTTCTAAACTGTGTAGTTTGTAACATGACATTATTAAAGGGAACGAGGCAAGTTAATATGATGAGCATGTGACTTAACAGCTTTACCACAAACATACAGGTGGCACAAGGCTTATCTGGACCCCCACATGAAGGGCAACGACCCTTCCTCTCGAGTCATAACCTATCAAATATTATAGTAAGACTAAGACTATTGCTAAATAATTTAACCCCAAAATCTAAGTTATGATTATGGTTTTTCTGAATCACTGGAGATCCTTGTGTACATTTAAATCCTTTCTCCTTGGCATTTTTAGTGCAACTTTTCATGGAAGATCGAACATGTATGACATATCAAAATGATCCAAACTAGAAGTGGGGGAAGTGCGTAATGTCGTAGATCCATACTCATCCTCGCACGTAAGTGTTTCTTGCTATTGCAAGTCAACTAGAATAAGAGCGTGTGAGTAGTAAATGCGTATAAGAGCCCCAATGCTCCTAGTTACAATATTATCAATCCTCGCTCAATATAGAAATTATTATTAATATTAAATAGATCTCAAAATGATTAAAAATTTAAAAAAAAAGAAAGACATCTTTAACTTAACATATTTTAAAATAATTATTAATAAATCCTTTTTATAGTAATATTTTTCCTTATTTTTATAACTTAATTATTGTATAATATATATTAACATGTCTATTTTGATTTATAAGTCAAGCTCTATTTCCAATGAAATTAACGTGGTTAAAAGTTCAAACTGTACATATATTATATAATTATCTTAATTGCAGTTTAGTGTATTGGAGATTGATGTTAATTAATCCTTTATTTTTTCAACATTTGCCCTTAAAAGGCTCCGACCCATGAGCTCATCATGTGAATTGTTGGAGTTTGAATTTCATTTTTGGGTCAAGCGAATTATTAATTTTTATTTACGTGTTTCAAGTTAAGTAAATGGGGTGCATCCTCTACCATCTATATTCCTCTTTGAAATTTAAATATACAGTGTTGTTAAAGAATGGGATACCGTATTCCTCCGATTGAGTTGTTAAGGAGCTAAGGAACGAAGTAGGAGATCGTGAATATGTTTTTTTTTTCCCTTGATAATGGAGATCAATTGTCAATTGTCGGTCCATCTCTATTCATATTTGATTTGAATTTGTCTTCTATCGTTTAAGATTAAAATGAAAAAAAAAAAGAAGCATTTATTTCCAAGTTTTGAGGGTAAGAATAAGAAACAACCAACGATGAAATCACATGGTTTTTTTTTTTCTTTGTTAGGTTGAAATCACATGGTTTGTTAAGATACGTTAGATGCTTTCATGTTCCAATAAAAACAAATTTGCATGGTATTTTGAATGAAAAAGAGGGAATTTTCATCATACATAGCTAGTGGTATATCACATTTATCTTTTGTTAAGTAAGGAGACACTAAAAATAAAACTCTATTTTTTATTTATTGAATAACCTTACATTTTATACACTAAAGTATACTAATACTTGTGTTTTACTCACTTTGGGCATACACTTAAGCACACTTCTTACAAGCTCTTGCTCAATCTTACTATTTGAGCTCTCCACTCAAATATTTACTAATGCACACTACACAAATACTCTTCTTGCCTATTTATAGGCTTTCAAGATTATTTACTTTAATGACTACATAATGATTATAAACTTCTAGCTCCTTATTTTCTTTAGATACTTCTTTAAGTGTATCACTAATTAAAAATTCTAGCAACTGGCCTATAGTTCTAATAGCTTCCATTTAGATTTATCTAGTGCAGTAATTAATTATTACATTATTTAGAAACTTCTCTAGAGTTGGTGCTCAATGTCAAAGTTTCTAGATTTTTTGTTCATACTTTAATTCTTTATAAATGTAAAAACTTCTCGATCTAGTGTTGATGTTTTTCATCTTTCACTTAATTTTTTTAATGCACATCTGTCACTTAATTACTGCTAGTTTCCCATGAAAAAAAAAACTCCTACAGCTGGGCGTTCTTATAATATAGAACGTTCTATTTTTTATGAAAATATATAAACAACTAAAACTGTTGAAAATTAGAGAAATATTTCTAATTAAAAGTGAACAACGAGATATATTTTCAGATAATTAATTATTATTATTATTTCAGATATATTATGTAAATCTTACCTTAGCTTAAAATTATTATTATTATTATTATTATTTGTATATATTTACGTAAATCATTACTTTATATATTTTTGGTACAAACTATAATTCTGTCACCTGCCCTGATCTCACCACCTCCGTCGGATTCAAACAAAAAGATGGAAAGATAAAGAGAGAGTAAAAATAATGTTAGTAATAACAAAAGTAATGATACGAAATCTAAAAAAAAAAAAGCACAGAAAATTAGCAAAATTAATTAATAATTGAGTTGGTGGGACCTCCGATCCGAATGCATAGATATTAGATAGTTGTTCAAATTTTGACAAGCAAAGTTGTTACGGGCTGGGTGGGCCTATCCCGTTACCAATAGCCATCCACTCTCTTTTTTAGTCTTTTTTCCGCTCAAACTAAAAAAGCCCACCCAAACCCAAAACCAACCGTTGCCTGCCCCAAACCGTCAAAACCAGAAACTCCCAGGGAATCTTCTGTCATTTCATCTAGCAGCTCCCCTCTCCCTCCGTTCACTCACTCGCTCGGCGTTTAAACGCCGCCGTTGAATAGCTTGCCTTACCTTCACCTCCCACTTCGCTTCGCTATTACTTCAAAGTTGAAAGAAAATCATACAAAATAGAAGCTTCTAGAGAGAGAAAGAGAGAATGAGTGGAGCTTCGTTAGCAGGGTTGCAAGACCACCTCAAATTGGCGTGAAAATACGCACTCGAAGGACTCTACGACACCTCCATCATCTTCTTCGACGGCGCCATTGCACAGATCAACAAGTAAATCAACCCTCTCTTCACTAATCAATTCCCCTAATCAAGTTTCAAACCTCATAATTACATATTTTTCCGCTTCCTTCTTGGCAGGCACTTGAACAGCTTTGAAGATCCTTTAATCCGTGCGAAGTGGTGAACGCCATGAGAAGTGGTTTACTGAATTTGGATCAGCATAAGGAAGACTAACACACAAACGGTGGCATTTCACTTTAGCTACTATTCTGCACTGGTTCGATGGTTTCCCTCATTTTTTCCCCATATTGGTCCGACATATTCTATTGACAAATATTCTTTTAAAAATAATATCATTTATGTAATTAGAATTATTGCAAAAAAAAAAAAAATCATTTATGAGTCTCAATTAGAATTATCATTTATGAAGAATGTTAGCAAAAGTGTTTCAGGGTGTTTGGAAAGCTTTTAAGAGATAGAATATTAAGAATTGAATTTTATCAGGAATTAAATTCAATTCTTATATTTAGAATGAGTTAGTAAGTAAAAAAAATTTGAATTGAATTCCTTTATTTGAAATATATTTAAAAATGAATTGATTTATTTATTTTTACAATCTTATCCTTACTAACAACCAGCACCCACTCCCAACACCCAGCACTCCCTGTCCCAAATTAGCGAGTACTAAGTATGTGGTCCTTGCGAAGAATGCAAGCAGACATAACAAAACAAGATCGGTTAATATTTCCTCGTTTGTTGCTTCTTCCTTCCACACCCATAGCCCCCATCTCCATCTCACTCTCACTCCTTTCTTACTTTTATTGAGCCAATCCAAGCATAGCATAGGCATAGCAACCACCATGACAATGAAATAACATAACATAAACACACACAACCAACAACAACGATTAGAATAAAGAACAAGGTTGCAGCAGAGGGATGATGCAGTAAAGGAAGGTTTCTAGGTAATTTCAATTTTTCAGTTCAATTCTATCCACAAATCATACCTCTTTAGGTTTGATTTATTTTTAGGGGGGTTTTTGGTGAAATTGAATTCTTGTGAGATTTATAATCTAGGTTTAAATTATGTTCCAAAGCAAGGAATTGAATTCTAATTCTTGAAGGAATTCAATTGGTGACTGTTGTAAACACCCTGTTTAAATCTCATTTCTATGCAAATGAGTGAGATGATTTAATTAATTGGATGATAGTATTTTATAGCATCGGTGTATAGAAATTAAACTATTCTTTTTTTTAGAAAAAATTATTTTCATGATCACAATCATATGTGCAATTACCTTAGAGTTAAGTACTAAATAACAATATCTTATCAGACTTTGATATAGTAAGTTTATATTTTTTTTTCACCAATGATATTCAAATCAAATTAAATTTAATATCTTTTCATGGTTTGACTGTATCTAAAAATGAATTTCGTAATTAATATAGCGTAATACCTCGAGTATGCATGTCCTTAAACAAGTTTCATATGGCCTTATGGTCTCCTGAGATCCACCCATGTTGACCGGGAAGGACCTGGATACACGTAGGATCCTTAATATAGCGGGCCAGGACCGCTATAGTGGTGGAAAGAGCAAGGACACGATCATTGCCTCGTTGGTGTCGTTGGTGATCACTATAGCAGTCATTGCATGGAAATGGGGTTGTCAGGTACGCTATCAACCGCTATAGGGGTCCTGGATTGCTACTGTGGCTGTATGTTGGCAAGGAAGGGGTTCTTGACACCCTTGACCGCATAAACCGCTACAGCGGTGTCCTTAACCCTGTGAACAATGTGAAATGTCATTGTTTCATTTAAGTGACCCCCCTCAACCCTATATATACCCCTCTACTTAGATTTTTCCCCAAAAACCCGAGAAACCTTAACCCTAAACACCCTTTCCTCTCTTTTTCTCTCATTCGTCATCAATCTCATTTCCCCCAAGCTTCAAGGTAAGGGATTCTTGATGGTTAATGCTTCCTTTCTCTCCTCCCTTCCATGTTCTTGAGTTTGGGCTATTGTTATTCTCCATTGTTGTCAAATGGAGATGCTCCCCCAATATTGTTAGGATTGTTTTGGAGTTTTCTAGAAATTAATATAGACTAATCATGGGTATATGTTGCTCTATAGCAGTTGTTAGTGTCATTTCAAGCTTTCAAGGTCAAGTTGGTGGTACCCACATGCTATTGGCCCCAAACGGTAAGTGAGTTCAAACACATGACCTTAGTTTCATCATTATAACTATATTTTATGCATTATGTTTGTTATATATATGAAGTTAGAGACGGGATTATGTATAAACTATGATTTTATGAGTTATAGTAAAGCTATTAAATATTATAATTTTGACTATAGTATGAAAAATGTATTTTAAGAAAACCATGGGACCATGAATTGGATTTATGCTTGTTATGAAAATGTTTTATACGCTCTTGGAATGATCATTGAGAAAAATGTATGATTTAAAGATGTTTATGAAAATGTCAAATGTGTATTATGGATTTATGATATTGTCATACTTTAAGACCTGGAATTTCAGACATCATTTTATTGAAATATTAAGTTGAGCTATGTTAATTAAATATGATTTAGCTTTATGAAGAAATATATTAGTATAATTTTAGAGTTATTATGATTATGAACCCTTTTGGTTTTGAAGTATAATATTAGAGTTACTAAGTTAATGAAAAGATGTTAGTTTGAGAAACGAGGCCTTAGAAATTTTGTTTTTATGATACTCATAAGTATGAAATTCAGTATGATTCGTAACAACTAGCAGATACATATTTTGTGGGATTGAAATCGGAATGCCTACAAATGAATGATCCCTTGGGCACAATTTTCACAGCCATAATTATGCTAAAGTTCGATTGTTAGAGTTATGTGAATCCAGAACTCTTCAAGTACTAAAAATTTAAGAGTTGTAAGATCTCAGTTAGAGATTCTTGTTTGTGAGGAACTGAGCACCGATCCTTTAGTTATGGATATTTTCAAACGAGTTTAGCTAGTAGAGATAAGAAAACAAACAATTAGTTAATGGCTATGATGAGATCATTAACTTTGGTACCAAGTTGTCCGCCAGAGGATAATATCGCCCCCAGCATATACAGAGAATGAGACCTAGTTAGGTACTCATAGCTTGTCTACCAGGGACCGTCATGATTTCAACAGGTACTCTTGTTCTCCAAGGACTGGGTACCACCTTACAATTTATGATTTTATAGCTATTATTATTATGTATGTATTTATCATGTTTAACAAATATTGTTTCTCGATGCTCTACAGCATTATCAGTAAAATGTTTTCATGATCAATTATGAATTTATGAATGCTTATTTATGAACCTATGGAACGAAAAGTGTTTTGTGATACAGCTATGTATGTAAATATCAAATTGTTTATGATTACTGCATGTATATTGCATTATGTATAATCCCGTTGATTGTCCTATGTAGGTGATAGGTGAGAATCCACTCACTGAGTCCATTGACTCAACCCTCTCCCTTTCTCTCATAGTTGCAAGTACATATGATGTTTAGTCACTGGTCCAGTAACTGCAGTTATCCTTTGGTGAGCTTCACATTGTTGTAAGGCTTAGATTAGACTTAGGTTAGAATTAGAGTGCTCCGGTAGTCACTGCAAGCAAGATCTGAGCCACGCATGTATTTGAAATACAGTAGTTATATTCAAAGTTTATGTGTTTCACTTTATGTTTTCGAAGTTTAAGTATGTATTTTGGGATATGGACTATGGTTAACAAGTTTATGTAATAAGCTAGAGATGTATGTATGACTCGGTCTTAAACCTGAGTTTTAGAGTATGACTAAAATGTTTTCGGATTTATATGTGGGAATGCTTCAGTTTTTATTATTTCAAATATTATGTTTTGATTAGAGAAAATGATAATGATTTAGAAGAAATTTGTATTTAAGAATAAAATTATACTATTTCATGCATTTAGAAAGACAAGTCACCCAGTAGGCTTATGTAAGTATGAAATTCCTCACGTGTCGGTCACGTTTCTAAATTGAGTCATGATATATAGATATTCCAATTGAATGTAAAATGTATGAGAAATTCACTCGTGTCATAAATTATAGATTATAGATTCACGGTCTGTTTATTTTATATTTTTTTAAAAATGATTATAAAACTTAAATTTTATATTTAATTGAAAAGTTGAAAATTAACTTTTTTCTTTCAGAAATTACTCTTTTTATCTTTTAAAAAAAGGTTGAAAATTGATTTTATTTTATATTATAATTATTTTTTAAATTTATTTAAATATATGAAAAAATAATTTTTTAAAATAGAAAAAGTGATTCTATGCTAAAAAAAAAAATAAACAAACACACTTTCACTATTGTTGCTAACATATTTGAGTATAAATAAGCACATATCAAACCTATGAGTAGTGTTATTTATATTCATGGGACACTGTGTTGATACATTAGATGCAGAGGCGGAACCAAGAGGGGGCTAGGGGTTGCCATGGTCCCCTCCAAATTTTATACTTTTCTTTATTAGTATATATATATATATATATATAAAGGAGTGGCACCCCTCATTGTTTTGAAAAAGTCACGACATCCTACTCTTAGTAAAGAAAAACACTGTTGAAAATGATTAAAAAGTAAATACAACTCAGCTTTTTTTACTTTGTCTTATGTTTTCTCTTATTTTCCTGCTTGCAGTGAAGAGTGCAAGAAGGATGTTCTGGTGGCACTCATCAGCGTGCATAGTTGCAGCCTTGAAGCCAAAATCAAAATGAATCTCAATATGCTCTTTTCTCTGTTCTTTTCTTTGATTATTATTTATTGTGTTGGTAATTTTAGATGTTGTGGTAATTGAATCATTGCTCTATTTCTTAATTGCTCTGCTCTTAATTTTGGTTTCTTTTTTTGTTTGTTAAGAGATCAGAGGCCTAAGTTTTTGAACAACCTTCTGAAGCCAAAAAGCTAGAAAGGTGGATTTTCCACTTTTTTTTTTCATGTCCTTAATTTCTTTGTAAACATTAAAGATTCGTCATCTCTTAGCTTCTGATTTGAAAATGGTGCAGGAAGAAGCCCAAATCCAAGGAACTAAAGGCAAAGAGGGGCCAAAGTTGTGAAGGGGAAGAAGGTTAAGGACCCTAACCTTTTTTGTTCATTGTTTTTGTTCATTACTATAGTATGTGTAGTATAGAAGTTTGAAATATAGATATAATTTTTTTTATTTGCTATCAATTAGTTAGTTGTTTTATTATGCTCTATTTTGATGTTAAAATATGCAATTTTTTTTTAGGTTGAGCTTTAGAGATATTTAAGAAAAAAACTATCGACTCATTTTTTAAGAGAAAAGAGAGGATAGACAATGAAATAAACTCTAATATACCAAATTTGCATTCAGTGAGTAATGCTGAAAATGTTATTGAGCAATCGACAATACGAACCACTGAGCAACCTATTCAACAACCTCCTTCCAAAATTATGAGGATTAAACAAGAAAAAATTGATATTGATACTTTGATACGTGATCCTGGAAAGCATCCACAAATTTGGGATTATCCTATCAATCGACAAGATGAAATTCGTAGAGCATATATGAAGTTTGGACCATATCATTTTTTTATGGATGTGTATCCTTTTTCTGGTCTAGACAATCATCCTCATCGATTTCAAGTTAACTGGTTCAAAAGTTTTCCTTGGTTAGAGTATTCACCAGAAGTAGATGTTGCATATTGTCTTCCATGCTATTTATTTTCTAGACAATCTACTCCATTCACTCTGGGAGGATTTAAAAACTGGAAAAAAGTGAATAATGGGAAAGATTGTGCATTTTTATCTCATATGGGAAAATCTCCTCATTCTCCTCACAATGTTGCTGTTAAATGCTGTGAAGACTTGATGAACCAATCATTTCATATTGACAAAGTGCTATCTAAGCAGACTTCACAACAAATTTTGACTAATCGATTTCGTCTTAAAGTTTCTATTGATGGGGTCAAGTGGTTAACATTTCAATCTTGTGCTTTTAGAGAACATGATGAAAGTTTGGAATCTAAGAATCAAGGCAATTTTCTTGAAGTGTTGAAACTTTTGGCTTCTTACAATAAAGAAGTGGATGCAGTTGTTTTGGAGCATGCCCCTCAAAATGCAAAATACACATCGCCTACTATTCAAAAGGAAATTTTACATCTCTTTGCTAGAAAGGTTGAAAATGAAATTTGTACTGAGATTGATAATGCAAAATTTTGTTTGATTGTTGATGAGGCTCTAGATGAATCTAAAAGAGAACAAATGGCTCTTGTTCTTAGATTTGTTGATAAACAGGGATATATCAAGAAGCGCCTAATAGATGTACTACATGTAAGAGATACTACTATGGTCACTCTTCAACAAGAGATTTGTTCTGTATTGTCTCATCATAATCTCGACATTCAAAATGTTCGAGGCCAAGGATATGATGGTGCTAGTAATATGCATTGAGAATGGAAGGGGTTACAAGCTATAATTATTCAAGAATGCCCTTATGCATATTATGTACATTGTTTTGCTCATCTATTACAGTTGGCACTTGTTGCTGCAGCTAAAGAAGTTGTAGATGTTCATGCTTTTTTTCAAAACTTGACTAATATTGTCAATGTTGTGTGTTCTTCTTGCAAATGCAATGATGAGTTACAAGCTGCTTATGAAAATGGAATAGCTCATTTAGTTGCAACTAATGAGATTGAGACAGGGATGGGAGCATATCAAATTGGCACATTACAGAGGCCTGGGGACACTAGATGGAGTTATCGTTTCAATTCGATATGTAGCCTTTTGTGCATGTTTGGTGCAACGAATTCAATTCTTGAAGATTTAGCTATTAAAGGATCTACATACTCTCAACAAGGTGATGCTAATTATGCTCTTAAATCTTTGATGTCATTCGATTTTGTTTTCATTTTACATATGATGAAAGAAATTATGGGAATCACTGATAAGCTTTGTCAAGCATTGCAGCAAAAATCTCAAGATATTTTGAATGCTATGCATTTGGTTTCTAGCACAAAATTATTAATTCAAAAGTTAAGAAATTGTGGTTGGGAAACACTTTTTGAGGAAGTTAGCAATTTTTGTGGCAAACAAGAAATTGAAGTTTCTGATATGAGTGCTTCTTTCTTTGACATAATTCTATCCCGTCGTCGAAAAGATGTTGTCACGGTTGAGCACCACTATCGTGTTGATATTTTTATTGTTGTAATAGATCATTAGTTGAAAGAGTTAAATAATAGATTCAGTGAACAAACAACCGAGCTACTCATATTGAGCACCGCTTTAGATCCTAAAGATGGTTACAGAAGATTTAATGCTTGTAATATTTGTAAGCTAGTTGAGAAATTCTATTTTTCGAATTTTTCTGTGCAAAAGAAGATCCAATTGGCATATGAATTACAATATTATGAATTTGATGTGCTTAAAACTCTAGATTTTCAGAATTTGTCTACTATTGCTGAGTTGTGTCAGAAATTAATGGAGAATAAATACCTTTATTATGTTGATAACTAGATATTATTAATTAGTAAATTAAATTACAATTAATTAATTTTTTAATCTTATATTACTTCAATCATAGATACAATACTTCAATCATACATCTTATCAAACAACATCTTTATTAGATGAAAAAATATTGCATTTTCATTCTGACAATTACGTTATGATTATTATTCAACAAATTTACATAAGTTCATTTATATTTTTACATAGAAAATAAATTATATTTAGAGTGTCATAGAGATAGTGGAATGGATGATGCACCAGTCACACGTAAATTTGTTTCCCTTCCATATCCTCTTACTTCCATTCAATCAATATTTTTTTTTGGTGCATCCGATCAATCAACTTTATTCACGTAACTTTAATGGTTTATGTTATATTCACATATTTTTCTATTTTTTCTATTTTACAGATAATATTAATATCATATTTGATAATCATTGTTAAATTATTTTTAAAATTTAATTTCTATAGCTATTATTTCTATTATATTATTTAATACTGTTTCTTAATAAAAATTTAAATACTTTTTTATTTTGATTTATATATTTATTTTTACTAGTGGTTTGGAAAAGTTGTGTTAATTGAATAATTAAGAGTAAAAATCTCAAATTAGTTTTTAAAAGAGTTAAAAATATCAATTTAATGTTCGAAAGAGTTGTAATATCAATTTAATTCTAGAAATATTTGTGACATCAATTTAGTCCTTCTAAGATTAAAATTAATTTTAAATTATTCCAAATATTATAAAAAGACTAATTTAAAATGAATTTTAATATTTTGAGAACCAAATTAATATCATAAATCTTTTGAGGATAAAATTGATGTCTCACAACTCTTTCAAGAACCAAATTAATATCACAATTTTTTTTAGTACCAAATTAACATTCTACAACTCTTTTGATGATTAACTTGGGGTTTTACTCAATAATTAATTTGACAAAAAAAAAGTTTAATTATTCAGCAGGCTCCTATAGTTTTACTTAATTTTTAATTGGGTAGATATAATTTAAAAAGTTTTAATTAGATTTCTACAGTATATAACATTTTCAATAAGAGTTTAGGGATTATTCATGAATATTATTTTTTTTTTATAACAGCAGAGACTTGATTGAAAAATCTCATATAATGTAGAGACTTAATTAAAATTTTTAAATTATAGTAACCTAATTAAAAATTGAGTAAAATTATAGGAATTTATAAAATAATTAAACTTATAAACAATTAATTAATCAATACAAATGTCAAATTGTCTATTTTTTTTTAATTTTGATATAAAACTTTATTTGGAAAGCAAAAATAAAGCAAGAAAAAGATGGTCGTGAATACGATAGTTGTTTTGGTAGCTTCATGCAAACATCCGCATCATTTGCATGACTAGGGATGACAATGGAGCTCGTTGGGGTGGGGTTTAGTTCAACCCAACCCCACCCCATATTAGGTAATATCAGTCTCAACCCGTCCCGATCCTACTCGTGATTTTTATAGGTTTAAAGCCGCACCTGCCTTGTGAGTACCCGTCTCACCTTGCTATTTTTTAAAAAATTTATAAAATTATGTCAAAATCTAAAAAATTAAACACAAAATTATAAAATGTAAGTAATGACAATGTTAATATTTAAATTCTAAAGTAGTAGTTATCAGTACAAAAAAAAATAACAGAATATTCTTAATAGAATAAGTGAGTGTTACTCATTAATGTATTAGGAATCTAACGTTAAATAATTTTATTTAGAGGCGGGTCCACTCTAAACCTACACCCGCCGTGGTCTGCAAATGAGCTGGACGAATTTTTAACCCCACCCAGGGTGGATAGGGCGGGTAATCTGGGAATCTAGTTGAAATTGCCATCGTTATGTATGACCAACCAGGCAAGAGAGAGAACATAGAAACTGAGGAAGCACTTATTATAGGGACAAAAAAATCCAGAACGCAAAAATAATGGACACGTGTACAAAGATCCTGCGTTTTTTCCACAACAAACTCAATACTCCTCATCCAATTCACCTTGGCTTCCCCAACCCTACGTGGGGAAAAAAAATTCCCGGAAAGCATCCTGATCATCTGACAATCATTGTCTTCAGCACGTTCATATGTTACATCTTTCGTGCTTCCCCGCATTTAACATGTTTCTGACAGATACATTCTTACCGTAATTCCCGGTGATCCCGTGCTGTATGACGTATTGCAAAATTGTTTAATATTAAACGTCAACTAATTTAGGGGGAAAAAATTGCATAGTGAGAGATAGCGGAATCAGTGAAATTTGGATGAGTGACATACTTGGGTGGATAAGGTATTAAGGTTCCTTTGGAGATCGTTATCCGATCATAGTGGAAAGTGACTTGTTTCTTCAAAATTCTGATTTAAGTGAAGTCAAGCAAACGCATAAAAAAGAAATTCCAGTAGATGGTTTCAAGATAAAAAAAACACATTATGCCTTTTGGCCATTTTGGTTAAGCGTGGCAAATTTGATGACTTGTACCTGAATAAAAGACAAAAGATGCTTCTTTTATTTATTTATTCTTTAAATATATGACTAATAATTCAATGATTTTGGGAAGCAGCATTTGGAAGCTGGTTTCTTTTAGGTTGAGTAGATTCACGGATAGACTAGAAATTTTGTGCTTGTGCAAGATCCACCAGATATGACTAATAATTCAAAATTCTGATTTGAGTGAAGCCAAACAAACGCATAAAAAAGAAATTGAAGTAAATGGTTTCAAGATAGAAAAGCATTATGCCTTTTGTCCCTTTTGATTACGCGTGGCAAATTTGATGACTTGTAGCTGAATAAAAGATAAAAGATGCTTCTTTTATTTATTTATTTTTTAAATATATGACTAATAATTCGATGATTTTCGGAAGCTTAATATTTGGAAGCTGGTTTCTTTTGGGTTGAGTAGATTCACGGATAGGCTAGACATTTTGTGCTTGTGCAAGATCCACCAGATATGGGTTCTTACGGGAAGCTTGCAAGGAGGGCCTTGGAAACTGAAATGCCTGTTATGGTTAAGGTACTCAACTCATGCAATTCCCTTATTGAATAGAATCTGACCCTCTTCAATGGCTTTCTTTTCATATTGGTGTTTGGACTCTGAATTTATGATGCATGAGGTGAGAAGAAGAAAAAAAATAGAGAAAACATGTTTCTGATAATCAAGGTGGGGTGTGTTTGCAGATGCAGGAATTGCTCCGAGGAGCTAAGAATGCTGTGTCTTTGGCCCAGGTCTGTTATTTATTTTAATTTTTTCTGTTTCCGCTTTCCAATGCTTGTTTTCATTTGTTAATGTAAACTTGTTAGCGATGACTGTGGAGGCATTGAGGATCTTAAATTAGTCTTGCTTGCATGGGAGTTTGTTGTGCTGTGGAGATATCGAGAGATGGGTTATTTTTTTTAGCTTGTACTATCCTTTGAGTCATAAGTAACATAGCTAAAATTCTGGTTCGGCTGCTTTACTTGAAGCCTTAGTCTCCACGCCCCACCCCAATTTCCAAATTGGTAAAGCCATACTTAAAGTTTATGTTGAAACTCATCCATGGCCTGATTTATATAACATAGAGGTTTTTCTGCAGTGTTTATTTACTATTCAGGAAGTCTTTCGTAATTTTTTTATGTGTTATTATTTGCTCAGCAGTTGCTATTTATAATGGGATCTTCGAAATTTATCTGCTGTAGGGGGTGGTTCATTGGCAACCTCCCAAGGAAGCGCTGGACAAGGTGAAAGAACTTGTATGGGAGCCTTCAATTAGTCGATACGGTGCTGATGAGGGTATTCCTGAACTCACAGCAGCACTAATAAAAAAGGTAAACAACATCGGCCCTTGGTTTAACCAATTGCATTATGCTGATATCAAGTCTAAAACATAAAGATGGATTCAGATGAACTTGGGTGTCTTGCAGCTTACTTCTTGTGGATTGAGTTAGAATAATTTTTCACTTGGTATGACTAAGTTTTCTACTAGTTGTTTGGCATTAGCAAAAGGTCTTTTTGTTTGCCATATGGTCAAGTTTCTATTACAAACATTGTTTTTTTCTTTATATGATCACGTGATCATGTTATACATAGCAGTATAACCTCCTAGCATCGATTTGCATCGTATTGGTCTTGGTGACTAATCTTTCTGAAGTTTCATCTTGGTGGCCATTCGATTAACTTCCTTGCTTTATGCAGTTGCGTGATGAAAATAATTTGCACAAATCTTCAGTGATGGTTACAGCAGGTGCTAATCAGGTGATCAACGATGCCCAACTATGTAATTTTTGTTTTATGTTCACTATTTTTTCATAACAACTTTCAGCATTATTATTGTACTCGTTTCTAAGGTAGCACTATTCCTGCAAATGCAGGCACTTGTGAATATTGTCCTCACTCTCTGTGATCCGGGGGATTCGGTAGTTATGTTTGCTCCTTACTACTTCAACGCATACATGTCATTCCAGATGACTGGCATTACGAATATAATAGTCGGTCCGGGTACCCCAGAAACACTTTATCCTGATGCAGGTAAGAAGCCATCATATGTTTATATATTGGTCAGTAATTATTTTTGATTGATTGACTTTGGACTAGTTAAATTCTGGGAACACTAATAAAACAGAGAACTAGCTTTTCCTCAGGTAAATGCAAACTTTTTGTTTGTGAATTCTCTTTTAAGAAGGTATCTTTGGCAGTTTTGATAAGTCTTTTTTACATGTTTTGTTTGACTGAATAGGCTACTCAATTATGTAATTTCAATTATTTCTATGTCCAAGGAGCGCATAATGATGCTGTCCCTTATATAGCAAGAATCTTAGAAGGATGACTGGTGTCTGTCAGACATAAGTCATAAGTTTGTAGTTACATCTAGTGTTGGGTTTCTTTGTTTTGGGCCATTTATCAGGATTTTCTTGTTTTTCAGATTGGTTAGAAAAAATATTATCGGAAACCAAACCTGCCCCAAAGCTGGTTACTGTTGTAAATCCAGGCAATCCTACTGGAACCTACATTCCGGAGTCCCTTCTAAAGGTTTCTTTCTCTCTGAATATATTAACAGCTAATGTGACTTTTTAAAGATTGTTTGTTTTGAATCTTCTCGTGTAGCAGTATGCTTGTATTTGACCTTACAAGATCATATCCTAATGAGTATGTTGATCATTGAATGACTGTTTTTCCTTGTACTTTATGAAATTTCTAAGTGAGTGCTCTCTCTTAATTGACCAGAGGATCTCAGATCTCTGCAAGAGTGCTGGCTCTTGGCTTGTTGTGGATAATACATATGAGTAAGCCTTTTAACTTCCTATGAAAAATGAAGCATTTTTTTTAATTATTATTAGGAAAGGAAACCCGAAAAACAAATGTCACATATTTTTTATGTCCTTGTTATTCTGCTTAGAATCATGGAAGTAATCGGCTGCATTCAGGACAATTCCCAATGATTTTATCAAAAAAGTTTTCCATTAATCATCATTCCAGATTAAACTTTGAACCAGTTTCACTGATGTTGTGATTAGCTCCTTCTGTGGTATCTAAAGTATCCTTTTTGGTAGTCTTCAATACAAGAGTGCTTCAATAATTCAGTAATCGTCTCTGGATCCTGTTGGTTGAGTTGCAAGTATATATTTCAACAGCTTCTTTTAAGCAAACAATTGATGCAGGTATTTCATGTACGATGGTCTGAAACACACTTGTGTGGAGGGAAATCACATTGTCAATGTTTTCTCATTCTCAAAAGCATATGGGATGATGGGATGGCGGGTAGGATATGTAAGTAACATTGAAACACTTTCCTTGTTATATGTTTACAAGTAATTCAACACTACACTGCTCTAATTATTCGACTGTTGCATGCAGATAGCATACCCGTCTGAAGTAGAAGGGTTGGCAGACCAACTTCTCAAAGTGCAAGACAACATTCCAATATGTGCTTCGATATTTTCGCAGCATCTTGCCCTCTACTCCTTGGAAATGGGGCCACAGTGGGTCGTCGACCGGGTAAAAAGCCTCTTCAAGAACAGAGAAATCGTTTTGGAAGCTCTCTCCCCTCTTGGAGAGCGTTCTGTGAAAGGAGGAGAAGGTGCCATATACCTCTGGGCAAAGCTCCCAGATGGACATGCTCATGATGACTTTGCAGTTGTGCGCTGGCTAGCTCATAGGCATGGGGTTGCCGTCATCCCAGGAAGTGCATGTGGTTCTCCTGGCAATCTTAGAATTTCATTTGGAGGCTTGAATGAGAATGATTGCAGAGAAGCAGCACAAAGACTCAAGAATGGCTTACAAGAATTGGTTACACATGGTTTGGTGGAGTAACTGAAATTAATCCATGTAAACTCCCTATGTTCCTTTTGTTTTGCTTCTCTGTCATAGAGATTATTACCTGAAATGTAAAGGGTAAACTATGATGCATTTTTATTCAGTTTATTCAGCAAATTATATTCAAATCAATCTAATATTTTATTACTTGTTATAATTCACATGCAACTTCAAACAATTTCCCTGCTTCGTTATCTCTATTGTGTTGTTGTGTTTTATTTTTCTTTGGCACAAAAAAAGTCTCTGCCTCCATCATTAACTTACTGCAACTTCAAACAATTTCCACCACTGATCATTGGTAGTTGGAAGTTGGAGCAGATTGTTTGCTGTTGCTTTGGTTTGGGAAGTGTCTCTGAGTACTTTAAGCAATCTACTCTCACCATTTGAAAACTAACATTCCGCATCAAGCATAACCGATGAAGTTTTGCTACTATCGTTTTATTTTTAGTAAATACGTAAACAAGATTTTGTTTTCAGTTGAAACCCACTTGGTGGTTGGTTTAAGAATAAGAACTACCTTAAAATTATTATTACTCCCCCAATATCTGTCCAGATAACTTTATATTTTAAAATATTTATTAATTTTATATTTTAATAAAAAAATTTCAATATTATCCTTAATTAATTTTATATTTTTAAATCATTTCATTTAATATTAGTATGCTATATCAATTAATGTGTAGAGATATATTACTTCATTCATTATATTTTACTTAATTATCAATGTTATTTATTATTTTAAAAGGGGGAGTATTTGTACATATTTATGTAAATCAATACTCTATATATATATATTTTCGGTCATGTTACTCTATATATTGTAATTAACATTTTAGGTACAAACTATAATTAATGGCATTACTTATAACGCAATGGTGGCGCAAAGTCACCACCTCCTTCAGATTCAAATGAAAAATGGAAAGATAAAGAGAGAGTAAAAATAATGTTAGTAATAATAAAAGTGATGCTTGTACAAAACAAGAAAATAAAAGCAAAGCAAATTAACAAAATGAATGCATAATTGAGTTGGTGGAACCTCCGTCCGGATCCATGGATAGTTGTTCAAATTTTGACATGCAAAGTTGTTACGGGCTGGGTGGGCCCATTCCGTTACCAACAGCCATCGACTCTCTTTTTACTCGTTTTTCCACTCAAACTGAAAAAGCCCACCCAAACCCAAACCAACCGTTGCCTGCCCCAATCCGTCAATACGAGAAACTCCCAGGGACTCTTCTGTCATTTCACCCAGTCCTCCTCTCCCTCCGTTCACTCACTCGCTCGGCGTTTAAACGCCGCCGTTCAATTCATACCTTGCCTTTCACCTCCCGCTTCGCTTCGCTGCTCCTTCAAAGTCGAAAGAAAACCACGCAAAATAGAAGCTTCTAGAGAGAGAGAGAATGAGTGGAGCTTCGTTAGCAGGGTTGCAAGACCACCTCAAATTGGCGCGAGAATACGCCCTCGAAGGACTCTACGACACCTCCATCATCTTCTTTGACGGCGCCGTTGCACAGATCAACAAGTAAATCAACTCTCTCTTCACTAATCAACTCTCCTAATCAAGTTTTCAAATCTCATAATTACATATTTTTCCACTTTATTTATTTATTTTTTTGTGGCAGGCACTTGAACAGTGTTGAAGATCCTTTAATCCGTGCGAAATGGATGAACGTAAAGAAAGCGCTGTCGGAGGAAACGGAAGTGGTGAAGCAACTCGATGCGGAGAGAAGGGCATTTAAGGAAACCCCTATCGGAGGTGGTGGTGGAGGAAGGAGACGCCCTACTTCGCCTCCGATTTCGACCAAATCCTCCTTTGTTTTTCAGCCGTTGGATGAGTATCCCACTTCTTCATCGAGCGGTCCTGGTCCCATGGACGATCCCGATGTGTGGAGGCCGCCCAGTCGAGATGCTACAACGGCTGGGAGTAGAAGGCCCGGTGCAGCAGCCGCTAGGCCCACTCGCAAGTCTCCTCAGGATGGGGCTTGGGCTCGTGGGTCCACCAGGCCCGCTGCAAGTGGTCGCGGTGCTAGGGCTGGCGCTACTAGTAGGGCTAATTCAGGAGCCCGAGCTTCAACCGCTGCAAAGAAAGGCATCGGAAAGTCTAGCAAGGCAGATTCAGTTGTAAGTGATAGCTCAAATTAGTATAAACTTGAAATTTTGAAATGAAACAGTTAGATCCAATCCAAGTGTAATTTTACTCTATGATTTATTTATTTATTTTTAAAAATATCTATATGGCTTGTGTGTAGTGGTGTGTAGTGTGGTGTTTCTGATGACATAGTGTATGTTTTATTTTTTATGGGTAGAATGGTGATGGTGATGAAGGGAAGTCGAAGAAGGGGCAATACGAAGGCCCTGATCCTGACTTGGCTGAGATGCTTGAAAGGGACGTGTTGGAGACCTCTCCTGGTGTGAGATGGGATGATGTTGCTGGCCTTACTGAAGCCAAAAGGCTTCTTGAAGAAGCTGTTGTGCTTCCCTTATGGATGCCTGAGTATTTCCAGGTGAATAGTGATCTTCAATTATCTTTCTTTCTTTTCACTCTGAATTCTCATGAAATCAAATTCCTCTTGTGCTAAAAGATGGTACTGCATTGTGCTGAACTAATGGTTGGTATTGTGATGTGTTCAATGCATGATAGTTAGTAATTGTTATGATGGCAGCAATTTTTAGACACTTGTTTGGCTGTATGTTGAACTCATTCTCTGCACTGCATGCTGCCATGGTTTGTTTTCCCTTGGAACTCGTTGGTGTTTGTGAGGTTATTATTACAGCATAAATTCATGCACACAGATTCTCATGTTACACCAAGCTCCCATGGCATGATGAGACTTTCATCAAAGAAACTGCTTCTTTTATTGGTCTCTCTCTTTTTTTATTAAAGGAGGGCCTTACTGTATTTGTATCCCGCACGCTTGAATCTCTGAATTAACTTCTGCTCTCTGCTTAATCTGTTGTTGTGATTTGTGAACGTTGAAAAGGTGTTCCTGTGGAGCTGATTTATTTCTGGTTTTATAGGGAATCAGGAGACCGTGGAAAGGTGTTCTCATGTTTGGTCCTCCGGGTACTGGGAAGACACTTCTTGCTAAAGCGGTTGCTACCGAATGTGGTACCACGTTCTTTAATGTTTCTTCTGCTACTTTAGCTTCTAAATGGCGTGGTGAGAGTGAGCGCATGGTACGGTGTTTGTTTGATCTTGCAAGAGCATATGCGCCAAGTACAATTTTCATTGATGAAATTGATTCTCTATGTAATGCTCGGGGGTAAGTCTTTGTTGTTCTTTCCGCAACTTAATCTTCATTTAATTCTTTTGTTTATGTGGCATATATACCATGTTTCCAAATTATGTCAGGAGATAATGTTTATCTACTGTCACATCCTCTTGGGCTCCCCCTGAATTTGTACCATCTCGAAGTTATTTGAACTTTGATTGAGTTGGATTTTACTTCATCAGGGCTTCTGGGGAGCATGAATCATCCAGAAGGGTGAAGTCTGAACTTTTGGTTCAGGTTGATGGTGTGAACAATAGTTCCACAAATGAAGATGGTAGCCGCAAAATAGTAATGGTTTTGGCAGCCACCAACTTTCCATGGGACATAGACGAGGCACTAAGGTTCATACTTGCTTTTCTGCAATCTTTTCTTACTTCTTAGGTGTAAGCAATAAAAGCATGTGATGAGTTACATTTGTGTGGAAGCTCTTTTAATATGCTAGTCAACGCCTGCTGATCCAATTTGATGATAATGCTAAGCAGGAGAAGGCTGGAAAAACGTATATATATTCCTCTTCCGAATTTTGAGAGTCGTAAAGAGCTGATTCGTATCAATTTGAAGACTGTAGAGGTAAGTTAGGATGTTATTTAACTATGATACTGTCTTATTCATATAGATGTTATGTAGCCTGTTAATTGATTTCTGCTTTGAATAGATAACTCATGGTATCGTGAGTAGATTTGCATTTACTGGACGAAAAAAACAACAAAAAGAAACTGAGCATCTAACATGTTCAAAGCAATTGTTGTCTTGTCTTGCACCAGGTGGCCCCTGACGTCAATATAGATGAAGTGGCTCGCCGGACAGAGGGCTATAGTGGAGATGATTTGACAAATGTATGTCGCGATGCTTCCTTGAATGGCATGAGGCGTAAGATAGCTGGAAAGACACGCGATGAGATCAAGAACATGCCCAAGGATGAGATTTCAAAGGATCCTGTTGCTATGTGCGATTTTGAAGAAGCCTTGAAGAAAGTCCAACGAAGTGTTTCGCAGGCTGACATTGAACGCCATGAGAAGTGGTTTACTGAATTTGGATCAGCATAAATAACACATCGACAATGCCATTTCATTTTAGCTACTATTCTGCACTGGCTGCATGGTTTCCATCATTTTTTTTTCTGTCAATATTTCGATTGTTATCGGTTCATTGGAATTTGCAGGAGTTGGAGGGTTATTCAATTGTTTATTTGTTTCTGTGCCATCTATGATCTATGTAATCTGATATATGTTTTTTAAAAGGAGATTGATTGCTACAACTACATAGAAAATTTCACTTCTTTTAATGGCTGAATGATCGCATCCTGAACCATGGTCCATGGTATAGAAAGCCTTATACTTGGATTAAAATTAAGTTCATACTATACGAAAATTACCTATTTATCAACCGTTTAACCATTGCCCATGTCTGTTGATGTTACATAAATTTGTCTTGCAAGTTCATGCGTATGAAACATCGATGCAATTAATATATTAGGAAAATGTGCGGTGGACCTACGCACCTCTTTGTACTTTTTGTTTGTATTCAGAGTGTTAAAATTGTAGGTTCAGGCCCATCTGTTGTCATTAACTTCGAAGAGTAATGTTGTTGACAATAAGAAAGTATTGCATATTTTTGGTCATGAAGTAATCTTTTATGTTCAGAAAATTAATTGAACTTCCAGCCTAAGTTATTGTTGAATACAGCTGTTTAGTAAAGGGCCAGCCAAAAGCCCAAATCTGCTAATATTACATCCTTTGCGGCAGTGATGAATACAAGCCATGCTTTGGACCAAGTGAAAGAGGACACAATATTGTGTTCTGACCAAACCAAGAATAATATGTGTAATGGTTGCGGCATGTAGTGCAGTGACGCTAATTCAGACCAAAAAAAACATTGACGCTAATAAGATTATTAGCCTTGAGTAAACCAAAAAAAGAAACCACTACATCTTGTTTGAAAAAAAGAAAGAAAAAAAAACGTAACCACATCTTGGGGAGTTCGGGCTCAATCCTGCAGATGTGACCACTCCCTCAATGCGTGCTTGACCCAAATACGAAAAATAAAAAAACAGTGTGCCTACCACAAAAAAAAGTAAAAACTATACGGTACGTTAAATTTTTTCAATTTTGTTTTGTAAGAATGTTCAATTTTTAGCTGAGATGATCAACTCCAAAATAGAGTATAATATATATATATATATATATATATATATATATATATATGCAAAAATTATTATGTAATCAAATTATTCTATTTACCTAGCTTTTCAAATAATAGTATAAAAGTTAACTATACTTTTGTAACTATTTTTAGGGTCTCATAATTCTATTTAATTTTATTTTGAAGTTTATAGATTTAAATATTTTTCACATTTTCTCCTTTTTCACTCACTTTTTCTTATGGAAAAAAATAACTGCCTCACCTTCAACCATTTACAAATTTTATATATATATATATAGAGTAAAACTTATTAATTTATTATTATACAAATATTTAATTTTATTAATATTTAAAATATAAAAAATGTGGCTTGAAGTGCCAGTTAAGCCGCTAGTAATATATAATTAGATTATTGTTTATAAGAATTTTTAGGAAATTAAATTAAAAATCTTGGAGGATAAGTACAATTGGACTATGACCAGTTCGTCGATGTGTTGTCCCAACTAAAAACGAAGCGTTTGTTTAAGTAATTTATGAAGATGAAGAAAGGCAATGAAAAAGATGGATGGGTATTTGTTTGGACGGGAGCCAATAGCCATAAATAAGAACTTCCAAAATAGCTATGTCATGTCGGCTCTGGAATCCGATACCATCACATTTGATAGGCATTGTACATAAAATAAGCAAACAAAATAGTTGCGCTCAATGCCTGTGGAGACCGAAAAAATTATAATTTGTGTGCTTATAGTTATATGAACCATCGAGCTATTCTAATATCTTTATAAAATTTAAGGGTGTTGATATCTTATAATTATTTATAGTTTAAGGCTGTGTTATGTGTCACATCAACTCAATTTATTAAAATATAAGAAAATAAACATTCAATAATAATCATTAAAAACAAGAAGGATATCGATACTCATAGCTGAAACAAAAATCATAAATTATATATTCTATATTTGCGATATTTATTATCAGCCTTGAATGAGTTTAGGTTATTTAATATTAGATTAATACTTTGATTTTGAGGGATAAATTGGTGCTATTTTATGTTACTATGAAACAAATTTGATATTAATTTTCATAATTGGAAAATTAAATTGATGTTAAAATAATTTTTAAACGGATATAACTTGATATAAATTTTGAATTTAATTTTGATAATAAAATTTGTCTTTTAATATGTAGTACCTCAAGTCCACGTGTCACTAGACAAGTCTAGTGTAGTCTTAGAGTCTCTTGGGACTCACTTATATTGTCGGGAAGGCTCAGATAGGTGGAGGACAGCAAAAGTGTAAGACTGTGTTGCTGCTATCAAGCATGCTCATCAAGCAAGCCTTTCTCCTCGCCGGGCGAGACCTTCATGCCAAAATTGCTTTTTAGAACTTGTTGAGCTCGCCTGGCAAGGCCATTTCTTCTAAAATGGTTTTGGAGCTTGATGAGCTCACCTAGCAAGGCTGGGAGCTCCCAGTTGAGGGTCCTCTACGTTAGAACAGTACCAAAATGACATAATTTTGTTTTTTGACACCTTAACCCCTTTAAAACCCCCCACAACTCAAGTTTTCACCTTTCAAATACACCCTTTCCTTCCTTTTTGTCAACCCCACTCAAATTTACCTCCTCCAAGCTCCAAGGTAATAAGGATTTGTCCATGTTTTATGTTACATTACTCCCTCTTCTTCCTCCTCTATGTTATGAGTGTTGTTATTTCTTATTGTTGTTAAGTGAGGGTACTCATTCAATGTTCTTAGAGTTGCATTAGAGTTATCTAGAGATTATTAGAGGTTAATCTTTGGTCATTTTGCTTCAATGCCAGACATTGGCGCCAACCTCCCTCCATGGCTTGGTTGTTGACACCACTAGTTCTCCCCTTCCAGATGAGTGGATTTGAACCCATGACCTTACTTTCATCATCATGAGTATGTTTTATGCGTTATGATTGTTAAATATGAAATTAGAGATGAAAATATGTATGAAATATGATTTTACACGTCATGCCAAGGTAGCAATACTTATGATTTATGATGATATCATGAAAGAAATGTATTTTCAAAAAACCATGGGACCATAATTTGGATTGTTGTGTATCATGAAACTGTTTTATATATTCTCTTAAAGAGATTCACTGGAAAAGATACGGTTTAGCAAGTTTCCAAAGTTGTCAACTACCTTTTTATGGGTTTATAATATTTACCATGTTTTCAAAACTTAGGATTTTCGAATATCATGTTAAGTTATATTGAAAAAATATTGAACAGATTCTCCATGAACGAATATGTTGTTATGATTTTTGAGTTATAATGATGATTATTCACATTATTTGGAAATAAGATTTTAGAATTTCAATCTTGTGATATTGAAAGTATATATGGAACTCAATTTGATTTATGTCAAATGTCAGATATATATTTTGTAAGTTTGAAATCATGATGTCTTCAAACCGGTGATCCTTTGAATATGATTTCATAACCACAATTATGCTAAAGTCAGATTGTTAGAATTATATGAATTCAGAGCTCTTGGAGTTTTAAGAGCTTTCAGATATATTCGATTTATGAAAATACTAGTTTTAGATAGTAAATATAGAGAAACAGACAGTGAGTTAATGACTGTGAGAGATCATTAGCCTTGGTATCAAGTTGTTTACCAGAGGACAATCTTGCTTCCAGAGTATTTAGAATATGGAACCTAATTAGGTGTTCAAATTCGAAACCTTATGAGGTGCCCATAGAGATCAAAGAAATTTAAGTTATTATTATTGTTATAATATATATAGATATAGTCAGAGATTACTGCACTACAAGTTTAAATGAATTTATGCAAGACGATAAATTTAGAAATGCTCATTTATAAACCTATGGAATGAAAAGTGTTTTCATATATAGCTATTTATGTAAATATCAAATGATTTATGCTTGCTACATGTATATTTTATTTATATATATCCTTTGGACATCTCATGTGGATTGTAGGTGAGAATCCATTCACTAAGTCCAATGATTTACCATTCTTCTTTCCTCCTTACAGTTGCAGGTCCATTGGTCGCTTTTGTCATCGATTGAGTAGATGCAGTTGTTCTAGTGGTGAGCTTTACCTTGTAGTAATGCTTAATTTAAGTTTATGTTAGAATTATAGTGCTTCAATAATTATGCAGGCAGGATTTGAGCCATGCATTTTCATTTGAGTTATTGTATTTATTTTTAGAGCTAATGTATCTCTCTACATGTTTCCAGAAATTAAGTATGAATTTGAAATGTAAACTGTAAATCGAAATTTATGTAACAAGACAGGCAAGTATTCACGGCTTAGTTTTTTTGTTGTTGCAAGTGTTAGACCAATTTTTAGATTACGACTAAGATCATGAAATGAAACAGTTTATGTTTTCACAAATAGTAGATTTGATTAACATGTTTTCAGACCTATGTATGTTAAAATATTTGAATTTTTGAATTTGAATATTATGTTTTGAATAGAGAGTTTGATGATAAGTTGGAGTTTATTGTGTTTTAAGGACAAAAATCATGTATTTAGTAAGACACGTTACCCAGGAGGCTTATGTGGGGATTTACTCCCTTCCGTACTAGTCACATTCCCAAATCGGGTCGTGACATCATATATTATCACATCATTACATATAATTAACTAGCATACTTACAGTTTGAATGGTCATACAAATAGAAAATTTTGATTGGATAATAGTGTAAATGCTTTTGGCATTTATTAAAACTAAACTAATTTATTGTAAAGCCATATAGATAAGAATAAAAGTTTAATTTTGATGCATTAATGGTATAAATTTTTTTTTAACATTGTAATATAATTAAATTCTCACATTTGGATGACTTTCTAAATCATTAAGTGTGATAATCAATTATATTTAATGATGCGGCAATGCATAATTGCATAAAAATATACATGTATTGAAATTAAGGTGATTTCTATGATATCCCTTCTATTTTGGGGAGTTTGAAACCTCTTTCATATACTCCAATCACCTTTGAACATGTGGCAAGTAATTGTCCCCATAAATAATGACATGCCAATAATTTTAAATTTAGATTTAAGCCCTTCTAACTTTTTAATTACAATTTTTTTAATTTTTTTCATAAATAATTGTAAACTTTACAATCTCAAACACCATTCATACTTTTCACCGAAAGATATAAAAAAATAAAATAAAAATAACATCCTACTCCAAACATCCAATCATTCTTTCCACCTCAAAGAATGGATTAAAGAGAAAATTTCACTTTATCGTTTGGATATAAAATGAAAAAAAAATGAAATGGTAAGAATTTTAATTTTAAGTTACTTATTTTTCCATTTAATTTCATTGCGTTACAGCCAATCATCAGAGAACAAAAATAAATATATTGCAAAAAATAGAGTGAAATGGATTCCATTTTCTATCATGTTATTACATTTTATTTCATTTATAAGTATTCAAATAATGGAACTTAATATTATTCATTTAATTACTTTTCACCAATTCAAATATAGCTTAATTTTTATGCATTATTAATGTAACAAAATTTTATACAGTAATTTAAACATGTATTGATAGGAAAAAAAAGTATTTAACTCTTATAATTATTTTTTCTAAAGTTATAGTAATATATAATTTCATTATAATTTAATATTATTTAGTAGTATTTATGATGAAAATATATCAATATGGGATTTTTTATAGAATTAAAATAAAGAAAAATACCAAATTACGCACATATTCTAGTTTTCATTTGGTTATATATTTGTCCTTTTTTATTTAATAGAAATCAATTTAAATAGACTTCGGTATAAAGTTCAAGATTTCATCCGACATTACACAGAAATTGATTTAAATTGACTTTAGAAAGGAGTATCAGATGTTACTAGTGTGTCAGGAACAGTGTAAAGTCCATTTAAATCGACTTCTGTAATGCATGTTAAATTAGTGAGAAGTCTATTTAAGTCAACTTTTAACCCTGCTCTAACAATATGTATGAAATCGATTATTATCAACTTCTTAGGTTGATTTAAGTCGCCTTTGAATAGCTACTCTTTCTTGACATAAATTTATTGTTTACTCTTTGTTATTTTATGCGATACATGTAACCACGCACACTACTTAAAACAAACAATGAAAAACTACACAATTTACATAAAATTGTTGAAATGCAAAATCACCAATAGAAAACAACAAAGTTAATATACATAATACATAACATATAATCATAATAACCATACAATCATCCAAACTACTAATCTTAAATGCATAATATATAAAAGTCCAGTGTATATAATCACTACTCATCTCAAATAGCAAGAGCTGGACTAGGACCAGGAGGAGGAGCAAGACCAAGACCAGGACTAGGAGCAAGTACAGGTCAAGCCTCTATGACAGATTATACATTGCCGTTGTGTCACTAGGAGTGGCTTTGATGGCCCCAGACGCACCAAGCAAGGTGAGTAGTGATTATATACTGGTTATGTAATTTGAACTTTTGTATTATGTACTTAAGATGAGTAGTGATTGTATACTGCTTATATAATTTGAACTTTTATATTATGTATTTGAGATTAGTAGTTTGGATGGTTATATGTTATTATGATTATATATTATTATCATGTATATTAATTCTTTTGTTTTCAGTTAGTGATTTTGCATTTTAGCACTTATATGTAAATTGTGTAATCTTTCTTGTTTGTTTTAAGTATCGTGATTACATGCATTGCGTAAATTAGCAAAGAGCAAACAACATATTTGAGTAGCTGCTTAAATGCGACTTAATCCGATCTAGAAAGTTGATTATAATCGATTTCTAACACATAGTCAAAGTTGTGTCAGAAGTCGATTCAAATAGATTTCTCACTGATCTGACATGCATCATAGAAGTTGATTTAAATAGACTTTATATTGTTCCTGACACACTGATAAAGTCTGACACTTCTCTCTAAAGTCGATTTAAATCGACTTCTATATAATGTTGAATGAAATCTTGAATGTCATGCAAAAGTCAATTTAAATCGATTTCTTTTAAATAAAAATAGGACAATTATGTAACTAAATGAAAAATAGGAGATGTGTATAATTTGATAATTTTTTATTTTAATTCTGTAAAAAATCCTCAAATTATTGAAGCAATAGTATACAAAATTTTTTATTGAATGACATATAAATTATAACTGATCAGTATTTTTATACTTATATTATATTATATTATGATTCTATTACATATGCGTAAACGTATATAGAAATTAAAATACTATGAAACAATATATAATCAGCATTTTCCACATAACATTATCCTATCCCGGGAGAGCATCGCTTGATTTTGATGTTTGTGCCCATAATTTAATACGTGTAAGTTATCTATAGCCTATAAAAGTGAATTTTGTTTGGTTGCGTTCTTGAAAAATACGCATCTTTATCCGACACCTAAGGAAAAGGAAAATGAGAGAGCTCTTTGGGGGATTATGCTGAAAATATGGATACGGGATATCGATATCGATGTAGACATCCCCTACATATATGGCTTTGGAGTTAGGCGAGGGATAAATATTTAATCGAAAACATACCACAATAGACCAAAAAAAGATAAAAAAAAAGAAGGAAATTAACAATACCCAGTGGGCTGTTTCCCCTTTTTGATTGCATAAATTAATTTGGATTCTTACTTGTGCATTCGTTGGCTATCGTGGATAACTCTTTTTACATTTACATATTTGAGTTTAAATAGATTCATATCATGGCAATTTAAAGATATCAAAATGGGCTGGCCCACTTCACTAAAAGCCCACCAAAAACTAGGTGGGATGAACCAGCCTACCAAAATTAAATGGGTTGAAATAATCAATACAGCCTATTTTGGGGTAGATTGTCAATCCACGAAAAAATTTAAAAAATTGCAAAAAAAAAAATTCTTAATAGGTTGATGATTTATTTTTAAAAAAATTAAAATCTTTTTTCATTAATTGATGCATACCCATATTTTCAAGGTCTATAATAACTATGCACTAACTCATTCAATTTAATCATTTACATACAGTAGATTATAATTTATTACACACAATGTACACTTTTTTTTCATTCAAAAACATGTTAAATTTAGTTTGGATTTGGTGTCATATCTCTTTGTGTTGGGTCTTTGAGATTATTGCAAAATTAAAACTAATAAATTATGAAATTTTTATTCTAAAAAAAATAGTAAAGGCTTGGGCCGTGAAACAGGTTAAGTAGGCTGAAATTTTTTACAAACTCAAAAGTTTAGCCCAATCTGTTAAAAATAGCGAGCTGAGCTTATTTTGACATCTCTAAGCCTATCTCAATCTAAAGGTGCTTATGAGTAAATTTTATTATTCAACTAATCTGAATCAACTCAATAACGAATTTTAGGTTAGGTCAAATAATCAGGCTAAGGTGGATGAATAACTGGCTTTTTTTCTCAATAATTATAAAAGCTAAACTCTTACAAGTAGTAGCAAAGATAACATATTAAATCAAAGCAAGTTGGAAAAACCCTCCTTTTTATTTCATTCTCATGTTTAATTGTACATTACGAGTTTGTTTGTTTTGAAAAGTGACTCTTGGTGTTGCGAGTCTATGTTTTAGTGTATCAAGTATGATATACTTATTGCTTTATTTTTTTAGAGGTCGAGCCATGTATTCCTATAAAAAAAAGTATAAATTATTCCATACACATGACTTTTATAGTAATAAAGTGAAAGTCAAATTTATTATACTAATATAATATTATGTGATTGAATGACAGTATAAAACTATTTTATTTTACATTGATTCATCAAAATTAAACTCTAATGTCTTTATATCAAAATTGAACCAAATCACCATAATCACTCTTAACTCTGATAGCAAAACTCAATAAAGAAAAAATTAATGTATATTTCGGGCATACATATTCCTGGTGACTTTTTTCAAGTTTGGTAAGCTATTTTATTTTGCACTTTATTAATTGGAGTATTAATTCAATTGAAATGCCTTGTCTCCATGGCGGTTTGTGGCACATTTTTCCAAATGGACATAAGATATGAGATAATTGCGGTGGCCCTCTGAATGCTGCAGAGGCATCACACAGTAACGGGTAATTGTATCACTGCCTCCTATCCATGATGTAAAACAATTACGATGATAATTATATTTTATTGATCTTTTAAAAATTAAAAATAAAATATGAAAATTTTAGAACAATTTATATTATAAATAGGAGGGAGTAATTCTTTTCTTTCATTTTTTTTTCTCATCCTTGACGTGTGGCTACAGTGTTAGTTGCTTCTACGATCTACGTAGCTAGCCATAACAATCCATCTTGCAGGCTAGATGCTTGTCTTTTCGAAGCCGCCGCATTATATATGCTTACTTTAATAATCAATCGAAATTAGTGAGCAAACTCTCTCTGCTTCGAAGCCTTAAATTAAAATATATCCAAGTGTGTGAAATCAATGAAGATTTGTTTCGATTGTTACCTAGTAATCTAATTATTAAGAAGACAATTATAGTATAATTTGCTATACTTTGTAATATCTGGCTCCTCATGCGTGGAACAAAATTTCAATCATGTAGCTAGTTTGTCGTTACAAACGCATGTAAAGTTTATCCTTTTCATCTTCTTTTCATTTCGGCGCATGCATCTCTGTATATTCTCATATATAAGACAATTAATTTTGATAAATTTAAAATAATCAGTATAGACAGCATTTTGAATTTATTTTTCTGAACCAACACAGAGGAGAAACTTAATTAGCAATTTCAACAATGGGACACCAAAAAAGTTCCTGAATAACTCTCCAACCGTCAGTGCATAATATTTGTAAGTTGTAACATCCGTAACAGGCTAAATCAAAGTAAACCACGCTTGTTGGCCTCAAATTCGCTAAACAAGCGTTAAATATAATACTCGTTGTTTTCTTTGGACTATATACAAAAAACACAATTAGTATGATTATAAATTGTCTAGATGATTATATAATTTTTTTATGTAAAAAATATATCAAAATTAAATTCACAGAGGAAGAAATGATTCTACTCACGCAGAGAAATGGAATGAAATGAGTAAAATGGCATGTCCATCATCGAAGCATGCATGCATGATTAGTGATTTCGAGGTGAAGCCCAATCTCTAGTCAGTTTCGAATTAACTTATTATAAGGTACAATGGGAACCATCAGAATTGTGATGGGTCTTCAATTACTTACACGCATATAGAGTTGAGTTGCTGACAGATCGTGGTGTATATAGGTGGTAGGTCGGAGTAGAAGCAGAACTTACCAAGCCCAAGTTCATGTTTTCATAACTTATTATCAAGTACATTTGGGAACCATTAGAATTGTCATGGGTCTATATTTATACTACTAATGGTTGTTGAAATTAAATACCATGGTATCGAGACAAACTCACTTAGCCCAAGTTTATGTTTGCTTTTTTCGAACCTAGCTAACCTATGCCGGTTAAAAGATGACCAGTCAACCCATTCAATGAAAACTCCAGATTTGGAAACAAAACTATGACCACTCAATTTAGTAGAAGACAAAAAATTGGCCCAGCAGCAAATTGCTAGCTTATTCATTTTGCACGAAATTTAGGATTTGTACTTGAGATGCATGGGTTCTGGGCAACTTGGTGTCTGTTTGATTTAGATTTTAGTCAAAATGTTTTTAAAATAATTTAAATTGGTAATTGAGTTTAAAATAATTAATTTATGTTTGGGATTTCCAAACTCAAGTTTATCTAAATTCATGAAATCTAGGTAAATTCATTGTAAGTTCAACCAGTAAACAGACAAAAGTTTACTTATTTTAAAATACTACTAAAAAGTTTTTATAATGTATAATTACAATCAAATGTATTTCAGTATAAAATAAATATACATAAAAATTTCACTAGCAACATTATAATAAAACAGATACTAAAATACAAGTCATAAGATATAAAACATAAATTAAAATCACTGTAAGTATAATAGATCTGGATTTTAGGATGAAAAAAAAATTATAATTTAGACCAATACATTATAAATTTCAATTTAAAAGGTTTCTTTATATGTTTTTATAACACATTTCCCAAAAGTAAGAAGACAATTCAAACACTCAGGTTGCATTTGGACAAAGTATTCTTAAATTCCAAAGAATTTAAAATGCAAAGAAATGTATTCAATTGATTTTTTTCACTTTTAAATTATTTTATTTTGGATAAGATAATTATTTGATTTTATTTACAATATGGGTAAGATTAAATATGGGCATCGGATGACATCCAATGACAGACGAAAAGAGATGGATGACAAACAGACAATTGGCAACAAGCAACAAGACGTCGGTTGGCAACCGGTTTAGTTGATATAATAAGATCTATAGTGATAATTTATTTCAATGTGTGATTTTTCTTCATTTGCCACAACATGGTTATATTAAAATTGTTATTATATATATATATATATATAGTTCAAAGGTTGAAAGAATAAATTAAATCTAATTATGCCCAACAAATTAAAGTAGTTTTGTTAATGGTTTTAACATGATGATTTACCTTAAACAATTAGATTTATTTTGAAAGTAAATATCATGTAAAATTGTGAGGGATTTTCTTTTTTACAAAAAAAATAATCATAATAATAAAAAATCACACAATGGATTTTATTTAAGATCTAACAACTAGATGTAGGACGGTCCAATTCCACGAAAACACGTACGTGCAATTCCACAACCCTTGTCCCTTACCTCTCCATAGCAGCCGGTGTCTTCTTCCGAGGCCTCTAGCATTGCTGTAGAGTGTAGAGTGACAGTAATCAAGAATCAAAGCCCTTGAATAATTTAAGGTTTGCTTCTGGTTTTGTATAAGCTGATGAAAAGTATTATCACATGGGAGATGTATTGTCTATGCCGTGATAATTCTTGACACGGCACATGTTGGTGTGTTGAATCCTTTTTATGTTTATGAAAAGTAGATGTTACTCTAATAATAGTGTGCCAGTGACAAGGTGGTGACATCGATCGAACTATTTCTTGATATATGCTTGATTATTTTAGTATATTTTTACTCAAAAGATTTCTCTAAATTAATGATGCCCGTAAAATTGGGGTCCCAGGAAATTTCTCTAAGGTCAATAAATCTCTCTAGAAAATGATATCAATCATATATTTAATGAGATCAAATTAAGTTGAACTGATATTATAATCTTCCTAGGCTTAGAATTCGATAATCGATCTTTGCTTGCACAATAGTAGCAATATGCCGCTAGGTTTTAGGCCAATGCTTACCTGGTTCCTAGTATGGTTGGGGCCACATGATGACCAAATTCTAACCATTAAAATAACAATCTAATGGTTACGATCCATTGAAATAAAATTTTATTTTAAAATAAAAAAGTAATTTGATAATAATTTATATTAATACTTTAATATTAAAACAATTCTTTTGAAGTGTTTTTCCATTTTGCCCTTCTTCTTCCTTTTCCTTGTCCGGCTTCCACTCCCCCTCAATTTCTTCCTACATCCCCATGCCTCGCCTGCACTTTCTTTTCCTTCTGTCGACTAGACAAAATTTTATCCAAGTTTGCATTCCCCATAACAGCCATGAGAGAAGGAAGTACTCATAAATCACCAATGGTTTATAGTGTTGAGGAAGATATTTTGGTTGTAAAAGTATTAGCTATGTCAAGATTGATTATATAGTAGATCTGGAAAAAGTGGCAAAATTACTGTTGATAAAAAAAATTGAATAAAAATTATCAACTCATGTAAGGGCCAAACTCCTACACATATCTTGAATGTTTTTCAGACATTAAATCAAACAAATGACGATTTTTTTTTTCCGGTTGTAAACCCCAAACACCTTGTCAATGAAACAAATCCATAACTTTGAGAAAGTTCTCAGCCATACTGAGCAATGGAAAGAAAAGAAAAGGAAATGAGATGAGTATAGGATGAATAACATGACAATATTAATGCTTGAAAATGTTGGCTTCGATGTCAGTGTGAAGAATGGGGTCGTGGTTGAGGGTGTGTCTATGTAGATCTTCACTATCGGTAGAAGATCCTCTAGTGAGATTGTGTCCCTGCTTTGGGTAAAAAATGCAGAAAAGGGTTCTCCGACTGGTGTTTGATTTTTATTAGAGATGAGCTTGTGTGCTGAAACTGTTTTGGTCTCTTGTTGATTCTTGATTTTAGAGGAAGAGATGTTCTAAATGATGAATTTGACTATGGGTCCATGAAGAAATAAAGTGCACAGGTCTTAAAATGATAAACAAGAAGAAGAGGAACCACTGTGTTATGTGAGTGACATTGGGTTACCGGGGAGGTTGTTGAAAAGCAATGGGCAAAGAGGTGTGGTGGAGGTGAGGAGAGAGGAAAAAAAAAAAAAGAAGAGAGAAATTAAAATGAGGATAAGAAGGACATTTTGCTAATATTTTTTATTTAAATATTTTCAGGTACCATGCGGTGACTAACGTGTCTGGAACCACTTGAGTCATTGCCTATATGTTGTTGTACCAAAGATGCATGGCAGCGTTTTGTCTTCAATTAGTAATTAGTAACGACACTTGAGCGGATTTTTTTGTTATCCATGCACGAACTAGACGATCTAAGCATCGCCACTGAAAGAACTCCGGGTTAGGTTGATCAAACCTCATGCCGGGGGTCACCGTAGCAGTAAGGAGGGATCAATGGAAGTGGAGCAATGATTTCACCCTGAATAAAGCAACCTGCAGTATCTTGACTCAATAAGGTTAAGCTTCCTTAAACGCAAGAGAATGTAATTATTGGAGGGAGTGATATGGAGAGACAGAAAAGTTGCTAAAGAGGGATATGGGTAAGGAGACTGGTCATAAACTTGGATGCCACGGCTACAACTAGTGAGGTTTTCAATTTTCTTTCCCAAAATGCAGGGTCTATGGTAATTAACTTAGGTCAACATGATATTATGATAGTGGAAATCTTACAATTATTAACTATAATTGATCTGTTTTTTCTTCTTCTTCTTTTTTCCCGGAAGTAGTACAGGAGACCAACTTTGCTCGCTCCATTTCCACCTGGCTGGGTAAAATCAGGACAAAATCAGTATAATCTTGTGATATTGTTTTTCAGGTTGTGCTTAGCATATTTTAGCCTTAATTGTGTATTTAGAATTTATTAGCGGATTTCAATCGATCTGACTTAAATCAAGTCAATCAATCATGAAGATAAAACTCTCTTAATGTTGATCTTTTTATTCGTAAGACCTAAATTCAAAACCTTATGTAAAGTAAAAAGAAAAATGGTCAAATCACTTGAATTATTATTGTATAATTAATTAATCCACAACCCAAAGTTCTTAAATGGTTAGTTATCTCAATAATTCGGTGAGAAACTTAAAATGCAATTATTTTGCAACAAAGGTAAATAAAGTAAAAATTGTGAAAGCTACTCCATTATCAATGCAAGAATTGAACCATCAACACTTAATTAAGGAAGGATAGAGTCTTTTACCATCTTACCTTCTACCTGTGATTAAAATAAATAAGTTTAGTTCAAAACCGTGGTATTGTTTTTGGTGATATTGTTGCTGTAAATGGCTTCGCTAATAGTCGGATGTCATGGTTCTATTCAGATTGTCATGAGAATTTTTTTTTACATTGTTACTTTAACAATAAAAAATGGGTATCCAATTGGGATATCCACTCTATCACTTTTGGATATGATGAATAAATAGATAAAGTTAGGGCCACTATTATATCCAATGATAATGAAGTATGTATCCCAATTGGACATCAACTTTTAGATATTAAAATAACATTTTTATTTTTTTCTTATAAAAAATATATTGGTTATGATTTTTAACAAATTAGGGTAGGTACTATAATACCCTAATTTTAAATAAAAAGGTTAAAAAAAAATTTCTAAACTAAAAAGGGTGTCAATTACCTTTACTTGTCGTTTGGAGACCTGAATTTTACTAAGTCTGTACCCTACATGTTCTTGGAGGGCTATATGATAGAGTCATCTTCTTAAGACCAAAAGTCAAGATAATTGTTCCCTAGAGAAAAATAAATTAAAGAGTGATTTTTATTTTTTAATTTATGAATTTTATGGAACATTTAAACACTCCGTTTTTAACCTATAGCTTTACAAAATTGTGGGAATTCCTAAGTTAGAACTAAAACCCAAAATTTGAATTTTGATTTTTTTGATATTTTATTTGAATTATTGCTCAAAAGATTTGAGAAAAACCATTTTAGTGAGCGCTGCAACGATCTTAGATTAGTAAGGTGATGCACGCCAGAAAAATCATACGCTCTGGTGAACGCTGCAACACTAAATGAGTGCTTCCTCCAAACGTGAAAACTTTACCTCCCAATCCCATTCCACATTCTAAACTCCAGTTTCTTCCAATTTTTTCAAGTTTAACTTGGAATCTATCCTCTAAGCTTAAAAGTATGTTGTTTTGCTAGTTTTCCATATCTTTTAAATTTTTCTTGTTGGAGGGGGGGTTTTTTATGTTTCTCAAGGGAAAGGAGCTGTCCACTTTGTTAGAGATGAATTCTTGGGTATTTAGAAGTTAATCTAGAGCTCTGCTGTTTCCATGACAAATGGTGATGTCATTTCTGCTCCTCTAGAGTTCTGTTGGTGTAGATTCTTCGCTGATTACCTCTCTAGGTGAGTGGGTTCACATATATTATCTCTATATTGAGCATTAAAGTTATTTTCACGAAAATATAATGTAGAGCTTGATTTTAGAGAAATACTGTACAATAATTGAGATTATTGTTGGTTTGTATGTTTTAGAATTTCTAATTTAGAACATGAAGCTTGTTTTTGATAAAAACTCATGGGACCATTACCGATTTTAGATAGAATTGATGATATATGTAACTGTTAGAGACTTTTACGAATGTTAGAATAAATTCTATAACTGATTTATGTATATAATATAGTTTTATACCAGATAGGAGGTTTAGAGAAGAGTATAGAATTATGATTGCAAACTTTGCTATTTTAAAGCATGACATTGAGTTTTCTAGTTATAAAAAGCTTGATAGTTTGAAATTATGTTTTGGATGATTAATCAAAAGATTTTAGAGCTTGAATCTTCATGAGATTCAAAATAGTTAATGGCTAAATATTATGTAGGTTTTATGAAATCAAAAAAGTCTACAGAGGGTGATTCCTTGGACATGATTTCATAGCCACAGTTATGCTAAGATTAGACCGTTAGAATCAGATAGATTCAGAGCTTACAGATAATTAAAATGTTTTAAAGGTTCTTATATTTAGATGAATTTGTTTATTTAGTTTACACAGTAACTATAGAGAAACAGCCAGCGAGTTAATAGCTAGAATTAATCGTTAACCTTGATACTAAGTTTTTTCGATAATTATGAAGGAATGCTTAACCCACAAGAGAAGCTATGTATAAGTACAAGTATGACTCAACAGCTCCAAAGTAAAGGACCAAAATAAAAAGACAACTACACTTTGAACTCCAGCAGCAAACTGCTGCCATTAGCAGTAGCAAAACAATTAAAACCAATAACTAACACCCTTGAAAACTAAAATAAATCTAGCTAACAATCAAGCAAACAAGTGGTTTCAGTCGAGGTAAAACATCACACCAAAGCAAGTGGTAGGCACTGAGGTATATCCAGCAAGTCCAAAAACTGACAACAATTACCTTGTCAAAAACTCTATCATCCAGCAGCAATCACTCAACCACAACAGAGAATTATTAGAATTGAAAACAGAGTTAATCCAACAAAACCATCCATGAAGGCACAATGCTCATCTAGACCTAATCTCCTAGAAAAGAATGTATTGTTTTCCTTTTATTATAGCATCACCTATTTAATAGTTTCAACCAAACAGAACAAGAACCACAATCGAGAATATGCCTCTTCAATTCACAATCACTGCACCAAAGCAAAATCAATGGCCAAAGAACAAATAAAACCATTCACTCCAACCCCTTCGGCATTGCCATCGTGGTCATCCTTGTGAAAATATCATATGTACCAATATCTAGCTTTCCAAGCAATGAAATTATTCCACATTGATGAGGCGTAGAAACATATAATAAGAGGTGAAAACACACCCATACATGTGGAGATCAAGCTCAAATGAAAGCACACAACAACCTTCCTCAAACCTCACCAGTCTATCTCTTACTCTAAGAGTCTCTATTTACTAGAAAAAAACCCTCCGACTCACAAATACTCCCCCTCATACCCATAGTCTTATAGTGTATCACTCAAAAAAACACCCTGCCACCTCCAATACACCACTACCAAGTAAACGCCACCAAGAGAATGACCCGTTAACAAAACAGAACACATAAAAACCATCAATTAGTACAATCCTCACTGGTGTGTATCTCCACTCAGCTTCAGAATCCTCCCTCACAACTCACAAACAGCTCCCCCACAGATAAAGAATCTCACCGTGTATCACTCATAGTTCATTGACCTCCATTACCACCAAACACAAGGGAAATAATTACCATGCCAAGTATAAACACCTGCAAACAAAGATTCTACAAGCAGACAAATTAGAAGTCAAGAGATAACCAAAGTCTACACCTATGCATCAAGCTAAAAAGGAATTTTGTCCAATTAATATCTTCTTTTTGGAAAACTACCATATTCCTTTGTTCCCAAATGGATAGTAAAATGGCATAGAAATAGATAATCCAACCTTTTCGCCTTTTATTCATGAACACACAATGAAGCCACATATCAAAATTTGGTTTAAGGTCCTTAGCTAGAACCTACTCAATTCCCCACCAATTATAACATAAAGTCTATACCCTCCAAGAGAACTTATAGGTAAAGAATAGATGGGACAAGGTTTCTTCCTCAACCTTGCATAACACACATCTGGAATCAATACCAATGATGATTTTCAAACTAGACAAACGGTGTTTTGTATTAATTCTTCCAATAAAAATGAACCACACAAACAACTTGGCCCTTGGTGGGACACATTTATGCCAAACTCTATATAAGGTAGAATCCAATTGGCTATTTTCACAACACACCTAGAAATACTTGTTAACAAACAAATTAACCGAAAATTGGTTAGAAGAGTGTAAACACCAAACTACACTATCAAGCATAGAAGTCTTTAATTGGACCTGACTAATGAGATTATGCATATTATCTAGCAAAGGCAATTCCCATTGAAAAAGATTTCTTTGCTAACTTAACTTCCATTCCCATTTGTCTCCTATCCACTCACCATACTCCCTAATAACCGTCTCTCTTTGCGAAGATATTGAGTATAATCTCGGGAACATGTCCTTCAACTTACCATTCTCAATCCAAACATCTTTCCAGAACCATGTATGATCCCCATTCCCAATAACTTTTCTAAACCCAATTACAACTAAGGAACTAATATAACCATTATTCTCACCTATCTCACTTATCGTTCCCCATAGACCACCTTTTGTTTACTTTATTTGCTCAAGTATTGGCCTATAATTGTCCATATTGTGACAGGAACACACAACTCATTTCCAAAAAGCATTTTCTTCCACTGAGAATCGCCACCACCACTTAAAAAGTATGGTAGCATTTGTAATTACCAAATTCCCTACTCCTAACCCACCCTATTTTTTTTTCTTTCTAAATCACCTCCCATTTAACTAATGGGACCACACTCCTATTACCTTTCTCACCCCAAAAGAATCTACTCTGAAGGGAAATAATCTTTCTAGCAACACCTTTTGGTATTCTAAAAATCCTTAAGTAGAACGTTGGGAGGCTATTTAGAACTTCTTTAATCAACACCAATTTTCCAGCTCTTGAGAGCATATTACTCCTCCACTTACTCATCTTTTTCTTTATCTTTTCAATGACTGGGGCCCAACTGCTTTCCTTCCTAGGGTTGGCTCAAAGAGAAACGCCCAAGTACTTAAATGAAAGATAACCAACTTGGTATTTTAAAAAAGAGCTTGCCTCATTAACCAAAGTTTCATCACAATTTAAGGGGATAAGGGCAGATTTACTATAGTTAATGGATAGCTTAGACATAACCCCAAAACAATCTAAGATCCTTCTAACATTATGAAGCACTTCCTTATAAGCAAGAGTAAAAAGGAGCGTATCATATGCAAACTATAAATGAGTTACACAGATATTTTGGGTACTCACCCTAACTCCTTGAATCAAACCAACCTCCGTTACTCATTCCAATAACTGATTTAGGACCTCAACCACAAGAACAAATAAAAACGAGGATAAGGGATCTACTTGTCTTAAACTCTTTTCCATCTTAAAAGGTTTAGTGGGGCATCCGTTGACAATTATGGACATTTCAGCTGAGGAAATACAGCTCCTCATCCAAAGCCAATTTTCTCCAAAACCTGATCCACAGAAACCCATCTAACTGAATTAAAAGCCTTACAAAAGTCTAATTTAAGCAACATAGCTTTCTTCTTGGATTTTTGAGACCAATGGATAACCTCTTTTGCAATCAAGATCTCGTCAAGGATCTGCCTACCCTGTATAAAAGCTGACTATGACTCCCCCACTAACCCATCCATCAAACCCCTCATCCTATTAACCAGGATTTTTGAGATTACCTTATAAACACACTTGATCATGCTAATAGACCTATAATCCTTGACTTCACAAACCTCTCCTTCCTTTGGGATGAGAGGTACCCATGTCATATTAGCCTTCCTAACATAACCCTGGTGATAAAAACTCCTCCACACACTTCAGAAAATCCTTACTCACAATTGCCTAGCTTCTTTTAATAAAATTAAAATTAAAGCTATATGGACCTGGGGCCCTTGAGGAGCCACACTCCCAGACAGCCTTTTTAATCTCATCTGCTGAAGGAATAGATTTAAGTTTTCTAGCTTCTTGATGTGAAATTTGTTTAACCAAACCTTGCTCAAACTCAAAAATTGGTCTCTCATTTTGGTGATTAAGATCTTTTTAGTAACCCCCCACTTTTGTTTTAATAGCTCTTGGTGAACTAAATCTTTTCCAACCACTTCTAATTTCAATTATCATTTTCTTCCTATGTCTAATAGGGGCAAAAGAATGAAAATATATTGTGTTTTTGTCTTTTCTATTAATACTATATCCCTAGCCTGTTGCCTCCAATAAGAATCTTTCCTATTGTACCACTTTTCAACTTGTGCTTTTAAGGCATAAAGTCTAGTAACACTCACTTCCACATCAACCCCCTCATCAAGATTCCTAGGCATTGCCTTAATTTCCTCTTCAAAGACTTTTATCCTGAATTGAAAATTCCTGAATACCTCTTTGTTCCAAGTCTTTATGGGATCCCTCAATGACTGCATTTTTCTCAACAAGTCAATTCCCCCTAGTATTCCATTCATCTTCTAAGAATTTCAAGAATTGAGGGTGAGAGAGCCACATATCTAAACTCTTAAACGGTTTTGAGCCCCAGTCAATCGACTCCAATTGGATCAACAACAGAGCATGATCTGAAAGGGAGCAATTAAAGCCCGCCAATATGAGACTATTAAGCATTTGGGACCACACGGGATCAACAAAAACTCGATCAATCCTATTGCATGACTGAACCCTTCTCAATCACCGATATCGTCAACCCATTCCGAGAGTTGCCTCCATATTCCTAGATTCACTTAAGCATCCCTTTATCTCCTATGGGCAACGAACTTCATTAAAATCACCTATCAAAAGTAGAGGAATGCCAACTACTAGTTTAATCTCTAAGAGTTGTTGCCATAACCTAATTTTATCTTCACACTGATGGTAACCATAAACAACACCTATTGCAACCTCTTTCTTTAAATTACTAAAAAAAACCTTTAACACATATCCATCTATCACCCTTTAAAATGGACTCACCATATGCAGAGAATACCACTCCTTCCTTGGGCATTAATAGCCGCCTAACCAAAATCTTCAAAATCCCATAAGTTGCGAATTTCATACTCAACCCAACCTACCTTCATAGTTTCTATCAATCCTATACACACATTTCTATATTCCTTAACTAATTTCTGAATCTCACTCATTTTGGTCCTTCCTCCTATTCCCTTCAAATTCTAACATAACAATTTCATGTATTAAGAGAAGACTCACCTTTTCAAAGAGGATTTTGTTTTTGTTTCTTTTTCTTGGCCTCTTTTTTCTTAGATCTTCTTCCACACCTTGATCTGTCAATAGCCTGGTCCTCAAGAATCACTGCATTATCATAGCTAGAAGATAACCCAATCTTTCAGCTAATTAACCATGCTTCTCGAGCTTTTGATTCGGGCTGTAGGTATGATTCCTTTGCTGACTCAGCTTCATTGCAACAATGGTCATCTATGTCATCAAGCTCGCAGCCTTCACCTACGCCCATTGCTTCGGCCATCTCGCATGTGACTAGGGGTAAAGAGCTTGGGACACACTTATTGGATGCCTCTTTTGAGGTTGGACTCCAATTTTCATTACCAGGTGGCTTTGATTGGGCCGAAATACACAGCCCATTTGGATTAGCAGACATCATAAGAGGCAACTCCAATTTTGTAAAAAATGTAACAATAGTGGGCTTCTTTTTGTTTAGGCCCAAGCTAGAGATAATATCTTCAATCCTTCGATCATCCTCCAAACTAATAATCCTTGACCCATCCACTTCAATCACTTGGTTTGAAAAGTCATTATTATCATCACCATTATTGGAAGGCTCAAAATGCTTCACCATCATGGATCCACTCTTTTCCATAGACCCATCATTAAATTCTTCCTTATTTTCCATACCATTTTCCTATGCATTGAAAACTCCCACACCATTATCCTGATCATTGAAGTCTTCTTCCTCCAAAGAGCAGTTGGACTCCTCCTCTTCACCCAGATTAGACGTGCTTTGTATGCAATTGTCATGCTCCTGTGCTTGAGGAAAAGTTCTAGTAGACCATAGACTAAAATCTTTGCAAGATTCTTTGACAAAAACATTGAACCCAACCTCATTTATAGATAACCAAACATTCCTTTGAATATAAGAAAAATGTTTGGTATTTGGTAAAATATTTTCAAAGGAGAAGGATAGCCCATTCAATGTTTGATGATCAAAACAAATCATTGAACCCTAATTCTCTCTTATCTTTCTCAAATTATCTAAGGGCCATGCATGTAGAGGAATGCCAAAATATTCCACCCAAACCTTTCTATAATGAGCAACTTCAGAAATGGACTACTTTTGAATTTCATAAAAAAATTTGCCAAGCAACCCAAAATTACCATTAGTAATTTCTTGCATAGACTCCTTAGAATAAAAAATAACTAGGACTTTGTGAGAATCCAATTCACTCACACTTTCAACAAAAGGAATGTTGATCTTAAGTTGTGGGTCATGGATCCAATTTCAACTAGGTAAAGAGACTCACCAACCACACACTTTTCTAATAGAAACATCATTTCTAAGCCCACCTCCGCATGAATCCCATTTGAATGTTCCAATCTGTACTTATCTTTATTCAAATTATTGTCCTTGTCGCCATTTAGTCTAACCTTTACTTCACTGTCACCACCTCCAAAATTCTTTGTATTAACTAGAGCTTCTTTGAAGCTTTTTCCATCTTGCATCCTCATTCCTGGTAGCCTCCCTGCTTCCTACTTCTCACATCAAGTGCCACTTTTTATCATATTTCTCCCACCCATTTGGTTCTTGTTACATTTAGCCATGTTCCTATCCCCCCCCTTGGTTTCTCTTGAACTCAGCCATGTTCCTAGCCATGTTCACATCCTACACTCCAGTACACTGCAAGCAAGATCCCGGACCTTAGACCATGTTTTGCATTTTGCATACTATGATAGCATATGTGAGTTTTATTTTTAATGACTTAATAATATTAGTTTCATGGATATTTTTAAAACAGAGCAGCACATATTTTATTATGACTTCAGACTTTAGAGACAGATTATAAGATTTCAGATTGGGTTACTTTGATCATTTTGAATTTGAATAACATGTGACTTCTATGTAGAAAAAGAAGTTTTGCTTTAAATAATTTTATAATTAATTGTGCATATAGAGAAACACAAGTCACAAGACTTACGTGAGAACGAGATTTCTCACATGCTGCAATGGCTTACGAATGAACATGAGAAAGATGAGATCGAATAACGTTGAAACATGAAGCATCTTGCTTCTATCGTGCTACATTTTCAATAAAAATCATTTTCTGTAATTAGAAAGCTATACAGAGTATCTCTTCAAATTTGGTTACTTTGATCATTTTGAATTTGAATAACATGTGACTTCTATGTAGAAAAAGAAGTTTTGCTTTAAATAATTTTATAATTAATTGTGCATATAGAGAAACACAAGTCACAAGACTTACGTGAGAACGGGATTTCTCACATGCTGCAATGGCTTACGAATGAACATGAGAAAGATGAGATCGAATAACGTTGAAACATGAAGCATCTTGCTTCTATCGTGCTACATTTTCAATAAAAATCATTTTCTGTAATTAGAAAGCTATACAGAGTATCTCTTCAAATTTGGGCTCTCTACGCGTCAAGTCTTTTTTGGATTTATTGTGCTTTTCGTTAATGATTTTTATACTTAATTAAGCATTATACTATCAATAAAATTATGGTTTTTCCTGCTTATAGGATAACGGTACTCCTTTATTTTCAACAGTTATGATTGAATTTTTTGTTTTTATAGTTTAATAAATTTGGTTAGTATAATATATAGAATATTTTTAGCTATAAATAATTAAAAGTGTTTATATTATTAAATTTTATAAAGATATTGAATAAACCACTAAAACTATTATTTATTTAAAAGATACTACGAATTCATATGCGGTAGCATAAACTTTCGCCCCTATAATAATGCAATCCCTTTTACAACAGCGATTTCATTGGTTTGTGCGTAAAGGCCCGGAAAAAATAAGTATCTAACACGCTTTAAAAGGAACTAATTAAAACTGCATATCATTAAAATAGATATAAAAAACCAGAAAACAACAGACAATACTAAAAGGAAAACTTCTGTATCTGAAGAACTATCCACACTTCTATAATCGATCGGTCAATCTAATATTTTCTTAGGCAAGAGAGTCGTGTTTGGTTCATTCTACTTTTCATATTAATAATATATACTAATACGGGCAATATTTGGAAATCCATGCGAATAAAATAAAAGGTTTCAATTATATATCATACACCACACAACTTGATATGTGACAAATTTTTTTTTATTTTTATCCATCCAAAAAAAGATATTTTTCGTTTTTTTATTATTGAAAAATATTTTTTTAGAAAAATTTATGAAAAGATGTGATATATATATATATATATAGAACCCGCCTACTGTGTTGGGCATGTTCATTTAATTGAAGAAAAATTAGAGAAAAGAAAGCACCATTAGATTTGATTCGTTTCGAAAGAAAATATTGAATACGCTTAGCTATATATAGTGTGCGTGGTAATCTTTGAGACCGAAGTAGAGCCTTCAGTTAGGACCGGAATGTCAAATTGTTACAGGCGTCATAAGAAACTCTGCCATATTAGGAAGACATTAAACCATGTATGTTATTTGATTGTAAAAGCCACCTTATTTTATATTTAATAATCTTCTGTCCTTGGTTTATGCTAATTCTTATGCTAATTTCTACCCGTATGATGCACATAATTTCATGTTTAATAATTTAAATTGAATAATTTTTTAATTTTATATAATTTATTGTGAAAGTAATTTAATAAAAAATATCATATATAATTATGTGTATAATATTTGTAAATTTTCGTATATTAAAAACATACTAAATATCCAAGAAGATAATTGTAATATTATGAGATGGATCATTGTATATTATATATAAAAAAAATTATAATTATAATATCATTATATTAAAAACATATTTAATAATCAACGAATGAATTTTATTATTTTCTCTTTAATTAATTAATAAAATGTTGAATCGTTCGTTTATTTGAATCAATTAGATTTAATACTTGCTAATTAGGCTCATTGAATAAAGTTGATACCAACTAATATCAATTAAGTTCATCAAATAAACTTATGAATTTGAGATATAAATCAAAATTGTTTTCACATTAAAATGATATTAGGGAATAATAATATCAAATTGATACTCATCACAATATATGTATTAATCAATTAGATTTTTGTTTTATTTTATTTGATTGAAAGTTAGATTTAATTTTAAGGTTTTAGCTTTGGCACCTATAGGGTACCGATACCCCTTATATATTCAACAGTCGTGATTGATATTTACTTGATAGATTTCCAAAATTGACATATGACTCGTTCTTAGTTATAAATAAATAAAAGATACTGGTACCTTTAAATTTTATAGGGGTACCAAAGAAATCTTTTAATTTTAATAATGCATTACAAAATACAAAAATTAAAAAGTAAGATATTACCATACACTTAGCTTTTATCAATTTTTCGACTGTATGTTAATTAATGATTTCACATTAGTCGGGTAATTTAAATTATGACACTTTTATTTGGCTTGCAAGAATTTTTCAATTTAGAAATTTTACTCTTTATTAGCATTTTTTTTTCAAAAGGAGAAGTTTAAGCACACCCATCACCCCCCCCACACACACACACACATATAGGTTAGGATAAAGTTATACCACTTATAACTTTATATGAAATAAATATTTTATTAATCAAATATTTGAATTACAATTACCTATCATAAATATTATTTATGCTAAATTTTATAAAAATTGAACATCAATAACAATGCAATATTCATATAGCTCTTGTTCTTATTTATTTTAATTATATAAATTACATTGATTTTGATATACATACAAATTATATATGCCAAATGATTTTAAATTAATTCAAAATTTTATAAACAAGATTTATAACACGTGATCTTCTAATCCAATGGTAGCTTTTATAAAAACTTACAGCAATAAAAAGTTATTTAATGATGTAACATTTATTTAAATTTATATGATGTAACTTGATCTTAATATATATATATATATATATATATATATATATATAGCTTTCTATCAAAGAAAAGAAAATGATAGAAAATTAAATAGAAGGAAAAATTAGAAATGAGAGAAAATAAAGTGAAATGTCTGTTTTTTCTCCTATTATTTGTATAAAAAGAAAATGAAGAATAGTTTTTCTTATCTTACTCAATTGAAAAGAAAAGTAGCAAGAAAAAATGTAATCATGTTAAATGATTTTTCTTTGTCCTTAATATGGAGTCGTTCTATCATCCTCTATGGAGGAAAACTTTTCTTTCTCCAGACATTCTCTACACTGCTCGTTAATCAATATTTTATGTTTTTTCTCTCTTATGTTTTTGGATTTTTTGTGGTTGGAAAATATCTAAAAAAAGAGAAAACCTATTCCCTTGGTCGAACATAAGTTTTCCTCCTTAATATAATGTAATGTAAAGAATCGTTTGAGAGGCAAAATTGACATTTCAACTAAATTCTCTCCCTTCTTCTAGTTAATTTTCTCTTAAAAAATTCTAGAAAACTTGTAGTGGGTCTCACTTGTATTTTCCCCATTCTTCATAGCGCTCTCTCTCTCTCTCTCTCTCTGATATTCGATCACTGCTCATTTTCTCCTTATATCTGGACAAGAGAAAACCCAAAAATTGTCTCATTTTTTCCCCAATCAAGTGTATTTTTAATTCTTACAAATATAGTTATTTTAGTTAAGTTCTAATAAGATTTTTGCTTGGTTTTTTATTGTTCTTGAAGTTAGGTTTTTCATTCCGGATATAATGATATTATTTCTAGTATTATTAAGTGATGATATTTATAAAGATAAGAAGGTTTTAAAATATTTATAAAGAGAAAAAATAAAAGTTTTAATATTTATCAAGATTAAACGTATAGTATAAAATATTTATGGCAACCAAAATTTAGAAAGATAAATCCCAAAAACCTATATTAAAATAATAAGAAATGAAAAGCCAATAATTTTTTTTTATAGAAACTAAAACAAGAAGGACTTATGATTCATACTTAAGATTATAAAAAGCCAATCATCTACTTTATTGAATATACTAAGATTACAAAAAAATAAACTTATTTTTATATTATAAAAAATATCTGATAAAAATATTATTAAACGCCTGTTAACTAGTGTTGAAATACCCATACTTTTATGTTCACCCTCTTGGAGAGAGAAGGTAAAAGTAATGCATTGTGGTTATTACTATAATAAACTTATAAAAGGTTTTGTAACATTATCCGGACGCAATTGTAACAGGGATTTCCCGAACAATCATAGAAAGAAAGAGAGTCACGTTGCATGAGTGAGGTTCGTCAGAATGGACCCACCCTTCACCCTCTGTTATTTCTCATTCAGGCTGTTTTTTTTTTTTATGGATTATATATGATTTTTCTGATACAAATAATTATATCGTACACTATTAACTAATTTGAAATGCTATATTATTGAAGCAACTGCAACACCATATAATTTATTAGTGGATAATTAGATTAAATCCAAATGCTGAACCGCATACTTAAATTAATAATAAAAATTAAATAAAGAGAACCGTGGGTTCAGTAGGCGACCCAAACGGTCCCGACCTCAACATGACACCATGTTGGAGCCACGTGAACTGCATGTGCACGTAGAAGGAGTTTTATAATGAATGTTATGTGTGATGTTGTGAACACACACGAGCCTATGTCCCATTAATACAATTCATGCCATGAGCAATTACAAGAACAGGGCCACACTGTTCATCCTTTGTCATTAATTAATCAGTGACATCATATTTATGCAAAATGTTTTCTATACACACACACTGATATATATTCGATATTAGGTAGCGCCAATGCATGGTGCATTGGGAACCACAGAAAAAGGTACAAAACAAAATGGAAAATTAGAGTAAGCGAACTCTTTTGGGTCCATGTATAAGGGAATACGAAAGAATAACAAATAGTGGTAAATTAAAAGAGCTAGTACCATTCCTTTTTTTTATTTCTTTTTGTTGAAAAATAATTGTTTTCAAATCAAACAAAAAGAAGTAGCTTTGGCGATAGCATGGGGACACCTCAAAAATTGTTGTAGCTACTGTCAAACAGTGATGTTACTGAATATCAATTAGGCCACTTGAGGCACATATAAGCGAGTTTTGCTTTTTCAACACTTTAATTATCACAATTGAATATGATGATGATTTTTATCTATCTCATTTATCCATTATATCTAATAATATACTGACTTTTAGACTCTTGAAATAGTAAAACTCTATACGATGTGGAAAACATGAAAATCTAACCGCAAAATACCAAAAGAAACTTCACTGGTTTTTCATGGAAATTATCATATTACAAGCGAAAGGCTTTGGATAGAGAAATCCAGTCCACTCATATCTATTTTCATTTATTTATTATCAATATTATTGTTGTCAAATTCAAATACTTATTCTAGTTTGTATAGTGGACTAAATTACTATTTAGTATGTAAAGCATATAATCCTATCCATTTTAAGTGCGAAGTGTTACTGAAGTCATGAATAGGTTTGAGTTCAATGATGTTATATTTGAAATTATTTACTTTATTTGGCCAATATCACTTTTAGAATTTAATGGACTTAATATTTCGACACATAATGTCTGCAATAAATATAGTCTTTTAAATTAAATATTATTATAAAAAACTTTAAGAAAATAAAATTATACCTTTACTATCAACTATAACTTTCATGTCGTGACAAGTGCTTAGTCTAATGAGAATACAAGCATAGAGAATTGTTATGTAACAAATAGCAATAAGATGCGCATTCGGTTTTTGTATATATAAACATTATATGTTCTATAATTTTGTTTTTCGAGATGGGCAATTTGGTCAGGATGACAACCAACCCAAATGGGGGCATTGTGGGTTTGTGGCTGTTGTCCTATAGCGAATGAGATAAATTAGAACAAGTTGGAAGAGTTTGATTTAAATGTTTTTCTACTTGAGGACAAGACAAAGGCACATGTTGGGTAGGGGCCCGTACTCTTTTCGTGGAACCCTCGCGTTGTGAACTGAGAGGCTGAGATGCCTTTCTTTTCCTCATTTTTATCACAGTAATATTTTCTGCAAAATAAAATTACATAATAAATATATATTATATATTTTATTACTATTAGATATGATGAATGGTTTCTACATCACTCACCATATTTAATAATAATAAAATATGTGATATATATTTATTATGTAATTTTATTATTCTCATATCATTATTTTCAATTATATTGTTTATATAGAGGACAAGATGCATGGTCCTTTCTCTTTTTGTTCTTTCCTTTGTCCAATTGCAAAACGTCTACCTTGTTTTAATCAAAATTTTGGTATTTGCTCAATGTTATACCACTATGATATTCTATTATAAGAGTTAATTTAATTTCCATTCAGAAAAGTCATTCAAGTTAGATGTATATACAAGACCCATCACTTACCCTTTGTTTAGTTTGAGAGAAAATGAGAGGACAGAAAACAAAAGAAAAAACAAGAGGAGATAAAAAAAATGCATGTGAGACCCACCAAAAAAACATTTTCATTTCTCTCTATTTTCTATCAAATCAAACAAAATGAGAGAAAAAGTTAATTTTCTCTACATTTTCCCTTATTTTCATTTTCTTTCATCTCATTTCTCTTCTCATTCAAACAAACCATTAAGATAGTATTTGGAATTTGTTTTTTTATAATGTTTGAAATGATGCTGACTAAAAAATGTTTGGAATGATTAAATTTATGGTTTTTTTTAATTTAAAATCATTTGAATTAATTTAGAAATCAATTTTTAATGTTTGAAATATATTAAATAGTGTTTAGAAGAATTAAAAGTAAAAAATAATTTGATTTAATTTATATTCAAGGTTTAAAATTGATTCAATTATTTCTGATAAATCCTATCAAATTTAATAAAATTTAAAAAACAATGCAATTAAAATCTATGAGATTTGAAAAATGAAAATATATCTTATTTAATTTTTAAATTTTTCAAACGCAAAATTTGATCTATAAATCAAATTAATTTTTATTTTTGACCATTTTTAAATACTACCTCAATGAACATAAAAAATAAAAAAATAAACAGTGATCCATGGAAATATGCAACAATGATATCTCTCCCACTTTTAGTCCAATAGCAATCAACACCTCAGAGGAAAAGCAAAAATGAAAAAAAAAAAACTCTCTGCCTCTCTCTTTTATTATCTCTATAAAGCTATATGAGAGTGTTTGGAATAATTAAAAAATAAAAATAATTTGACTTGTAAATCAAATCTTATATTTGTATCTTTGAAAAAACATAAGAAATTAATTCAGACTAATTTCAAATGCAATCTAATGTATTTTATGACAATAAAATTTGAAGTAATGAACTCATATAAATTACTCCAACGATTCACCACAATCCCTTATGTCTTCAATCTAATGTATTTTAAATATAAGAAGTGATTTATAAATTAATTCAATTTTTATAGCATTTAATCATTCTAAACACTATCTATGTCTCTAGGATTGGGGGTAAGGGCAACATTGTCGCGATCTGCTCCATCATCTCTATATATACTCACTCCGCACAATCATGTTTTCTCAGCTCATATCATCTTTATCTTTCTATATGGTACTATGTTTTTCTTGCAAGTACTAGCATCAATTGTTGCCCCTTCCGAACTCGTCATTATTGGTCCCCTGTTCCTAGCCAACTAGCCTTACTACTGCTGTTCAAGTAGCTAGTATTCAACACACACACACACACACATCGATCGGTGACCCCCTCTTTCTTTTCTTTCCTTTCTGATTTCTTGCACAATAAATATGCCTTCACTCTCAGAAGCCTACAAAGCCCACCCCGTTGACGTTCACCACCACAAGCACCCAGACTTCAAGTCCCTACAAGAACTCCCCGAATCATACGCTTGGACAGATCACACTGCTAATATTACCAGCAACAACCCTTCAAGGGGCTGCTGTGAGGGTGCTATTGGTGTCCCCGTTATTGATCTGAAGGACCCAAATGCTTCGAAGCTTATAGGGCATGCATGCATGACTTGGGGTGCCTTCCAAGTGGTGAACCACGGGGTGCCCATAAACCTCCTCGAAGACATTCAGTGGGCCGGGCAGGCCCTGTTCTCACTCCCCTCTCACCAAAAGCTCAAAGCGGCTCGTTCCCCGGACGGCGTCTCGGGCTACGGGCTGGCCCGTATCTCATCCTTCTTCCCAAAGCTCATGTGGTCCGAGGGCTTCACAATCGTTGGATCCCCTCTCGAGCATTTCCGCAAACTCTGGCCCCAAGATTACGCCCAATACTGGTACCAACAACACATCAATCCCTCATGCACAAGTTCTCAATAATATAAAAAGGATAAAATAATTAACTAAATAAGCATATGCTGCCTCTTCTATCCGGTCTTCTCCATTATCTTTCTCTCGTTAATCACTAATTTTTAAATTGAATAAAAAGGAGAATGACTTTTCTGGTATTTTTTTGTGGTGACGGCGCTAATATCCAAATTATAAGCCCGGTTTTTCTTATCCTAATGCAATTAGCAGAGATCATAATGAGGGTAATTATATATTGGACCCACACTAGAAGATTAGAGGGTGTCGATGAGAATCGATTGCCCCGAATCCACCACTTAATTGCTTCTGTTTGTTATTTATGTTCGGAGTCAATTGTTTGTGTATTGTCTATTGGACAACAGTGCTGTTGATATTTCCTAACACTCCTCCCCATTTAATTTTTGTGGGGGTTTCTTTTGTCGTTTCCAGTGATATTGTCGTGCAGTATGATGAAACCATGAAAACGCTAGCGGGAAAGTTGATGTGGCTCATGTTGGACGCTCTCGGCATTTCAAAAGAGGACCTCAAATGGGCCGGATCAAAGGGCCCATCCTCCAAAGAGCCTTGTGCTGCCTTGCAGTTGAACTCCTACCCGACTTGTCCGGATCCAGATCGGGCCATGGGTCTTGCCCCGCATACCGACTCCACCCTCCTCACAATTCTTCACCAGAACAACATAAGCGGGCTACAGGTCCACCAGGAGGGAGCTGGGTGGGTGACGGTGCCGCCGCTCCCCGATGGGCTGGTGGTAAATGTTGGCGACCTCTTCCATATCATGTCAAACGGGTTGTACCCGAGTGTGCTCCACCGGGTTCTCGTGAACCGGACCCGGCAGCGGTTTTCAGTTGCCTACCTATATGGGCCCCCGCCCAATGTGGAGATCTGTCCGCATGCAAAGCTGGTAGGCCCAACAAGGCCTGCACTTTATCGGCCAGTGACTTGGAACGATTACCTTGGCACTAAAGCAAAGCACTTCAACAAGGCACTCTCATCCGTTCAACTTTGTGCACCTATTAATAACGGTTTGTTCTCGCAAGAACAACGTGCAAGTGGGCTAGATAGCTTTTGAACTTTTTCGATCCTTCCCTCTTGCATGGTCTATTTTTGTACCAAGCATGAAAGGCAACAGAAATGGAACAACTATTGTTTTTGCAATTAACTGGAACTTGGTGGTTAATCGATTGGATGTGGTGAGGGTACAAACAACAAAGATGTTGAAGAGGGGTGTAGATAATTTTGTTTGGCTCTGGACGGGAGAGGGAACATAGGAAAAGCCACTCGGAGGATAAGATACATCAAATCATAACAAACTAATGCAAACATAGAGTCTTACTGGTGTTTCGTTGTTTGTCTTTGTGGTGAAAGGGACATTGCAAGATTGCCGAATTTGAATATTCGATTCCAGTACACCACGCGCAAAAGAACATTTTCCTTGGAACTTGATATTTATATTTACACGTCATTTTTATTATGTAAAGGTTTATTTTAACTATCATACAAAATCAGTCCAAAATTTTATATGCAAGATAATAATGGTGTGCAAGAGTTCGGTCTAAATTTAAATAAATAAATAATAATAATAATAATAGAGTTCAGTCTAAGAACTAATTAGTTGTATAATTTTTTTAATATATATATATATATACATACACAGATATATATGCAAGAATAGTCACCCGTTTAATTTCAGATATCCCAAATGTGGAAACACCGCCGCCCAAACCTTTGTTTTTCAGTATCTTCTGTTCTTATTGTTTTCTTGTTCAATCCCTTTATCAAATGGATCAAGTTGAAGCCATATATGAAGTGGAGGACATTCGTTTAAGAGAACCTTACAAAATCCCTAGAGAATGCATGGATTCCATCCAGCCAAGTTGTTTGCTCACTGATCGATGTCTGTACTGACATGGGTGGAGTTGTAACTTGTAATGAAAGTGATATGTATAAAGTAACATACATGATTAACAAATATTCCAAAAAATAACCATTTAATTAAAAATTCATAAAATATAATTTGATAAATAGTGTTTTTACTTAAAAGTGGAGGTAAGACTCCAGCTATCTTTGGTGTACATGTGAATGAGGGTAGGGTATCTTTAAAGACACTTTGGTGCTTAAGTAATTAGTGAATAAATGAGGTATAACATAGATTTTGAGAGTGTAATAAGTGATAGAATTGTGTTACATGGACCGTTGAGTCCTTGTTATTGTTAGAGATGATTTCGTGATAAATCATGAGGTAATTTTCCTTGAATAAGTTAGATATCCATAAGATTTAATAGAGACATATTTATTAGAAGATATGATTTAATATATAATATATGACAGGATAAAAAGAGATTCCATAGGATAATAGGAGATCTCATGGAAAATCTGCCTAAAGGGTATATATATATATATATACCACATCAATGAGCTATATGGTGAAGATAATAGGCAAGCCATGTGGGACCCCTTGATCAAGTTCTTTGTGGTTGGGCTGATGTCTCGGACTTATATTCCTAATCCAATACAAATAGGGATTTGCTATTAGTTAAGATTTAACAGTAGAAAGTTTTTATGTTTCAATGTATTTGAAGTATTATAAAAATTTGAATAATTTACTAAGTTTTTTAATTAAAACTTCTTTTAAAACTTTTTTGTTAACATCCCAACCCATGACGTGTACAATAGATTCAACCTCTCAAATTTGATGTGGTTATAAGAAATTTTAAAGAAAGAAAATTGCACTCTTATTGATAGTTATAATTTTTTACCTAATCTAAACGCTTGATCTAACAAGTGAAGGTCATATGTTCGAATCTCCAGCTGATATTAGGGGAATTTATTAGCTTTATTTGATAAGCGTCACCCTTAGATTCAATGACTTTAATATCTTGGTCCATGATATTTATAATGGGTGTAGCCCTTACTTTTGGAGTATTTATTAACAAAATCCTTGTAAATAATAAATTGAAAATATATGTTAAAATGAATTCCCATAACTTTATTATTTTAGAAGAGTTTTGATATTTTAGTCATGTAATGTGACAACCTAAAAGCCAGACATGAAAATGTGAGAGTGATATTTCGCCATATCGTATACTTTGTGCCCATCATAGCTCCTTTATTTTCTCAATTTGCTTGTGTGTCAACATATTTATTTCGCATATGGATTTAACTTTAATACAATAATAGAGCATTTTTTTCATAAAACAAAAAAAAAACTCTTTTTACATTTCCATTGCATCGAAATAAATCTCGATGTAAATTATGTTAAAATAATATTTCTCTTTCAAAATGCACCATATCTCACACTTTAGATTGTACAAATTAAATCTGTAGAAAAGTGGTGGGCAAGCTTGATAAGGACGCGGAGAACGTACCGGCCTCGTATGTGTTGTTCACTCTAAAGTATATAATGTGAAATGAGAGAATAATTGTCAATCATATGGCTTATATGAAATAATTGTCTGAACGCAGTGTTGTTCTTGTTCTCTGCAACCACGTGTTGCTGGCTAGCTTTACTGAGAATCATATAGTAGGTTCCGGCTTATCATGGAGAAATGCCTGTTTTAACCATTCTTGGAAGTCATTTATTTGCAGTGTGTTCTTCGTATTCTCTTCTTTATCGCTGTTCAACTTGCATATGCATGGTGTCCCTACGTCTGTGCCACTGGGGTCTTCGCCCATCTTTATTCACCCTGCTTGTCCTTAAGTTTCTTTCATTCTAATGATTTTCTTTATTGAACGAAATGAAAAACCTGTTTTTGACAGCCCGCCCCCCACCACAAAAAATTGGTGCAGAAAATTATTTTCATGTCAATGGTCGACATAAGTTTCTGAGCAAAATATCTTCCGTACCTTCTTTTAATTAATTCTCTTGGTTTTACATGTGAAGACGGAAGACGATGAATTTGAATGAAAAGGCCTGTTAAACTCGTATGAGTTAGATTAAGATCAATGGTATAAAGGAAGAACTAATGAGATTAAAGATGAACCTAGTTAAAAATAAATATATAAACCAAACTAAAACTATAAATCCAAATTAACTAGCATATCTTGCTATTATATTTTTTATTATCCCTTTCAAAATGGGCATCACCGTGTAAAGGCCAAAGTTTGGATAATAGTGAGAAGCAACAAATAAGAGTGGTGAACCCAAAGAGTCATCTCAATTGAAAGACATCTTACCAGCAAATTAGCACGTACAAATACATTGTTTTAGATCATTGAATGTAAACATAAAAAACACAATGGAATAACAACTAATAGTGTGTTTGAATTCATATTTAGGGGGTCTAGAATTGATTTGGGACCCTCCAAAATTGATTCCACTAAATTTTAGTGATATTTGGTTTTAAAAGATCATAATTGATTCTCGTCTTTAGTGTTGATCATGTGAGAAGTAAAAATTTATTATTTTATGAAAGAATCACATTTAGATTAATTATAAGATATAAATTACTTTACTTTAAAATAAATTTTAACTAGAATTAATTCTACAAAAACAGAGGCGTCATGCTTAAATTAAACAAACAAACAAAATGATTATTAGAGTTGCACCAGCAAGACAACAACTAATAAAGTAGAAAGGGAGATGTGTAATTCTCTTGCCAAGTGAAATGTACATTGGAGGGGAGAGACCACTGAGAGCGGAGTTGAGTGTCTTCCATAAAGTCACCAAGGTTCATGAGCATTAGAGTTTCATAACTAAAAATGACACGGGGAATTTTTAGTGTTGTTAATTAGCATTAGCTATTGGAAGCTATGATACTATGAAAATAGTTGAGCTCAAGCAAGAGTCATAAAATAAAGACGTTATTAATTATATGAAGAAAACAATTACAAGGATGATTCATAATAACAATAAAATAAAAGATAAATATAATTAAGAGCAAGATGAACTAAACCGTGACTAAGATATTGTGTTATTCTTATTTTATCAACATAAACTTTTTTTTTTCTATTAATTTGAATAGCATTCATGCAAACCTTTGTCATAGGAAAAGTTTGTAAAATGCTAAAAAGAACTCGAGGTTAAGTATTTCCAGCGGTTAGTATACAATTTGTGTAGTGTAAACGGAAACTTGTGTCATATAATTTATAACAAGAGAAATGTTAAATTCTTTTAATTAATATACTTAACTCATATATATACTATAATATTGTGACTGAAATTTTAAATTAAGAATATTTATATAAATTAATTATTACGAAGATATATCAACATCATTCAACACTCTTTATATTATAACAATTATGAGATTTGTGTTTTTTTTTTTCACATGGCTAAAAGATATGCTAGCGATATAAGTTTTTTAGTTCGTTATTGTGATGTGATGCGATGAGATGAATTCGTTGTAAAAATACCGAGTTTCTGTAATTTTCAACAATTTTTCATGGGTTGTGTCTTAACTCTTATCGTAATTAAGCTATCTTTTAACGGACAACGAATGCTGATTACATATTAACTAGAGTGATGTGAACTATTCCATCAAATGATCAATGAATACTTCAATCTGACAATGACATTAAGGTGAGCTTAACATAGAGATTAGATTGCCACCGGTCACCAGTCATCATCAGTTGATGAAAAATAAATGTTGCATGATTGATTCGCACAAGAGGATAGTAACGGCTTTCCCGCGAAGAAAGTTCTCCTCTGTTCAAAACTTTGGCTTCTCTCCATTATTAATATTAATTACCATTTTTTCTATCTGCTTCGCCCCTAGCTAATTGTATGTGTTGTGCATGCCACATTATTACATACATACAGTTAAACTTGGATGCGGTGTGCATGTTCATCCCTCAGCGCATATATAGGTTGAAAACATCGTATATTATATTCAAATGGGAGTTGGACACAACACGACATACTAACACCACAAAACACAAGGCATGAAGACGTGGAACTTAAAATAAACAAAAGCTTAAGATAAAATTAATAAATACGATAAGTATATGAAATGATATATCTTGGATATGTTTTGTGAAAGGTGCTAAGCAAGAAGTGCCAAAGACTGATTTTATTAAATTTTCAAAAGTATTAGGTGATGAACTATATTGATCTATTGTAGCGAGTGTGTATGATTAACACGCGTCAAGCGTAAGTATCAAAATTCATATCATTTTTTTTTTCTTGAAGTGTCGGTGCTTTTCATGAATTTCAGAACCTATATATGTAGTGAAAAGGTTCTAGAGCTAGCTTGATATTTGGAAGAAAAGTAGAGTTCTATGATTATGAGTTTATGACGCAAGATGCTTAATTGGTTTAGAATATCCTAAAGCAGGTCGATCATGGGAATAATGATTAAAGTGCCTCAAAGCGAAGGACAGCTAAATCCCAACTTGGAACAAATAATTGGCGACTAATCCGTGGAGAAAAGAGGCGATCCCCTTGTGTGGTGAAGTTTAGTTGTTGTGTTTCAATATGAGCGAAATGTTTAAGATATCATAACATCACAACTATAGTTGAAGTGATGAACTGACTGGTTTTGTTCCTACCTTTAGCTTTATGAATTATGCAATATCATCAATTATATTATATCACAAGGCTATCGGGCTCTTTCCAATGAACCCAAATCAGGATTCTGTTGAAGTGTTTTTGTCAAAAATCGGAATCAAGCCTTCTTAGTTATATTTATCGGCCAGGATATCCGAATCTATCTCGGTCACATCAACTATAGAGATCATATGAGCTAGATTTGTGCCAAGATTTTGTGAATGAGATGTTTTACTTACACCAATCTAATAAGACGAATGTTTTCATCAAACTTTTCAACACGGCTTCAATGTTCACCTTTTCAAATCATATTGATGTGTGGATTGAATTGAAGTCCAAAGTCACCTTGCGATGATGAGGATCGATGATCTTTTGTTTCTTACCCCTTTTTCTGATCCCACCACACGAGCACCAAGTCTATGAATGAAGATGATACCAGCATTCCGCGCCAAAAGAAAAAAATAAATAAATAAAATAAAATAACAACCTGTGTACTCCTTCTTAATCTTCATTAGGCCAATGTCTTTTCGAATTGTGAATGATCACTTTACCTTTCGGATATCTAAGATCAGCACAATTGTTATCTTAATCTTATTAATTAATCTTATCAATGTGATTGAGAGGTACCTATGAGTGCTCAACCTCCGTGGGTCTATATTTGATTATTCCAAAGAAAATATTGGCTACTAATTCCAAAATCATACTATTGTTTTCAGTGGTAGTACCGCACGGACCTGATCTTGATTACTGGCTTTTCCTACTTTCATCATATCTTAATTTCATTCCCAGTTTGTATCTTCGATTCTCATTCATGGGTTTATGTGGCTGCCTTTGGCTTCCACCAGACTCCGGTGGAGTTCCTGCACATTTGATATTATATTGCACATAAAACATCATGAGACGTCTAATTAATTAACCCCTCTGCACTTAGGCAATAGTTTCTTTTGTCACTTAGAGATAATTACAGAAAAAGGTTGAATAAACAAAAGGTAAACTCCGCACTTTCACATTTGTCTTAAGATAAATTAATGTGAGTTCCGTCTTTAAAAACTCCCAAAGAAGGAACTTAGGTACGGACATGAATTTTTTATTTATTTTTTGAACAAATGTTATTTGTATATAACATTTCCAGACACAATGCTAACACATTCTAACCCACCATAGCATAGGATAGAATGTAATTAGATCCCGATTAAATATGATTTATATCTCATTTAATGATGAATTAGAATGTATTAGCAAATACGATATTAATAAAATATTATGTTCAAATAATATCCATCTTCTTTTGAGACAACTATAAAACAAAAAAAAACCCTAACTTATGATTCGATTTAAAAATATAGCAAATAACGTAAAACTAGATATTTTGTTGATAATTTATTGAAGTCAAGTTATAATTGATCATAGAAGAGAAATTTGGATCGGATCGGCTAGTCCGATAGGAACTAGTCACCTGGCCGGTTAGGTTAAGCTCCAAAAATCGAGGAAGTCAAAACCGGGGAAAACTGGTAAAATCAGCAAATTGGATCGATTAGACTAGTTTGGAACTTTTGTTTTTTTGTTTTTTTTAAGCTTAAATATTGATATCTTGTAGCAGTTACAAAGCAAAAATGAAAAAAAAAATAGAACCAAAGAAGGGTACTAATAAAAATTATTGGGTTATTCTTCTTTTCTCTTCGTTATTCATAGGTTATTCACCATAAATTTCGCTGGTAATCAACAAATATTGTTTTAAAAAATTTGTGACCATGTTATGAGGTTGATACTAGAGAAATTTTATATGGATTATGTTTATTTTTATAAACTTATGAATATTTTTTTTATGTTAATTATGTTAATGTAAATGATTTAATATATTTTGGTTGAACCCCAATTGAACCGGTTGGACCTCTAAACGTTTAATTTGAACTAGTAACTTGATCGATTCGATATCTGGTCAAATTTTCTCTTCCTTGTAATTGATGGAATTAAGCCCTACTTAGATAATATTTTGTATTTTTTAAAAGTTAAGATCTCATTTTTTTTTACTTTTTATCCCGTTTGACTTATAATTTATTACTTTTCACAAATTTATTTTTAAATATATTTTGAAATGCTAAAATATATAATTTTACAATAACCACTTTTTAAAATACTCAGAACAACCGCTTGTATTAATATGTACTCAAATATGTAATAATTTATTTATAAATTACTTTTCTTAAAATCTCTTTACGTAAAGGCTTAATCAATTAATAAGAAATTCAAAGTATTAGGGGGGAAATTCAACAACAATCGTGGATGTATTTGTTTCAAGTTATTTTAATAGAAAAATGTTATTTTAACTGAAAATGTCATTCTTTTATAGAAGTTATATTATCTGAATCAGCTTATATTTGAAAGCTAAAACAACTTATTTATAGCATACCTATTTAATTGAATTTTTAATGAAAAGAAAAAAACACATTTTTTTCCCCAATTAATCTGAAATAGCCTACCCGGCCGCTCACTTTTAGCATACCTATTTAAAAGTAGGCATTGCATAGATCTACCTTATAATAGAAGACCTATAAGTTACAATAATTAAAAATAGATATAACGAAGATCGAACTTTAAAATCTAAATCACTTATAGAAAAATGCATTGATATTATTATAGATCTATTAAAAATATTCATAAACTTCAGTTGATTAAATTCCAGTTATGGTCGTTGCTGAGCTTTGTATTCACTTGAAATGAACAAACAAGTATAATTGCCATTTTCTGAAATCCTTAAATTTTAATATCTGTATGAAGTCATAAAAATTAATCTCTCCATTGTAGCAATCTGAAATAAAATAATTACACTTTTAGGCCAACAGTATTCAGCAATTACTTCCACTGTGGATAATTTCTTCGTGTGTGACTCATCGTAAAGCAAACACACAATCAATGTGACTCAAACCAAACACAATCAACGGTGCAACAGAAGCTGACTAAGTATCAATGTCTTATGTCTGATAGATTTCCCCAGAGAGGAAACCATAGCTAAAAGCTAGCTAAGGCTATGGTGGGGAATTATCAAACCTATACATGATAGGGTAGACTTTGTGCTTGGATGGATAACAGACCAAAAGACAAGGCAACATGGTCTAGCTATTGTTATGCCACAAATGGGGTGGCACATAGTAGTAAACCAATGTAAGCAAATGTAGTGCTATGCTAAGCAAAGGTGGAATAGGCGCTAGCTAGGTGGCCTAAGATCGTCAATCAAGCTTATAAAAAGTGGACAAAATGGTTGAGACGGTCAAGGCACAATGCTAATAAATTTTTCTCGACGGAAAACATGGGAGAATGGTAGGCAAATTGTTGGAATTTTTCCAATTGGTGGAACCGACCACGCAAGGACATTGAAACCCCATTTCTTTTGGGCAACCGAGTCAGGAAATATACCACATGAAATGAAATAATTGATTGAAATGAGTTTAACATGAGCATCTTTTGTACGATTACTGAAAAAGAAGATAAAAGTAGAAAAACGTGAGCAATATTGGGATAGAGATGGTGCTACTTGATTATTCATTCTTTTGTGCTTTTACCGACACAATCTTCGAAGAAAGACATGTTTCGGGCTCGAAACCACTTTATGGATATCAGCAGCATCATGGGGGTGGGAAAACTAAGTAGAAAATAAAAGGTAAACTTAAATAAACATATGGGGAATAGCAACAAGTCGTTGTAGTATAGTGGTGAGTATTCCCGCCTGTCACGCGGGTGACCCGGGTTCGATCCCCGGCAACGGCGTTTTTCAATTTATGCTGTTTTCCTGGGCCTGCGCTACACAAACAGATCATATACCAGCGCGACAGGATTTTTGGTGATTGGCATGATGGGCTTTGTCTTCCAAAAGCTACAAAATAGGGGAAACTTGACCGATAAATGAGAAATTAATGACACAAAGGGAAAAGATATGGCCCAACAAAAACCTCAATTAGTGACAAAAAAAGGAAAGACAACGACAAGAAATGTACCAAAATCAGAGACTGAAGAAATTTCAGACCAAAAAAAACAAAAGAATAGAGATATTTTTGGACAAAAAACAACTAGAGAAATTATTCAATACAATTTACATTCGTGTGTTGGAATGTTCATTCTCTCTCTGTGTTTTCTTTTTTACACTCTATATTCGCATATACAAAATTTCTTACATTTTCTGCACTTGCTGGATTATCTGCAACTTGCTGTATACTTTTGAACTTCCTTCAGCTACAAATTATTGAATACCCTTGAGTAGAAGACTCTTTTTTTTATTTAAGGTCTTAGCACCATTTGCAACTCAGCTTCATCTTATATTGAGATAGTGAATTAGATTGTGAAAAGTAGTACGGCCAAGTAGTCTTGCTATTATTCGTTTCGCCAGTCATATGTAACTAATACATATAGTTTCATTTTGTCTAGTTGGTCACTGATAATAAAACCATATAAATTATTTTGAAATTAGTTATATATTTATATTTAAAGAAAATGTTATATGTTTATATTCAGGTATTTTTTTTAACTTCAAATAAGAAAATTAAATCAACAGACTTCATTGTTTGATAATATTCGCATGCCTTTTAATAATTGTTACTATTATTTTTTACCTTAATTACAAAAATAGTTTAAACACGATCAACCACTAGGACATAATTGGAATGTTTAGGAGTAGAATGGTTTAAAACTTTTTTTTTTCTGTCTAAATCACATGTATCCTACAATTAAAGGTAATCTTATTTGAGCCGAGTTTTAATGCAGCTACATAGATTTAAATTCAAGACTTTTTATTAAGTTAAAACAATCTCTATTAGCTAATTTATGAGTTTATTTGCAGAATGTTATAGAGGGCGCTGGTTTTTTTTTTTAATCTTTTCGTATAATTTGGGCACTAATTAAGGATGTTAGAAAATAAACTCATTTTACTTTTATTTTTTTAGTCCTACGCTTGGAAAACATAAAAATTCATATCCCCAATATAAAAGTTTCCTTTCTGAGTCCTTAACCAGTGACCTATATATATATAATGCACTCAAATTTCTTAATTGATGCTGCATACACAAATGACTTTGTACATTGAAACACACATTTGCTGTTTATAAGTTCCAGCATTGACTTGGAAAAGTAACTGTAGTTGGCGTAGAAGATAGTATCACAATTCGGCAATTATCCTGAGAGGTAATATCGACCTCATAACTCAGAAGTGTGTATTATGGGCTGGCCTCAAACAAAGAGTACAGGAGTAGCATCTTATTCATATGCGTACATTTGTTAAAGCTTATTTCAAGTTGGCACTAGACGGGAAACAAGTCTCCAAAGCAAGCTCACCGAAAACAAAAACAAAAGAGTGTCCTAAACAAGTGCTGCTACATAAAGAGAAACTGAAAACGGACTTATGTAAAAACATGGCCTGTTTGCTTTGCATTTTCCAGTTTTCAGTTTTCAGTTTTCAATTTCCAGTGTTTGTGAAGGAAAAACTGAAAAAACTGAAAACCACAAATTTCGCTAGTTTTTCGCTTTTTCCTTCACAAAATCGAAAACCTAAACTAAAAGCGAAAATCAAAATGCAAAACAAAAAGGGTCCAGTCTATCTCTTTTGGAAGTTAAAGGCCTTGATTGCAACAGCAAAAATGAAGGCAAAGAGCACGGCAACACCAACCACCACAAGTGCACAATATCCAAGGAAGTCATGCTTCATACCAAAATTACTCTCTACGAAATCTTTGACTGTCTTCCCTTCTGCCTCCATATAGTCATCCATATCTGCAAATTGTGATGCAACCAATCCATATATGGTCCATGCCACTGGACAAGCCCAGTAGTACCACCTCCACCACACAGGCATGCTCTGTCATACAAAAGTTAACAATCACAAGTATACATACATTAATTCATTGAATCCACGCACCAATAATGTTTCTACTCTAAAGCATTTACAAGGATGGAAATACTCACAGGTCTGGAGACGACAAATCCCGAAAAGAGATTCCAGATTGCATAGAATGCAGCAGCCACAATGGCGGCAACATGGTGATTTGGTGTCACTGCCACAGTCATCATGCCGTAGAAGGTGAAGTAGCACAATGTGAAGTACATGAAAAATAGATACCAGAAGAATTTCTCTACTGTCCAGTCAAATCCTATCATGGCATAGACTATGAGATCATAGGACACAGATTGAGCAAAAATATAAGGTAGCTCAACTACAATCTGCAATAAAATGGGGAGCGAGTTGTGTTAAAATGAGTACATATGCAAACCATGGTACAAATAATGTTAGTAAAAGTTGATAATGATTATGAGTTACCTGTGCAAATGCATAGGGTAAGGCAGAATACATTCCAGCAGCTCTTTCTCTATAAAAGACAGTTCTTTCAACTGCCACCACTGGCTGCACAGCGGAAGCATTCTGTACTCCGAGGAAGAGAACTGCACAATACATCGAGCCGACAGCATTAGACAAGCCTTGTCTATTTGAGCTGCAAGTCACCACAAGGAGTTAGAATTCAGCAGGGGAAAATGGAACATGTAGTAGTAATATCTGGATGATTGAATCTTGACTTACGTTTTGCCTCCAAGGTCCCAGAACATTGTTCCAAACATCAAGGCTATGAAAGTAGTGAAGAAAAACCTCACGGCAGTGTATGCTGGATTACGCCAATATGACCAACGCTGTTTCCATAAGCAAGCCTGACACTGGACCCAGAAAGGCTGTGAGTATTGAGTTGGGAAGTGAAGATGCTTTGAACCAGGGGCAGGCTGGCCCAACTCTTGTATAAGCTGCTTGTTTCTCCTGAGGAACCATGTGAATTAGTCCAAGCATCTTGCAAATCAAGAATAAAAATATGACCTTATTCACAATAGCTAGTAAATTCATATCGATTCATAGGCATTAGCTTACCTATACAGATCAGAATTTTTGTATATTTCAGTAAAATCGACACCTAAACTGAGTTCTTGTGCTGTGGTTGTAACTTCCAGCATCCAAGTTGCTGGGTTATATCCATCCTTGATTTTACTCACTCCTTCAATGCTCTGGACAGTGGAAAATAGGAAAATCAGTGATTGCAATTAAGAGTATTGCTGTAAACTAAAGTAAATATTGAACTTAACCGAAATCCTACCTCAAAATACTTGATCAAATGGCTAGAATGGCGACCCAGTGGCCCAACATAGATTTCTTCTCCACCACGCTTTATTAGGAATAGCTAGAATCACATGTAAGTCAGATTCAACTCTAATGGAGAAAGAAAGTATGAAATGCAACTTGATTTATCATTATCACTACTAACCTCATCAAAAGCTTCAAATATGTCGATACTTGGCTGATGGATAGTGCACACAACAGTTCTTCCAGTGTCCACTGTGTTCCTAACCGTTCTCATAACAATAGCAGCAGCTCTTGCATCTAACCCGGAAGTAGGCTCATCCATGAAAATTATGGAGGGATTAGCCACTAATTCAACTGCAATTGTTAGCCTCTTACGTTGTTCAGTTGAGAGACCACTCACAGCAGGCAATCCGACCAGTGAGTTCCTCAATTGGGTTAACTCCACGAGTTCCATGACTTCCTCGATGAACATCTACAGCCAAATTAAGTTGTAAACAATTGGCCTCTAGGCTGAGAAAGCTAGTTGTCCAAATAAACAACTTAAATTTTTAATCAAAGAAATAAAAAAAGAAAAACATGATGGTGTCTGGTGCAGCATTTACTAACTTTTCGAGTTTTGGAATCAACTCCTGAGGATAAGCGGAGCCATGCTGAGTATAGCAAGGACTCATAAACTGTAACATGAGGTGAGTGGATATCGTTCTGCTCACAGTAACCGGAGATTCGAGCAAATGTTTCTTGCTTCTTAGGGTAACCAGAAATTTTTATGCTTCCTTCAATATATCCACCAGTTTTTCTACCAGCTAGAACATCCATCAAAGTAGTTTTCCCAGCCCCAGTTACACCCATCAAAGCAGTAAGAACTCCTGGCCTGAACGCACCACTAACACCTTTCAAAAGCATTAACTTGTCATCTGTTATACCTTGTTCTTTCATTTCCTGTTAGTTGAAAACCAAAACGTTAAGGTTTAAATTGTTTTTAACTATGGCATAGTTAAAATAGAAAGAGTGTTAGTGAATGTGACTTACTTGTGGCATGTCAACAGAGTATTTGATTTCATCAAAGGTGATAGAATGTGGTTCAAAAGGAAGAACCATTCCTTTTTTCTTTCCATGGCTAGATTCTAAAACAACATTTTCTGCTCCTGAACTTTCTGCATGGCAATTGGAAAAAAAGGAAAGAAAGAAAAGAGCTTGAGCATCTAAAGAGATATTTTTGAATTACTAATCAGCTAGCACAGAGTCTTGATTGGGTGTTCATGAGTAATATAAACAAGATTGCTGACCTACGCGTGGTAATTCAACCTCTTGTACAACTATGGCATCAGGTGCATCATCTTCTGATTCTTCAGTTATTGTAGCTTGCGGTTTATCAAATGCTACACATTTAAATGCACACTTATTAATAATAAAATCTTGCATCATTGTAAGAGCCTTGAAGCACTAGTGATGTGAAAAATACTCACGGGGGAGTACTTCGAGGGCAACGGCGAACATGGCATTTAAAAGAAATAAAAATCCAATCAATGCCCCGAGGCCTAACCAATACCAATATGAATCTTGGAAAAATCCACGGTTATCCAAATAGACTTTTCCTAAGTTGTAGGTAGACTGTAATTGGAAAGCAAATAAGTTAGGCCTGCTCGTTTCCTGACCAAAAAGAGGATAAATAAACTCCAAAATTGGAAGTTCAAGAGATTACGTTGTGCCAACTGCTGCCAAGAAATTCATTGACCATTAGAGCATTTTGTCCATACATCACAGGTGAAATCCAGAAACCCCAAATCCACCAACTCTTGATATCCTCTGTTTCATTGGCAATGGTATGTGGGAACCATTTGATAACAAGGTTAAAGTCAACAATTTACATGCTGTACATTTGATGGTTAAATTCAGATGAACTTACTTCTTGACAAAATGAAGCCACCCAATGACATAAGTGTAAGAAGTGCAAAAGATCCAAATGTGTTGGCAATAATCATGTTTCTACCTAGTGCTCCTATAGCTCGGAACAATCCAGAAGCCATCTGGTTGGCAAATAATAGCAAAAGGTACTGTTTGAAAAACCTGCAACAAGATTCAAGACCTCGCATCGTATGTAACATACTAACATGCAAACGAACAAGCAAAACAAAGTAGAACTTGCGTTCGCATGTCAAAAAAAAGCAGCCGCTTTACCTCCCGGCATTTGGATCAAATCCAATAACATAGTAGGTGAGGAATACCCAAACAGCAACTTCCACGAGTGCAACGGGAATCTTTAGAATCCATGTAGGAATAGCATATGCCCATGAGGGAAAAAATAGAAGGTCTCGTTGCTTGTAGAAAACAGGAAGCTTAGCAATTGTCATAGAAATTTCAGCCATTCCATTAAACATGACCACTGCTAATGTGAAAAATAGAGCACCACCATAAACACCGGCATCATCCTGATTACGATGATGCATCTTGGTTCGAAAAAATAGTGTTATTGATATTAAAGCCACGACCGAAAGCTGCAAACAAAACATCAAGAGCAAAATGATAATTCAAAAAACTACGTACTTTATGAAATAATCGTTATGCAAAAGAAATGCAGTATTTGATTATGCAACGAGCCTAGAACCAACCTGACACAACTTGAAGATGTAAACAAATGAGTTCCTTTTCATCAGCAGATACTCTCTTGAGAAGTTAGCCTTCAAAAGTTCCTTCTTGTTGATACCATACCTTTTGGTGGTTAATGCAGCTGGATGGTTCTTAGACTTGTCAAATGGAACTGCAAGCTCTTCACTAAGTTTCATTCCAATATGGAATGACTGAAATGCCTCAGAAAATTGAGTAACTGTCACAAACCTGTATGGTTCATCTCTGCGCACCCAGTACTGTGCTTGGTCCTTCTTTGAAGTCACTTCTTGAAGGAAGTCAGCGACACCTTTTCTATCAGGACATCTGAACCCCATAGTTTCGAAAAAGTCCACAACATATTCAAGGGGTCCGTGGTAGACAACTTGGCCATCAGAGATTAAGATGATGTCATCAAAGAGCTCATAAGTCTCAGGTGCTGGTTGTAGCAAAGATATAACAGCAGTTCCACTGAAAATGTGAACATATTGTCTCAGAGAGTTCACAATCTGGAAAGTTGTGGAGCTGTCCAACCCAGTAGATATTTCATCCATGAATAGAGCATTAGTCGGTCCAACCAACATCTCTCCTGTGGTAACACGCTTCCTTTGTCCTCCGGATATACCACGCAACATTTCATCCCCCACCAAAGTATCAGCACATATATCCAATCCCAAAATCTGCAAAATTAGATAGTGTGCAAATGTAACTTAATAACTTTGGCTTTCATGAGACACTTTAAATCATGAGATGAAAGAATAGAACCTTATTTCGGTATTACCTTAATTACATAGTCTGTTATTATGCTTGATTCCTGGCCTTCAATTGCTGTTGCCTGTTATAGGATCAAAAACCAATTAGATGCAATAATGGTATACTCATTACAATAGGAAAGAAAAGGTAGCTTCTTTTTCTAGCTTGCCTTCATGTAGACATCAATATCTGGATCAGGCTTGATATTTGCCGCTTTCTCCCTTCTACACAATTCAGCTAACAAGTCTGTGGACTCCAAATCATAACAATGAGTCATGCTTAGACTACATTCACGCCAAATTAAGGTTTTTAAAACATTAGCCAGTTGGTAAGGGAAATATAACTAACCGTAACGTGATCCAACTCCTTGGCACCTTGCAGAGAAAGCCAAAGTTTCCCTGACAGTCATCTCTCCAATATGAACATCATGTTGGCTGATATATGCTGCAGTTCTTTGAGGTACAAACTCACACATCTCATGGCCATTGTAAGTCACTCTACCAGATACCTATAGGACATATGGGTATCCAAATTAGATTTTTTCTTTTTTTTCAAGAAACAAAAAAGAAACAATATTTGCTAAGTAACATTTAGTAATTAAGTTGAGAAGAGAAATATGTTTTCACTTTAAGATCCTTATCAAGCTTTCCAGACAAGGCCAAAAGGAGTGTGGTCTTCCCTGAACTGGGAGGACCCAAAAGCAGTGTCATCCTTCCAGGCTTGATGATTCCACTAACATCTTTAAGAATAGTCACGTGTTTCTTTTTGCTTGGGAGAACATGAATCAAGTTGCAGAAACCCTGCAAGATCAAACAGACATACACAAAATTGTTAGACCAATAGCAAAGCAGAACAAATACTCTTCAAAAAATCAAATGAAAAAATAATAATAATGAAAAAAATAAATAAAAAACAGAACAAACTCATAACTAGAATCTGCCATTCTTTACCTCGACTACATTAATAATAGAGTTGATGAAAGAAGGCAAAGTCCTGCTTCCCACATATGCCTCAGCCTCAATATTCAGGTGCTCATATCTAACTTCTATCGTTGGAATATCAATCCCAACTCTACATTAATCACAACCCAAAAAACAAAAACATGCATGAGGTAAGAACATAAGAATCTTGCTACAACAACATAATCATAACAAATTAGAAACAAGAAGCTATATATAGGCATGTTAATTATATTGTATTGTATTGGACCTATCAACTCTCTCCCTGAGCTTCAACAAGAACTTCTCATTGTCCTCCTCAGCAACCTTAACCAACCTCTCGAGAAGCTCCTCTCTCTCTCGAAAACCAAGACTGGTGACATCGACCTCGCTGGCGGGTCCTTGTGAAGGGGTCAGCAACCCTCTCCTGAGACGGTTATAAGTGGGGAGCCTTTCAAGTGCAGCCCATTTGAGAGCTTCTTCATCGTCTTCCTCGTGAAAAGAACGAGAGAACACCTCCACGCCACTGTTCCTCCACAGTGTTGAACTGCTAGATCGTAAACTATTGCTCGCCTTGTATATATCAGTTCCCTCCATTACTATTGGTGCTCTTCAACTTTCAGCTAGAAGATGACGAACTTGTTTAGTTTCTTGTTGTTCAAGTTTGCGATGAAGCCGGACAACACTGTGTTTTCTTGTTCTGTTTGCAACTGAATGCTGAAACAGAGTGTTTTCCGGCAACAATGTTTGCTTCGTAGGATTGAACACATAAGCGAAAGAATCAAAAAATGTGTGTTTTAATATGTAGGAGAGCGAAGTCAGGCGGCAAGTGAAAAGTCAAAGGTTGAGATGCTAATAAGATTTTGTTGGTTATTTTAATTAGTTTTCGTCCAGAGAACAACATGCATAATGGACAGTAAAAGTAAAAGAATGGGTAAAAACAAAAATGACACGCAGAGAAATGACTTTGCTACCTGAACACGAAAGGGAAGCTGGGAAAGTAACATTTCCAGTGGCCAAATAAAAAAAGAGGAAATGTCCTTGTTACTGGCACCATCACGTCAATTCATCTTAGATATATGTTAAACTAGCATATAAAGAAATGCAAGCGGGTCAAGGAATTTTAAGCTTCACGTAATAATATGCTATTTTATCATGTAAACCAAGTCGAATTTGGACAAAAATAATGCTTGACTAGAATCTAGAAACCATAGTGCTTCTAGAAAATTTAGGGTTAATTGGTTTGTCATTTTCAATTTTTAACTTTTATAAATATTAAACTGAAAATTAAAAATAACAAACCACCTTTAAATTTCACATCAGCTTACCCTTTTGTTTCTAATTATCTTAACTTGTACATATTGAAATGGAATAACAAAAGGAAGAGAACAATTAGCTTGCTTATTATTATTATTTTTTTGGTCTGAATTAGCTTGCTTATTTAAATGTTTAAAAAATGACGGAGAATATTATTGTTCCGTGATAATTGGATTAAACACAAACCAGCTATGGGGTACTCGTTCATGCTGGAAAAACTATTTGTAATATAACTAATAATAACAAATGGTTGATAATTATTTGTAATGTACCTGCAAAATATCTCATTCATAATTATTTAATATAAAAATAACAACAAATAATATAAATAAAATAATAATTGAACGTATCATTATATCATTAAAATTTTATATGTATAACTATTATAGAATTAATTAATAATAACAAAACTATTATAATTAAATTACCACAAAAGAATACTATTATAATTAACGATAATTTTATTGGCCATATATACCTATTATATAATTATATAAAAATCTATTATAATATGTTTTCTAACTGGGTAATAGGTTTATTTAGTTTTTTTAATGTCACATGTGAGTTATAGTTTTAGTTCATTATCAACTTAGAAAATATATTATAATAACCTTTTATATAATAGTTATACATGATCAATAAAATTATCGTTAATTATAACAGTCTTCTTTTTGTGGTAGCATAATTATAATAGTTTTGTTATCATTAATTAATACAATAATAACTATATATAAAATTTTTTAATGATATAATAATATGTTCAATTATCATTTGTTTATATTATTTATTTTTATTTTCATATTAAATAATTTTAAATGAGATATTTTGTAAGGTATTTTATTATGTTAATGGAAGAAAGATACAAAGGTATAATTAAAAAAGATAAAATTATTAAGATTATAAGGTAAATTAAATTTTTTAAAAAACAATTATTAAAAAAATAATTATAAGGTAAATTAAATCTAAAAACTTATTTTAATTATTAAGATCATCAAAATGGTAGGGAATAATTTTCTCTATGAATAACACATAGAAAACTTTTCATGTAATGAGTTTTAAATATTAGTATTATAGATTATAAATTTAATTCCTCCTCAATATTTTGATAAACTTATTTTTCTTACTAAGTAATATAATTACAACTATTTTATAAATCGATAAGGATTAATTTGTCCTAAAATTCTTCAAAAATATTGAAGACAGACTAATCTATCCTATATTTTTAATTATGAAATAATAGAAAAAATATATATATATATATTTATTTATTTATTTATTTATTTATTTATTTATTCTTGAGGAACCATTTTGTTTGATGTTATTCTTTTCATGGATTAAGTTGGAGGAAGTCACACCACTTGACTAATAAATCATTTGTAATATCTGGGGTACACGTGTCAGTAGACGAGTTTTGCATGACCTCAAGGTCCCCTGGGACCCACTCATTCTGGTGCAGGTTTTTGCTAAGTCTGGAGCCCTACACCTCCTTGGAGGGCTATATGTTAGAGCCACAATCTTGGGATCAAAAGTCCCGGTAAGTGTTCCCCAGAGAGAAACAAGTTGAAGAGTGATTTTTAAGGAATTTTTGAAAGCCTCTAGATATTTCGTTTTTAGCCCCCAAGTTTAGAAAATCGCCGAAATTCCGGAATATGAACTTGAACTAAGAAATGAGATTTTGATTGGTTGGAGTTTTGAATTTTTTTAGATATTTTATTTGAATCCAAATGGGGGGTATTTTCTTATTTACATTTATGTTTAAAGTTAATAAGAAGTAAAGTAAATGATTGAACTTAGAATAAAGAAATGGAAATAAGTGGATGAGAATAGAGGTAACCAGATATCATGACAAAGAAAAGTTCTCAGAATTTGAGTTTATCGTCACAAAGAATGGTCGCAACTCTTTTTGGCCTCTGGAGACTGCTATATGTCCCGACCGCTATAGCGGTCATAAGTGCTGACGGGGCGGGAATGGCATAGACCGCTATAGCGGTCATTGACCGCTATAGCGGTGTCAGTTTTCCAAAACAAGGCAAAACGCAGCGCTGCTTCACTTGTCGAGACCTCCACCTTATACTTAAACCCTCCCCCACTCATTTTCTTCCCCAATTTTGCCCGAACCAGCAGCCCCCAAAACCCATTTCTCTCTTTTCTCTCAATCAATCATCAATCCATCTTCCTCAAGCTTCAAGGTATGTGTTTGTTGATAGATTTTGGTCTCTTTTCTTCCATTTACTTTATGTTCTTAGTATGGGTCTTTGTTTTCTCTCATTGTTGTCAAGTGGGGGTGCTCCCCCAATGTTGTTAGAGTTGTGTTAGAGCAATCTAGAGATACCCATAGAGTATTGATGAGTTTTTATGATTGTTATAGTCGACGTTGGTGCCCTCCCTGCTCCCCGGAGCTCAGTTGGTATTGACGTCAACTCTCCCTCCCCTCCAGGTGAGTGGGTTTGACCTCATTGCCTTAGTTTCCCCATTATAGTTATATTTCTTGCATAATGATTGACAAAATGGAATTTGAGATGAGATAAAATATATATATTATGAAGTTTACATGCTTACGTCAAGCTAGAAAATTATGGTTTATTGTGATAGCATAAAAGAATGAGTTTTGCAAAACCATGGGACCATGATTGCTATGTTGTGTGCTAAGGAAAATGTTTTACATGTTTGAGAAAGGATTTATTAAGGAATTATATGATTTAAAGAGGCTTATAATAGTGTAAAATATATGTTATGGATTTATGACATTATATATTTTTACGATTTAGATTTCAAGCTATGTATTAAATACCCAGTTAATATATTTATATGTTGGAGTTATGTAACACCAGAGTATGGTTGAAATTTTAGGAATAGAAACGTATATCTTGATTTTAGAGTTTTTATGCTTACGAATTCTTCATTTTAAAGTATGATATCAGAATTATCAAGTATACAGAGAAATATGTTAGTAAAGATATGAATTTAGAAATTTAGTTTTATGGTACCAAGAGGTACAGAATTCAGTATGATTTTTAGCAACTGCCAGATACATATTCTGTGGGCTTGAAATCGGAATGCCTACAAGTGGTGAACCCTTGGGCTCGATTTTCATAGCCACAGTTATGCTAAAGTCAGATTGTTAGAGTTATATGAGTTCAGAACTCTTAGAGTACTAAGAACTTAGGGGCTCTGCTTCGCCAGGGACAGAGTACCCACTTTTCAACTATAGTTTTCTTTTTGTCAAACTAGTTTAGTCGGTAGAGATAAGGAAATAGACAGTTAGTTAACGGCTGTGAAGAGATCGTTAACCTTGGTACCAAGTTGTCCGTTAGAGGACAGATTCAAAGAAGCTATAAAATGGGACCTAGTTAGGTGCCCACAGTTTGTCCAAGAGGGACTATTACAGATTCAGCAGGAGCTCTGATTCGCCAGGGACAGAGTCTCACTTCATAGTTTAAAATTTTATAGCTTTTATTGTTATGATATATTTATTATATTCAAAGATATCTGCTTCCGACGCTTTGCCGCACCCTCAGTTAAAATGATTTCATGCTTGATTTTGAGTTAGAAATGTTTATTTATAAATACATGGAATGAAAAGTGTTTTTCCTAGAGCTAGCTATGTATTTAAATATGAAATGAATCATTATTGCTGCATGTATCTTATATTATGTATATTCTTGGTTGTCCCATGTGGGTGATGAGTGAGAGCTCACTCACTGAGTCCGTTGACTCACCCCTCTCCCTTCCTCTCATAGTTGCAGGTACAGACGTCGTTCAGCCACCGGCCCAGTAGCTACAGTTATCCCTTGATGAGCTTTGCATTGTTGTAAGGCTTAGTTTAGGATTTCTGTTAGTTTAGAGTACTCCAGTAGTTTTGTAGGCAGGATCCAAGCCACGCATGTATTTTGAGATGTTATAGATAATTTAAGATATTATGTATTTTCCCTATATGTTTTAGAGCTCTAGAATGTATTTTAAAATATGGGCTATGATTAGAGATTTATGTGAAAGTTAATGAAAGTGAGTTTATGACTCAGTCTTCAAATCTTAGATTTTAAAGCATGACAAAAAAAAAATGTTTTAGGTTTATCTATGTGAATACTTCAGTTTTTATGGATTTGAATATTATATTTTAATTAGAGCAAATTATATAGATTTGCAAGAAAATTTCATTTTAAGTATGATATTATACTATTTTATGCATATAGAGAGATACGTCACCTGAGAATCCGACGTGGGGATGGGATTCCCACGACGTTTGGCCACGCTCCCAAGTCAGGTCGTGACATCATTGATAAGAAATTACTACAAAGACTAATTCAGCATCCATTTTCCAATTTGATGTGAGTAATTTACTTAATTTTCTAACTTAAGAAATTAGTTAGAATACATAAAAGAGAACAATAAATATTCACGACAAATAAAAGTGTCCATGATTTTAAATTTTTTCTACACTTAGAGAGCTATGTTAACAACATAAAAAAAATGCTACTCATAATCTTCTACATTTAAACCTCTAAACAAACAAAAAGGAAAATAATTATACATTTAAGATTATATATAATTTTGATGTGACTATTCTGTTCAATTTTCAAACTTAAGAAATGGGTTAGAAAACATATAGACAATAACAAAATATGCCAAATATTATAAATCATGATCATTACATTTTTATTTAGAGTTATCACATTATAAAGTACAATTATCCTTCATTAGTTGTATTTTCTTAGATTAGATGTGATATAAAGATGAAGACATATTGTATTTTCTTTTATAGATGTTTTCTTCAACAATAGATTAATAGTATTGAAGAAGAAGTAAAATATATAGAATATATGATTTTTTATTTTTTTTAAATTACAAGATATTCTCAATATTATTTGATGATATATGACATCTTGTTAAAATAAAATCTTAACTATATATTAATATTTAAAACATGTAATTTAGTGTGTGCTTTTAAAAACTATATTTTATATAATTATATAATAGTTATGATCAATAAAATTATCGTTATTTATAATAGTCTTCTTTTCGTTGTAGCACAATTATAATAGTTTTATGATTATCAACTAATAATATAATAAGTATGCATATAAAATTTTAAAAATATAACAATACATTCAGTTATCATTTTGTTTATATTATTTGTTATTATTTTCATTTTAAATAATTTTGAATGAGATATTTTGTAGGGTGTTTTTATCATGTTAAAGAGATATGGAGGTATGATTGAAAAAAATCTATTAATAATTATAAGGTAAATAAATTAAAAACTTACTTTAATTATTAAGATTAGGAAAATGGTAGGACATAATTTTCTCTATAAATGACACATATAAAACTTTTCATGCAATGAGTCTTAAATATTACTATTATAGATTATAGATTTAGTTCCTTCTCAATATTTTGATAGAATTATTTTCTTTATTGAGTGATATAATTATAACTATTTTATAAATTGATAAGGATCAATTTGTCCTAAAATCCTTAAAAAATATTGCTGACAGACTAATTTATCATATATATTTTTTAACTTTGATGGAACACAAAATATATATTTTTATTCTTGAGGAACCATTTTGTTTGATGTTATTTTTTTACTGATTAAGTTGGGGGAAGTCTCACCACTTAACTAATAAATCATCGGTGAGAAATTACTATCCATATTAATCCAGCATTAATTTTTCAATTTGATGTGACTAATTTACCTAATTTTCTAACTTAAAAATATTTTAAAATATATTTAAATATTTTCTCTTTTTGTAATTCTTTTAATAAATCCGCGAATACCATAGATATTCAAATCTCGATGGGAAATGGGAAATGAAAACACATAATGGGGATAAGGATAAGAATGAGAACGAAACATTTTAAACAAGGATGGGGTATGGGACATGTCTCATCTCTCATGGATATCAATTGCCATATTTATAAATGATTAAAGATATAGTAAAAGTATCGACTTATTCTTTTTATTGTTCAACAATTTCAATTTTTAAAATGTACAGAATTTTTATAAGATAGGCTTTTAATTGTTAGCTATGGGTCATCTATTGATTTTTTTTCCACCAAATAAATATAATATTCAAAATATGTTATAAAATAAATATCAAATTTATATTTTGTCTATTTATTTAATTATTTAACTATTAATTTATTTTCTAAATAAATTTATATAGTCAATTTTCTATAAAATATATTTACGTAAATTATCATTTATTTTTTATAATGGTCAATAAACTATTTTTTATTATCATCTCGTGTATTGCACAAGTCAAATGATTAGTTTAAACAAAAATAATGCTTGATTAGAATCTAGAAACCATAGTGCTTCTAGAAAACTTAAAATTTTGCATCGGCTTATCCTTTTTTTCTAATTGTCTTAACTTGTACACATTGAAATGGAATAACAAAAGGAAAACCATGCAAAACATTAAGAGCTTGACGAACTTGGCAATCAGTCAAGTAATTTTTTTTTTTTTTTGAAATTTTTTATTGAATATAAAGCTCGATAACATTACATGACGGTGTTTGAAAATCAATCATAGCGAGTGTCAACATGATCACACGAATCATTTGAGATAAATTTGATGTTAGCAATGGTTAAGATCAACCAATGACTAGAAGAGAACAATACACACTCAAGCTTTATTTTATGTCACTAGACCTAACTTATAGATAAAACATCTAATTAAATTAAAATGATAAATTAACAATTTAACTAGGATTTGATTTCTTTAAAGTGAACAGGTTAATAGAGTATAAAAGAGATGAATTAATTACCCTTAAATTATTTAATGGGATTCACACGTAATATATATAATGAAAATTATTAATACAAGAGAGATTAACTCCTCCGTTTTATACTTTACCAATTTTCTCTTTAATTAACTTTTTTATATCATTCTTGTGCAAAACAGGCGCTACCACACTTACTATAATTTATGTCAGCGATGACGCCATCAGTCACATAAAGTTTCTATTTTAATTTGAAGACAATCTACACATATCTCTCTTAAAGCTTATCAATATTATGCCTACGGCATTTAGATTTTAAATTAACACCCAATTGCCTTATTTATTTAATTTCAGTGCAATAATCTCTCGTAGTTCAATATTCTAAATTATTAAAAATCACAAAAAGGATTATATAAAATCACCACTTTATCCTCAATAATTTATTCTATTTCTATAGACTATGACAAATATCAATATCAATTATTTAACTCACAGCAATCCCAACAGAGACGACAAATGAAAAAAGTGGTTCAATTGGAAACACAAGACCTGCAATAATGACGGGAGAATCAGTGTCCTCGGGCTTGGACAGAACATGATACCCATTCCGTCATGTACCACCGACCGCCAACCACAACCCATTCTGTGTAGAAAAAGTGGCGTAGTGGCAATGCGTTTTTGCCCAATTGAATGTTGAAAAATAAAAAAGACATTACTTGTCTGTGTGCAGTTGATAATGTGATCTGGTAATCTGCGTGAAATATGCGCGATGCGTTATTTGCGATAACTTTCCAAAATAAATACATCTATAAATAAGGCGTGACCAGGCGGTTTAGCATCCTAACTGGAAATGAGGAAGCATTTCCTCAGTTGTAAGGAAGAAGCGATGTAGGCTTAACTTGTAGTGAGAGAAAAATAGAGAGTGTGTGTAAGAAAATTCCAAGAGTGTAGTGTGAGTATACACTGCTGAGGGTTTTGGATATATTACAGATCTACGTAATACTACTAATTGTAGTAGAAGAGAGTCTCATTAAGAGATGACACTATATTGTAATTACTTTCTTTAAATATAGTGGAGTATTTTTCAGTTTAGTACCCGTGATTTTCGCCGAAAATTACGGAGGGAGTTCTCCAGCGTTAAAATATTGGTGTGCGATTCTGCTTGATGTTGGTGTGAATAGTAATGGTATTTATAAATAGTGAAGCGGGTCCCCTTAGTACTATTCACGCGTGAATAGTGACGTGGAGCCCCAGCTGCGAATTACTATTCAATCAGTTATTTTTTCAGTCTCTTGATTTAGGCGTGACTTCGCTCACATCAGTAAAGTGTTTATTACAGGGTGTCTGCGATTTCGATGATACCATAACAAGTGGTATCGAGGCTGGATGGTGGAATTTATTCTGGTATCTTCTCGTAGTTTGCGAGCTTAGTCGATCTTCCATCGAGAAAGAGTTTCTCCCTAATACTTGAGAGATCACCTTTTGTTCTTGTTCTTTGGAAGGCAGGTGTGATCTTGTGAGAGTGCGGTTTGAAGAGGTTAAGCTGGGAAGACTTGCTATTTGGGCGTGTCCATTGTAACCCCACCTCTCTTTCCTGGAACCTCTTGGTACTCCGCGGTTCTGATTGATTTACACTATTCCAATCAGTATCTGATTGCCAATGTATAGGTTACGACTAAGATCCAAGATGTCCTGCCAAAATTTGAAGTGGAAAATTTGTGGGTCCAGTGACTTGAGCTATGGCGAAAGTGCGAGGCATTCTTCAGGAAATCGTAGTCTTGCGAGCGTTGGAGGACCAGAGGTCATTCACAGAAGAGAAGGAGATAATGGTCAAAGCAACCAGACAATCTGATTGGAGTGCTTGCGGACAATGTTCTGCGAAGTCATGGATGAAAAAATCGATTCACTATGGAAGGCTTTTGAAGAAAAATATTACTCATGAAAGACCTTATCAACAAGCTTTATCGAGGCTATGGCATTCAAATATTGAGGAGGAAAATCAATGCAAGAGCATATAGGCGAGCTTCAGCCAGGGATGATCTCGATGTTGGAAGCGAGGGAATTAAAGTTGAAGATGTTGATCAAGCTATGATCTTGTTGACTTCATTACCTCCATCTTATGATAATTTCTGTGATACCATACTTTATGGTAGATCCAGATATCTCGTTGAAAAATGTCAAAGAATCAGCGATGATAAAGGAACTTGTCGAAGTTAGTGGCTGGATCAATGTCGAAGGTTCTGCGGATGGATTGTTCGTGACGAGAGCGTAGTCGAGAAGAGGATCGGGGAAGCAAAAGCGAAGATCAAAGTCCGTAAAGCGTAAATCAGTGAAGTGCTTTCATTGTCATGAGGCAGGACGTATCAGAAGAAATTGCCCAGAAAGAAAGGAGAAATCAGGAGATTCTGCTAACATAACAATTGAAAATTCTGAAGATAACTGTGATATCCCAAATAAAGAAATAATAATAATAATAATAATAATTATTATTATTATTATTATAGTTAATAGTAAACTATGAGCATACATATGCATTATAGTTAGTATATTCATTTTAGTTAGTTGTGTTGCATGCATTATAATTTAAATATGCATTATAGTTAGTAGTGTTAATGCATTATAGTTAGAATATGAATTAAAATTACTAAGTGTAGTTAGCATTAATATTAATTATTATTATTAAGTCTAGATATATGACACTAATATTAATTATAATTATTATTACTAAGTGTAGCTACCATTAGTATTATTATTATTAAGTGAACCTAACATAAATATTATTTAATATTATAATTACTAAGTGTAGTTAGCATTAATATTAATTATTATTATTATTAAGTCTAGATATATGCCACTAATATTAATTATAATTAATATTACTAAGTGTATCTAGCATTAGCATTATTATTATTAAGTGTACCTAGCATTTATATTAATTATAATTAATATTGCTAAGTGTAGCTAGCATTAACATTATTATTATTTAGTGCACCTAACATTAATATTATTTAACATTATAATTATTAAGTGTAGCTAGCATTAATATTAGTTATTATTATTATTAAATCTAGATATATGGCACTAATATTAATTATAATTAATATTACTAAGTGTAGCTAGCATTAGTATTATTATTATTAAAGTGTAAATAGCACAAATATTATTTAACATTATAATTACTAAGTGTAGTAGGCATTAATATTATTTATTATTATTAGTAAGTATAGACATATAGCACTAATATTATTTATGATTATTATATTTGTGTATAAATATATGTGTGTGGGAGTGTGTGTGTGTGTAAAGAAATGTTTTAGTTTCATTTTTGCTAAGTTTTGCTTCCACCTCCTCTAAACCAAAATTTCTCTAAACCAAATCTCCTCTAAACCAAATCTCCTCTAAGCCAAAACTTCTCTAAGCCAAACCTCCTCTAAGCCAAACCTCCTCTAAGCCAAACCCCTTTTTGGCCGAATTCATCTCTTGTCAAGCTCATAATCCTCGTGGTAGAGCTTGAGTGGGCGACAACTAATCTTCTCTTAAGACGTTGTGGCGCTCCTCCCTTTAATCGACGAGTTTGGTTACTTGTCATTCCAGAATTTTCCAAAATCAAGTTGTTAGTAGAAGCACACTCCCGACTATCAAAGGTGAGTGGGTTTAAGCTCATGACCATACTTTTGGTCATTATTAATATATTTTCAAATTATATGAATTATTTACGAAATTTTAGAATAATTTATGTCAAGAGAACATGTTGTTATGAATTATGTCAATTTTAGAAATATTATCATGAGAACTAATTATTTTGGAAAACTCATGGGACCATGCTTCTTTGTATGAGATTATTTAGATTTATTTATTAGTTAGAAAATATTTTAAATCTCAGTTTTGTATGAAATTATTACTATTATTTTTAGCAGCCAATAAATAGTGAGAAAGCGGTAGCGAGTTAGCAATTTTAAGTGAGGATTGATCGTTAACCTTGGTACCAAGTGGTCCACTAGAGACTAGCTCACCCACAATAAGGAACCTAGTGAGGTGTCCATTTATGGGACCTAGTCAGTGCCCATCCAGTTAACCATTGGCTCGATTTAGCTATTATTTCAGGATAATTATGTCTGAGAATAATTCATGTTTCTCTACTAATTGTTGCTATAGATTCGAGTTAATTTATATGTAATTATATATGTAATATATTTCACATCAATTGCATGTATATGTTATGTATTTTGTTATTGTCCCATGTGGGTTGTGAGTGAGAAGGCTCTTCGCTCAGAGTTTTGATGAACTCACCTCTCTTTCCTTTCCCTACGGATCTGATTCTGAGTTGATTGTACGCACGAATCCTCATGATGGTGCTCTGACTTCCTTGGTGAGCTTCGCTTTGAAGTGGAGCTTATTGTTAATTATGTCGACCTAGTAGTCTCCGATAAATTGTGTAGGTAGGATCCCCGGACATGCATGATATTATTTTCAGAATTTATGTTAATTGTTTTATTATGTCTGGCTTTGGCCTAGAATATGGATTTTATACAAATTTATGTTCAGAATTTATGTTTTAGAAATAATTCCATATTATCAAGTTTTAGTTGAACTTGACATATTTTAAATAAATTTGGGTTATTTATGCATATTAGTCAGTCACGTTACCAGAGGCTTCCGTGGGGACCCAAATCCTCACGTGCCGGTCACGTTCTCTAGGTGGGTCGTGACAATAACCATGCCGATGCTGGTTCGGCCTTGACAGTATTCACAGGTGACACCGGAAATGAGTGGATCTGGATTACAAGCGTATCCTTTCACATGGCGCCTAATGAAATTTTTTCTCATCCTATAAAAGCGGGAGGAAAAAGTTAGATTAGGAGATAATAAATTATTCCAATTCTTTGGTGAAGAGGAGATGTGCAGTCAATTTAGATGATGGTACTAAGGGCGACGTTTCAAGCATGGCATGTACGAGCTAGGTAGAAACCTTTGATCTCGTTGAGTGCCCTAGACAATCGGTTTACAAGTTCATTGGAGAGGTTGGTTCATTGAAGGTATTCAAAGGTTCAATGGTGGTATTGAAAGGAAAGGCTGCAGTGGAATCTATTTATTGCTAGGAAGCACGGTCGATGGGCGATGTTGTTTATCCTCTAAAGAAAGATGATGCTACGATTGTGGCACATGTGGCTTGGTCATATGGCGAGAAAGGAATGACCATACTTCTTGGCAAAGGCTTGTTGAAAGGCACGAAGAATTGTAAACTTGGTTTCCGTAAAGCGTGTATTTGGAAAGCGGCTTAGGTGAAGTTCAATTGTGCAGCAGAAACACAATAGCAAGGAATATTGGAGTATGTCCACTTTCGGACATTTTGGGAGTCCAGCCACTGTTAACTCCAGCAGGTGGAGCTCGCTATTTTCTTACCACGATAGATGATTATTCGAGAAAGATGCGGATTTATTTCTGAGAAAGAAAGAAGAAGTGTTCGACAAATTCAAGCAATGAAGGCCATGGTCGAAGCAAACCAGCGATGGTCAAGAGACTAAGAAGCCGACAATGGCGGAGAATTTTGCAGCAAAGAATTTGAGGGGATTCTCGTTAGAAATCTTTGGTATAGTGAGGCACCATCTTTGTGCAGGGAACACCACGCGACAAAATGGAGTTGCGAGCGGATGAAACGAGAACACTTCTAGAGCGTGCAAGATGCATGCGAATCAGCAACACTTCCCCAAATCATTTTGAAATTTGAGAAGCGATCAATACAATTGTATATCGGTAAGCAGATCTCCATCAACTACTATTAATCAGAAGATTCCACAAGAGGTATGGTCCGGTCGACCAGTAAACTATTGATTTAAAGATATTTGGTTGTCTGCATATGCCCATGTGAATGATGGTAAACTTGAGGCAAGAGGCAGAAGGTGTATATTTCTAGGATATGCACCGAGGGGTGAAAGGCTATAAATGTGGTGTATAGAGAAGGCAAGTTCACCTAAAATCATTGTCGAGTAGAGATGTCACTTTTGATGAAGCGGCAATGCTAAATCGGAAGAAGGAGTCTAACTTAGATGAAGCGAGGCAGATCATGGTGCTAAGAAGCGGTGGAGCTAGAGATTGACTATGGGAAGGTGAAGCAAAGAAAATGATGTAATGAATCGACCCAAATACTTGAGTGATTGCTCAACGAAGTAGAACAACAAGATGAACGACTATGAGAAGCGGTGAACCAACCAGAGAAGCGAGCCATACCTGATGATTGCTCTTTGGCAGAGAGAAAGGCGAGAAATCGGAAACCAAAGATATCCGGATCTGCTTGTACTTGACTCATTATATCACGAGATCCTATAGCCTTTGCTTTGGCTATGGCGGATGGTATGATTGGAGATGAACCATGTACCTCACCGAGATGCAGTAGAAAGTAAAGAATTCGAAGGAGTGGTGATAGCAATGAATGAGGGAGATTGAGTCTCTTGAGAAAAATCAAGCGTGGGAGCTGGTACAACTTCCAAAGGGAAAAAGTAGTTGGCTGTAAATGGGTTTACAAAGGAAGAAGGAATCCCCCTGGCATTGGGCCTCAAGGTTCAAAGGCGGGACTGAGCCATGCAAGGGTTATACTCGGAAGGAGGGTGTTGACTTCCATGAAGTATTCTCTCTGTGGTGAAGCATAGCTCTATTCGGATCCTATTAGCTATTGTGAGTGCGTTTGACTTAGAGCTAGAAACGACGATGTGAAGGCGGCATTCTTACATGGTGAGCTAGAGGCGGATCTACATGAGTCAACTTGAGAGGGTTCATAAGTCTTGGTAAGGAGAAAATCATGTTTGCCTATTAAAAGAAGTCATTATATGGCTTGAAAGCAGTCTCACAAGCGAGTGTGGTACAAGGTTCGATGCATTTATGATTGAGTACTTTGGATATAGTAGAAACCAATATGATAATTGCATCTACTCTAGGAGGCTTCAGGATGGTTCGAAGATTTATTTGTTGTTGTATGTAGATGACATGCTAATTTGCGGCTTTCGTAATAAGGCCGGTTTGAAATTAGTATGTTGAAAACTTCGATTGGGAAAGAGTTTGAGATGAAGGACTTAGGAGTGCGGCAAGGAAGATTCTTGGAATGGAAATTCATAAAGGAGGCGACATAGTGGCGAGGTTGTGTTTAACACAACAAAATTATATTATAAAGTGCTCGGCGCTTCAATATGGATCAATCCAAACGGGTTGGCACTCAGTTGGCTGCACATTTTAAGTTATCTTTGAAAGAATGTCAGAGAAGCCGAGGAAGAGGTGAAGCACATGTCTCATAAACCTTACTCTAGATGCGGTTGGCGGTCTCATGTATGCCATGGTGTGCACTAGACCCGGATATTTCACATGCAGATGAGTGTGATAAAGCGGATTATGAGCAAACCTGGAAAGACATCTTGGGAAGGCGTGAAATGGATCATGCGGTACCTAAAGGTTCCCGCGATGTACATTTTGGTATTTGAAGTCGGAGAAGAACCGTGGAGTTGTAGGTTATGCCGATTCGATTATCTCTCACGGTGACTTGGATAAAAAAAAAAAAGAAGGTCATTGGACCAGGCTATATCTTTACTGAGTCTTTGGATGTACTATTATTTGCCGGAAAGGCGAACATTGCAATCAGCAACGGTGGCATTGTCAACCGGAAGGCGAGTATATGGCATTGGTAGGTACATTAAAGAGAGTATTTGGGTGCGGTCTTTTGGATAGTTTTGGATTGAATCAACATGTACCAATTGTACATTTGTGATAGTCAGCGCCATTCATCGGCTAAAAATCCGAGTCTATCATGAAAGGACAAAGCACATTGGCGTCAGACTTCATTTTGTCAGGAGAATGTATCAATAATGATCTTATTGCAATTCAGGAGAAGATAGCTACGGTGAGAACGCCGATATGATGACAAAACCATTTCGATTGACAAGTTTAAGCATTGCTTGGACTTAGTTAATATTTCTGAAGAGGTTGAAATTTGTTGCAAAATCGACCAAGGTGGAGAATTGTAGAAAAAATGGCATGGTGTTGTGCATTTGCGACCACGCAGAATTGAAAAATCAAAAAGAGATTACTGTGCACATGCACAGTAATGTGATACAAAGATGTATCATCGAAATATGCACAGTAACATGTACAGTAAATTTCCAAAATCATCTATAAATAGAGCCTTCAAGCTGCAAAGCGGTTTAGCATCCTAAGGCCGAGAAGCATTTCCTCGATTGTAAAGGAAGAAGAAGCGATGTAGGCTTTTTGTAGTGAGAGAAAAATAGAGAGTGTGTGTAAGAAAATTCCAAGAGTGTAGTGTGAGTATACACTGAGGGGTTTTGGATATATTCTCTAGATCTCTGTAATACTACTAATTGTAGTAGAAGAGAGTCTCATTGAGAATACACTATATTGTAATTACTCTTTAAATATAGTGGAGTATTTTTCGGAGTTTGGCCCGTGGTTTTTCCCTCAAAATTACAGGAGGGTTTTCCACGTTAAAATATTGGTGTGCAGTTCTCTTGATCTATTTTGTTGGTGTGAATAGTAATGAGATTATTCATAAATAGTGAAGCGGGTCCCACTTCATAGTACTATTCAAGTAAATAGTGACATGGCCCCACTGCGAATTACTATTCACCGTACTCCATTTTTCCGTCTCTTCAATTTGGGCGCGCTTATTCAGCATCCGTCAGTAAAGTGTTTATTACACTTGGGGTGTACCCGACTCTGATGATACCATAACATTCTGCTCCCCAAGCCTCACCGCAACTGCACGTCTGCACCCCACAAGCGTCTTCAGTCCTCAAATCTTCTCAGACCTTTTTTTTTGTTCTCTTTTTTTAATTTAGTCCACATTGGTCGAAGTGGGTTAGTGACAAACATTGCGTTTTGAACCTGGGTTGACATTTCACAATCTCCATAAAAAAAAAAAAGATGAACAACAATTCTGGATCGACATTTTAAACAGATTTTGAACCTGAAGATCCCATCTTGGTACCTTGCATTTTGTTTCTCTCTATTTGATGATTTTCTTTAACAAGGTTTCTTTCTGTTGCTTGGCTTTCTCTGTGGTTCTACGTAAACAAGAATCAAGCAAAGACAAAAAGAAAGAGGATGTTATTATTTGCTCTGATTTCTCTCTTTTTCATTGTTTCAAACTTTTGCAAAATGGAGAAAAGAAAACGAGATGGCAGAGACTGTGAGAGTGAAATAAATCTGATCTATTATTATATTTGCTTATTCCATTATGGTGTTGCCGCTCCTAGTGCAAAGTTCAGCACAAGTCTTTCCCCTAGATTGATAGTTGAGCGTTGGCCGTGACCATGGAAGTTATTGAGTTCGTCGAGTGACTCATGGTAGTGAGGAGGCTGCCGGTTGGGAGAGCAACTGGTATTACGGTTGGATGTGGTTGACTGGCACGGAAGGAGAAAGGGGAGGAGAGTAAAGCGATGGCAAAACAATCATTTTATCGTATATTTTTATTCTAAAAATTTTTAATCTTGTATGGTTGATAAAGATCAAATGCTCCTATAATTTATTTTGAGAAATGAAACTTTTTTATTTTCTGTCAAAATTAATTCTGAAGTAATCATTTTACTTTAAAATCAATTTTAACATAATTAATTCTACCTAAAATCAAGCCAATGTCACACATGGCCATTGCTGGTTGAAAAGAGTTGCTCCTCCACCCTTCTGCACAGAGCGCATGCCACATCCACATAGACCAGTCCTCCAATGCCTTGGCGTAGCGGTCATTCTCCATGGCAAGAGAGAAACCAAAAAAAAAAAAAAAAAACGAAAGCCACAAACTTTTCAAAAACCCACCTTCGGAATCAACTGTTGCTCATGGGGAAATGGCTGTTTCCAAGCAAATGGGAACAGAAGGAGTGAAAGTGGGAAAATGGGGTTGTTCTTTTGTTGTTGTTTTCTCTCTAATCGGGGGAGGCAAAGATGGCGCCGAGTGTCGGCCATATTGGAGTTAAAGTTGTGGAACATGGCAGAGGATGATGAAGCTGCAGCCGTGGAAGAAGACAATGAGAGAGAGCCTATGGTTGTTGCTGTGGAGTGAAGTGCGGTGCGGTGCGGGGGAGAAATAGGCGGAAAAAGGTGTTGGTTGCAAAAGTATTGGGCTTGCTTTTCAGAGCGAGGAACGGTGGTGATGGTGGGATGAACAGCAGAGCGTGGTGGAATGGGGTGGAGACCGAAGAGGTGTTAATTTGAATTTTCAAATCTAAAATAGTGTAAATATAATACTCTATAGTGGTCTGTTTGGCTGAGCGTTAGCACCGTTCCAACTCACGTTTTTCTTGCATAAGTGTTGTTTGGGTCAACCCAACGTGAACGGACTTTCATCGCAAAACCCCAGTTGTAACCAAAGCTATAAATTGTTGCTTCTGTACTGAAGTATCTCACATTTGAAGGATAAAAGCAAAAATTAATTTTCCAGTTATCTATTTTGACCTTCTATTTATTTTATTAATTAAAATAATGTATTTGCTTTTATATGATAAAATTTATTTTCCTTAATCATTTGTTGGATGAGTTTATTTGTTTCTTAATATCTATTTTACAATTTTACTAATTAAATTTTTATTTTATTTATTTTTCAATTTATTCTATATATAATACTGTAAAGTTTTTATTCATAATTTAACACTAGCGCCAGTTTTTTTTAATAAATACTAGCGTCAAAAGTTTTTTGAAAAATAATATTTATATATTTTAGTCAAGTATACTAAAAAAATAGATAAATTAAATGTAAATTTAATTTATTGTCGTAAATCGCTCATATCCCTTTTACTAATTTTACATCTAAAAGTGATTTTAAATATTGTCATCCAAATGATATTCATTTTATCATAATAAGTTTTTATATAAAAGTTACCAAACATAAATCACTTTGATACTAACTCAATTTTGAACGAAATCAATTCTACAGGATCAAGTTAGACTAGATTAGATTCTAATCCGAACACACACTAAGATATATGTGCATTTTGCCTTAATTTTATAGAAACAATGTTTGAAAGAGGAGTATTTTAGCTAAACAAGGCTACCCATAGCTCATATACTGGCTAGCACAAACATAATCAAATATCTAGACATCCTAATACACTAAAAAACTTGACTCTAGATGCTAAAGAGAATAAGAAGATAGAATATGTAAAAAGAGAAGACAAGTAATAATGAATTTTCGATTGATGCTTTTCATTAGTTGGATTTATACAAGGCTGCCTCTTATTCTACAACTAAGCAAATTAGAAAATGATTCTATCATAATGGAATGGACATCCTAATGAATCCTAAATCTAATAAGCATTACAATAATTCAGCGTACAATGATTTCACATAACTAAATAGGGAAAGAATAAATAATAATTATACAAGAAATCCCCATGATCATTGTGCTGATTTAAGGAGGCTTTTCAGCTTTATGCTCTAATATCCCCCAATAGGTTGGAGGTGGTTGGAAGATATTAATTAGCTCCAACTTGGAAAGAATGGTATCAAAGGTCTTTGGTGGAAGAGCTTTTGTGAACACATCAACAAGTTGATTCTTTGAATAAATTGGAAGTAATTGCATGAGTCTGTCTTGAACTTTCTCTCAAACTAAATGGCAGTCAACGTCAAGGTGCTTGGTGTGCTCATGGAAAATAGGATTTGTATTAATGTGTAGAGCACCTTGATTGTCACAGTACAAAACAACAAGTTTAAAGCAAGAAATCTGTAAGTCTTGCAACAAATAGGTGAGCCATTGACAAGGAAGCATCGATACGACACGTGATACGGATACGATACAACACGACATGGATATAGGGACACAGTGATTTTACAAAATATAGGATATAATATGGTTATGATACATGATATAATAAAACATAAAAATAACAAGCTATAATGAGAAAACCCAAATTTAAACACTTTTATAACTAAAAAATACCTCATAACTAAGAATTGATGAAAAAAATTATAAGAATAAAAAAATCTATACAAGTCTTTATCCATAAAAAATAATAAACAATTGTTTACATAACGAAAATTGAGTTTGTTGCCACGTTTGCTTGAGTCAGAACTGTGTTAGGGGCTCTCGAGATCGAGAGATGAAGTGGCACATCAAGACACCCCTTAGACACAAGTGTCCAAGTATCGTCAAAGTGTCGGTGTTGCAAAAGTGTCTAACACGAGTGCGGCAAGATTTTTGGAGTATTCGTACTTCTTAAGCCATTGAAGCTCACATGTTAAAGCAAGGGGCCTATACTCAGCCTCAAAAAAAGAGCGAGATACAGTAGTTTGCTTTTTAGTTTTCTAGAAGACTAAGCATCTTCCAAGAAAGAAACAATACCTTGTTACTGATTTCTTAGAGTCAGGACACCCTGCCTAGTCAGCATCACTAAGCATAATCTCTACGAAAGAATAACCCATTACCAAGACAACCTTTGAGATATAACAAATGCCTAACTAGTTTATGGCAGGCCAAAATATCAGGATAAATAGGGCCAGAATCTTGATGAAGCCATAAAGTATAGTCCATAGGAGTTGAAACTGGTTTAGAGCCCAATAATCTAGAATCTTGTATAAGTTAAGGTAGTATTTGTGTTGGCATAAGGAAATACCCTTATCTGAATATGCCACTTCTAGGCCGAGAAAATACTTAAGAACTCCGAGATCCTTGATGTGAAAATTACAATGAAGAATATTCTTAATACTATCCATCTCCATAGTGGAATTGGCAATGAGCACGATGTCATCAACCTAAACAATTAGTGCAGTAAAGTCATCATCAACAGCTTTGATAAATAGGCTATGATCAGCCTGTGCTTGTTGATATCCACAAGACAAAAGCAAAATGGATAGTTTCTCATACCATTTACGACAACAAAATGGGAGAGTAGAAAAAAAACATCAACATATTTTAAATGTGGCCAAAGCATTAATGTTTCAATCAAATATATCTACAAACCTACGGTCTTATGCTGTTAATCGTGCCATTTATGTTATAAATAGATTACCATCTCCAATAAATAAAAATAAAACCCCTTTTCAGCTTTATGCTGTAATAGATGCCTTCCTTAATATGTGCAAACTTCTTTATAACGATCCATCTGATCAATAGAAAATAAACACAGAGGCAACTTCTAGCAAGCACTTTCTGAATCCTTTTTGTTTTTTTTTTTGTTTTTTTCAAAATATACATGTGCAACCCTAACTTGACCCATAGATTAAATAAGGTGTGCTTAACATGCAGATGAAAATAGAAACAACAAGAGTCTCAAAACACCACAATTAACATAACTTGATTTATCATTTGTCTAATACAATACTTCGATGCTGTTAAAAATGTGAGCAAACATGAAAAAAATAAGTTATAAATTTTATTACACATCTCACAAATCAAATACTGTCAAAAGAAACCCATTAAAAGGGAAACCAACTAAACAAACTTAGTGTAGTGAAGAGAGAGACAACACTAAAAAATAATAATAACAGAAAAGGAAAAAGGGGTTTAAAATTAATATTTAATATTACATATTTTATTTAGTTGTTAAATATCATGTGTAAATTTATAATTCAAGTAAGTTATTTTTGTATAAAATAAATTAATATAAGTATATTCATAAGTTTACAAAATGAAACTCACATTTAAAATTCAATAATTGTGTGAAATTATTTTAATTCACTTATTTTTAGAAATATATATTTTGATGTTATTTTTAAGTTTACATGAATAACTTGTTCAAAATAAAAATATTAATATGTAAAAAATTGTAAGAATTGTATTCTATCAAACAGATTTAAATTTCAAATGCTATTTATATTATCATAATTATAAATTTCAATATTATTGAAATATTTGTTTTTATTTCTAATAGTTATTAATATGATTGATTTTCTTATTCATTATACTTTTATAAAAATTGAAAAATTAAAAGTCAAGTGCCAAATGAAAGGTGCAAAAAAATTAGGAAAAAAAATGCAATTGATAACTATAGTGGAACAACTTCAGTATTATAATATAGATAGATACATACATATATACATACAGAAGTAACATCTTATTCAATCCCAAATATATTTTGTCACTCTCATTTCCAACTAGCTTTTAGTTGATTTTTCTATAATGCCCTTCTTATGTTTTAATAAACAAATAGTTTAATATTAATAGCTCATTTTTAATAATTATTTTATCTTAATTTATCTTAATTGTTCAATCTTACCATCATAATTTCTGGAACGTTGTGTAAAATTATTATATGAAAGTTTTCATAGAATATTTCGAACCAATTAACTGCGTAAGTACATCATATGAAAGTTGAAATATTTATAACTACTTTGATAATTATAACTACTTATATAGTCACATAAAAAAGCAAATCTTTTGTGAAATGTTTCATATGAAAATTTTTCTTACTTTTTATCATTTCTCAAACAAGTAAACAAATTATTACATCCATTAGTTCTTCATCCACAGATTACTTATTTCCATACACTGAACTCACAATGTTCCCCAACTTTTCCCTGGCATTTCAGCGGTGCAACTTAGGTTGCTTCTTCAGAAAATAATGGAAATACCAATGTTTGACACCCTCAAAAATCGGTTAAGCAATTGCCTTTTGCTTCAATAAAAAGACAACCAGCCAAAGCAATGATAATAGTAGCGTGATCCTCCAGTCATCAACAATTGCTTTGTTGTTCATGCCATCAGCACAGTTTAACAACACAATTCCTCTAACACAAGTTTCTGATGCAAAACTCTATATGTTTAAATGTTTGACAAATACAAGGGTACATCTACAGCCATCATATAACAAATTAAGATAAAACCGTGATTAGAAATGAACAATTAATGTTAAACTATTGTTTGATTAAAATATAAAAGGAGAGGCAGTGGCAATAGTCACTTCCTCTTATTCATATTCATATGCTTGTACATATATAAAAGCAGATTCAAACTGGCACCAGAGTTGGAAATATGTTTCCTAAGCAAGTGCTGCTACATGAATACAATAGATACAAGTACACTAACAAGGGTAAAAAGAAATTGAAAAAGGAAATATCTGAAAACATGAAGAATCCTTCGTGCTTGGAAAGGAGTCCAGCCTATCTCTTTTGGAAGTTAAAGGCCTTGATGGCAACAGCAAAAATGAAGGCAAAAAGCACGGCAACACCAACCACCACAGCTGCACAATATCCAATGAAGTCGTGCTTGATACCAAAATAACTACGTATGAAATCTTTCACTGACTTTTCTTCTGAGGTTACAATGTCATCCATATCTCCGAATTGTGATGCAATCAATCCATATATACTCCATGCCACTGGACATGCCCAGTAGTACCACCTCCACCACACAGGCATGCTCTGTCATACAAAAGGTAAGGATCATAAGTATTCACATATTGAATCATTCATTCACCTATGTTCCTACTCAAAGCATTTTTCTATAAGGTTGGCAATACTTACAGGTCTAGGGACGATAAATCCTGAAAAGAGATTCCAGATTGCATAGAATGCCGCAGCCACAATGGCGGCAACATGGTGATTTGGTGTCACAGCCACAGACATCATGCCGTAGAAGGTGAAGTAGCACAATGTGAAGTACATGAAAAATAGATACCAGAAGAATTTCTCTGCTGTCCAGTCAAATCCTATCATGGCATAAACTATGAGACCATACGTCACAGATTGAGAAAAAATATAAGGTAGCTCAACTAGAATCTGCAACAAAATAGGGAGCGAGTTGTGTTAAAATGAATACATATCCAAACCAGGGTAAAAATAAAGTTAGTAAAAATTGATTATAACTTTAAGTTACCTGTGCAAATGCATAGGGTAAGGCAGAAAACATTCCGGCAGCTCTCTCTCTATAAAAGACAGTTCTTTCAACTGCTACCACTGGCTGCACGGAGGAAGAATTCTGTACTCCAAGGAAGAGAACAGCACTGTACATCGAACCGACAGCATTAAACAAGTCTTGTCTATTTGAGCTGCAAGTCACCACAAGGAATTAGAATTCAAGAGGAGAAAAGAAAAATGGTAAAATGGAGCATGTGCTAGTAATATTTAGATGGTTGAATGTTGACTTACGTTTTGCCTCCAAGGTCCCAGAACACAGTTCCAATCATCAAGGCAATGCAAGCAGTGAAGTAAAATCTCACAGCAGTGTATGGTGGATTACGCCAATATGACCAACGTTGTTTCCATAAGCAAGCCTGACACTGGACCCAGAACGGCTGTGAGTATCGAGTTGGAAAGTGAAGATCCTTTGAACCAGGTGCAGGCTGGCCCAGCTCTTGTATAAGCTGCTTGTTTCTCCTGAAGAGCCATGTAAAACATTCTGAGCATTTTGCAACTCATGAATACAAATATGACCTAATTCACAATAGCTACTAAATTCATATCCATCCATCTTAGCATTATCTTACCTGTATAGATCAGAATTTTTGTATATTTCAGTAAAATCAACACCTAAATTGAGTTCTTGTGCTGTGGTTGTAACTTCCAACATCCAAGTTGCTGGGTTGTATCCATCCTTGATTTTACTCACTCCTTCAAGGCTCTGGACAGTGGAAAATATTTGAAAATAAATAATTGCTACTAAGAATATAGTTATTCACTAAAGTTAACATTGGACTTAAGAAGCATCCTACCTCGAAATACTTGATCAAATGGCTAGAATGGCGACCCAGAGGCCCAACATAAATTTCTTGTCCACCACGCTTCATTAGGAATAGCTAGAATCACATGTATGTAAGATTCATCAGATTCAATTCTACTGGAGGAAAAAACCATAAAATGCAGCTTCATTTATCATTATCACTATTCACCTCATCAAAAGCTTCAAATATGTCAATGCTAGGCTGGTGGATGGTGCAAACAACAGTTCTTCCTGTGTCCACTGTGTTCCTGACCGTTCTCATAACAATTGCAGCAGCTCTTGCATCTAACCCAGAAGTAGGCTCATCCATGAAAATTATGGATGGATTAGCCACTAATTCAACTGCAATTGTTAGCCTCTTACGCTGTTCAGTTGAGAGACCACTCACGCCGGGCAAACCAACAAGTGAGTTCCCCAATGGGGTTAACTCCACAAGTTCCATGACTTCCTCAATGAAACTCTACAGCCGAAAAGTTTTAAACAATTATCCGCTAATCTGAGAAAGCTACTTGTCCAAATAAACAACTTAAACTTTAAATTAAGAAAAAAAAAAACCATTATGGTGTCTTGTGCAGCAGGTACTAACCTTTCTAGTTTTGGAATCAACTCCTGAGGATAAACGGAGCCATGCTGAGTACATCAAGGACTCATAAACTGTAACATGAGGAGAGTGGATATCGTTCTGCTCACAGTAACCGGAGATTCGAGCAAATGTTTCTTGCTTCTTAGGGTAACCAGAAACTTTTATGCTTCCCTCAATATATCCACCAGTTTTCCTACCAGCCAGAACATCCATCAAAGTAGTTTTCCCAGCTCCACTTACACCCATCAAAGCAGTGAGAACACCAGGCCTGAATGCACCACTAACACCCTTCAAAAGCACTAACCTGTCTTCCGTTATACCTTGTTCCTTCATTTCCTGTCAGTCAAAATCAAAAGAGTTAAGGTTGTTTTGTTTTTACTCTAGCATTGTTAAAATTGAAATACTGTTAGTGGATGTGACTCACTTGGGGCATGTCAACAGAGTATATGATTTCATCAAAGGTGATAGAATGTGGTTCAAAAGGAAGAACCATTCCTTTTTTCTTTACATGGCTAGATTCTGAAACAACATCTTCTACTCTTGAACTTTCTGCATGACAATTGGGAAAAAAAAAAGAGAGGGAAAATAGCTTGAGCATCTAAAGGAATATGTTTGAATTACTAATCTACTAGCTCACACTCTTGATTGACTGGTCATGAGTGATATAAACAAGATTGCTGACCTATTCGTGGTAATTCAACCTCTTGTACAACTCCGCTATCAGGTGCATCGTCTTCTGATACTTCAGTTATTGTAGCTTGTGGTTTATCAAATGCTGCACATTTAAATGCTTACTTATTAATGATAAAATCTGGCATCATCTTGAGAGCCTTGAAGGAATAGTGATGTGAAAAATACTCACGGCCGAGGACTTCGAGGGCAATGCCGAATATGGCGTTGTAAAGGAAACAAAATCCAACCACTCCCCCAAGGCCCAACCAATACCAATATGCATCTTGGAAGAATCCACGGGTATCGAGAAAGTCTTTTCCTAAGTTGTAGGTAGACTGTAATTGGAAAGAAAATAAATTAGGCCTTCAAATTTCTTGACCAAAAGGTGGATAAATAGATTCTAAAGTTGGAAGTTCAAGAAATTACGTTGTGCCATTTGTTGCCAAGAAATTCATTAATCATTAGACCATGCTGTCCATACATCAAAGGTGAAATCCAGTAACCCCAAATCCACCAACCCTTGATATCCTCTGTTTCATTGGCAATGGTATGCAGGAAGCATTAGACAAGAAGGTTGAAGTCAACAATTTTTATGCTGCAAATTTGATGAGTAAATTCAACTGAACTTACTTCTTGACAGAAGGAAGCCACCCAAGGAAAGAAGTGTAAGAATTGCAAAGGATCCAAATGTGTTGGCGACAATCATGTTTCTACAAAGTGCTGCAATAGCTCGGAACAATCCAGAAGCCATCTGGTTGACAAAAAATAGTAAAAGGAATTGTTTTGCAAACCTGCACAAGATTCAAGACCTTACATCATAAGTAACATGTAAACGAACAACCAGAACTAAGTAGAGCTTGTATTCACAGGACAAATAAAAGCAGCCATTTTACCTCCCGACATTTGGATCAAATCCAATAACATAGTAGGTGAGGAATACCCAAACAGCAACTTCCAATAATGCAACCGGAATCTTGAGAATCCATGTAGGAATAGCATATGCCCATGAGGGATAAAATAGAAAGTCTCGTTGCTTGTAGAAAACAGGAAGCTTAGCAATGGTCATAGAAATTTCAGCCATTCCATTAAACATGATCATTATTAATGCGAAAAATAGAGCACCAGCATAAATACCAGCATCATCCTGATTACGATGATGCATCTTGGTTCGAAAAAATAGTGTCATTGATATTAAAGCCATGACGAAAAGCTGCAAAGCATCAGGAGCAATATGATAAGCCAAAAACCATGCACTATGTAAAATAATTGTTATACAAATGAAATGCAGTATTTGATTATGCAATGAGCTACGAACCAACCTGAGACAACTTGAAGACGTAAACAAATGAGTTCCTTTTCATCAGCAGATACTCTCTTGAGAAGTTAGCCTTCAAGAGTTCCGTCTTGTTGATACCATACCTTTTGGTGGATAATGCAGCTGGGTGGTTCTTAGACTTGTCAAATGGAACTGCAAGCTCTTCACCAAGTCTCATTCCAATATGGAATGACTGAAATGCCTCAGCAAATTGAGTAACTGTCACAAACCTGTATGGTTCATCTCTGCGCACCCAGTACTGTGCTTGATCCTTCTTTGAAGTCACTTCTTGAAGGAAGTCAGCAACTCCTTTTCTATCAGGACATTTGAACCCCATGGATTCGAAAAAGTCTAGAACATATTCACGAGGTCCGTGGTAGACAACTTCGCCATCAGAGATTAAGATGATATCATCAAAGAGTTCATAAGTCTCAGGTGCTGGCTGTAGCAAAGAGATAACTGCAGTTCCATTGAGAATGTGAACATATTGCCTCAGAGAGCTCACAATCTGGAAAGTTGTGGAGCTGTCCAACCCAGTAGATATTTCATCCATGAATAGAGCATTAGTTGGTCCAACCAACATCTCTCCTGTGGTAACACGCTTCCTTTGTCCTCCGGAGATACCACGCAACATTTCATCCCCCACCATAGTATCAGCACATATATCCAATCCCAAAATCTGCAAAATTAAATATTATATAAGTAAATACGTTGGCTTTCATAAGAAACTTTCAAATCATGACATGAAAGAACTGAGCTTTATTTTAGTATTACCTTAAGTACATAATCCGTTGCTATGCTTGATTCCTGGCCTTCAGTTGCAGTAGCCTGTTACATGATCAAAAACCAATTAGATACAATGATAGTATATGTATCTAAAAAAATAAAAAGGAAAAAAGGTAGCTTCTTTTTCTCACCTTCATGTAGACATCAAGATCTGGGTCAGGCTTGATGTTTGCTGCTTTCTCTCTTCTAGACAACTCAGAGAGCATGTCTGTAGATTCCAAATCATAATAACGAGTCATGCTCGGGCAACATACACCCCAAATTAAGATTTTGAAAATATTAACAAGTTGGTATGGAAAGAAAAAAAAAAAAAAAAGACTAACCATAACGTGATCCAACCCCTTGGCACCTTGCAGAGAAAGCCAAGGTTTCCCTGACAGTCATCTCTCCAATATGAACATCATGCTGGCTGATATATGCTGCGGTTCTCTGCGGTACAAACTCGTTCAGCTGATGGCCATTATAAGTCACTCTCCCAGATACCTGGAGATCCTTATCAAGCTTTCCAGCCAAGGCCAAAAGGAGTGTGGTCTTCCCTGAACCGGGAGGACCCAGAAGCAGTGTCATCCTGCGAGGCTTGATGATCCCGCTAACATCTTTAAGAATAGTCACATGTTTCTTTTTGTTCGGGAGAACATGAAACAAGTTCAGGAAACCCTGCAAGACCAAAAACAGACATCACAAAAAATTGTTACAATAATTGCAAAACAGAACAAATAACTTGAAAAATCAAAAACAGAAACTAGAATATGTGATTGTTTACCTCGACTATATCATAACCAAAGTTGATGAAAGAGGGCAAAGCTCTGCCTCCCACAAAAGCCTCTGCCTCAATATTCAGGTGCTCATATCTTACTTCAATTGTTGGAATGTCAAGCCCAACTCTACAACAATCAAAACCAAAAGAACAAAAAAAAAAGAAGAAGAAGCATGAGTTAGGAATATAAGAATCTTACTACAACATCATCATCATAATAAGAGACTAGAAACAAAAAGCTATATATGCAATGTTATGCTGTATTTTATTGTACCTATCAATTCTATCCCTGAGTTTCAACAATAACTTCTCATTGTCCTCCTCAGCAACCTTCACCAACCTCTCCAGAAGCTTCTGCCTCTCTCGATAACCAAGATCAGTGACATCAACCTCGCTGGCGGGTCCATGTGAAGCGGTCAACAACCCTCTCCTGAGACGGTTGTAAGTGGGGAGCTTTTCAAGTGCAGCCCATTTGAGAGCTTCTTCATCGTCTTCCTCGCGAGAAGAACGAGAGAACACCTCCACGCTACTGTTCCTCCACAGTGTTGAGCTTCTCGCTCTTATACTATTACTCGCTCTGTATATATCAGTTGCCTCCATTCTTTAGTTTCTTGTTGCTCAAGCTTTGTGATGAAACAGGAAAACACTGTGTTTTCTTTTTGTGCTGTTCTGTTTGCATCCGAATGCTGGAACACAGTGTTTTCCGACAACAATGGTTGTTTTCGTTGGATCAAAAAATGTGGGTGTACTTGTATTATTATACGTTGGAGAGCAAAACCAGGCGGCTAGTGAAAAGTCAGACGTTGAAATGTTTATTGAGAATTTTTTTTGTGCTAAGAAAAAAGTAGCGACGATAATGGAATGGATTAAAAAAAAAACATAAATAAATAACATGCAGGGAAATGATATATTGCGGTCTTAACACGCAAGAGAAACTGGGAAAGTACCATTTCAAATGGTCAAATAAATAAAGAGGGAAATTTCCTTGTTATACCTCATCACGTTAATTCATCTAGAAATATGTTTAACTAGCAAATACTAATCTATCGAAAAAACTAGCACATGGTAAAGACTCCCATAAAATGCACGGGTCAAGGATTTTATTTTATTTTTTCTTTATTAAAAAACGGGTCAAGGATATTTTTCGCTTCTGTCATATGTTATTTTTATCATGTAAACCAAATTGAATTCAAACAAAAATTATGGTTAACTAGAAACCATTGTACTTCTAGAAAACTTAAATTTTACATCGGCCTACCCTTTTTGTTAATTATCTCAACTTGTACGTGTTTAAATGTAGATTACTGAAGCAGGAATAAACAAAAGGAAGAGAACAATTAGCTTATTTATTTAAATGTTAAAAAAATTATGGAGAATATTATTGTTTCGTGATAATAATAATAATAATAATTGGATTAAAAACAAGGCGGCTACGGGGCCCTTGTTCATCCTGGAAGAACTTTTTGTCGTTACTACTAATAATTCAGCAAAGAAACAAAAATAGAGAAAGAAAAACCACCTAAGAAACAGGAGAAGACCATTCAAAAGGATAGGAGCTTGACAAGCTAGGCAGTTAGTACAGTAATTTTTAATTTTTTAAAAATTCTTTTCATTGAATTTAGAGTTCCATGACAATTGACAAAACATGACAATGTTTGAAAATCATTTAATTAATTGGAGTGGGTGCCATCATGATCACAAGAATCCGGAGATAAGATAATAGCGATTGCTAAAATCAACTATTAATATATTATATCAGCAAGGACCCAGTCACAGAAAGTTTCCCATTTAATTTAATTTTAAAGAAAACAACAAACTTTTGATAGAGGGTATCAAGTATCTCGGTTGCGTTTGTATTACGATTTATATGTTTATGTTGTTTGAATTTTATCTTCTCGTTTTGTTTATTATTGTTCTTGTTTTTCATTGTTTTGTTTATTGTGTGGAAGGTTTAACGATTTGATGGAGCTGAGCTCGGCAGATTGAACGAGGACTTGATTGATTGAGCTGCTGTTTATGGTGAATAATTCAAGTTAGAAGTGCGTTATATATACTCATATAACTCATTTTTTTATTATTAAATTCAAATAAGGTTCACGTTCCATTTAATGATAAATAAGGATATGAGTCAATATAATACTTCATATATAATGAATATAAATAATTTTTTTTCAGATTAAGAAAGCTCCTGCATTTGTATTAGTGAGATAATACTTTACTCGCAATAAATGGTTTATTCTAACTCCCTCAAGTCGCCGAAAAATGAATAAAATAAGCAATATTTTCTGTTTTAATACTTTTAATTTGGCATCAATTTGATTTTAATAAAAAAAATTATAATAATTTAATTTTAACATTTTTAATTTTAGCATTAATGGTTAAATTGATATCAATTGAAAAATATTAAGACTAAATTGACATCAAAATTAAAAATATTAAAATAAAATTGATATGAAAAATTTGTTGGATTAAACTGATGTCAAAATCAAAATATTAAGATTAAATTAATATTAATAATTTAGTTTGGACTAAATTAATATCAAATTAAAAATATTAAAAGCAAACTGATTGTCTGCTCAAATAAAATTGACACCGCTATGAGTAAGGGTGGGGGCTGCGGCATTATTTTTCAAGGAGACTCCGGGAACCGAACTTCTAGAAAGTTTACTGAGCAGACTCTTTTTAAATCATTAGAATATTAGTAGACAGACGCGTTCGGACTTTAAACAGCATTAAAAATATCAGCAGCATTATGACAAAGGGAAAACCAGATTCAACCTGAAATAAATTATAAGAAACTCAAGGAATACCAACAAGTCGTTGTAGTATAGTGGTGAGTATTCCCGCCTGTCACGCGGGTGACCCGGGTTCGATCCCCGGCAACGGCGTTTTGCATTTTATGATCTTTTCCTGGACCTAGGCTACTCACTTTTGATGTAACTAGGAGTTGGACCAAATAAAATAATGAAACCACATTCAAGCCAAATCCTGTTCACGGTCTTATGTGATTGTCATGATGGGCTTTGGCCTTTTTGTTTTACTTAATAGAAGAACATGGCTACATAACAAGCGAAATTAATGACACAAAGATTACCGGCATAGCCCAACAAAAAAACGAGATATTTACCAAAAGCACACCAAAAAATTTAAAATCAGTGACAAAAACAAGAAAAGAAAAGTCAAAGCCCAATAAAAAACCAGAGATTTACCAATAACGACAACTATAGAAATCCTGGTTCCTGACGAAGGATAAAAAATATATATAGAAATTATCCAATACAAGAGGCCTTCGTGCGTTAGAATGTTGTCTCTTTTTTTCCCATTTTTTTACACTATATTCTCATACAAAAACTTTCTTACATTTTCTGCAGTTGCAGGATTCTCTGTATCATTAATGGCCCAAACACTCACATTGCTAGGTTATTAAGTGCAGGAACTGTATACTTTTTTAACTTCCTGCAGCTGCGAGTTAATTGCATAAGTTGAAGAGTTAACCACGAAAATAATTTTTTATACTATGGGTTTATCACTTCGATTACGAAAAGTGTTAAACACTGTTGATTAGCCACGGGGAGTCGGGGGACAAAACAGGAATGGCCAGGAGTATGTGTTATAAAAATAAGCCCGAATAACATCTTTTTTTTCTTCTTTTCATGCACTAAAGTTTCTTAATTGAGGAAGAATGCTGTATTTAAAGGTTCCAGAATTGACTTGGGAAACTTAAGTAATGTTTTCGTGGAAGATGGTATGCAATTCTGCAATTATCATGACTGTTATAGGGTGTTTGGAAACCTTTGAATTTAATTCTATCAACAAATTGAATTGAATTTCATGTTTTGAAAGTAATTTAAGTAAAGAAATTCGAATTCCATATGAATTGAAATTCAACAAAATTAAGGAATTGAAATATGGATGCGATTTCGTGGGGATTTAAATTTCAATAAATAAAAATAACAAAATAGCCTTAATTGAATATAATGTTTTATTTCTAACCTATTAATAAAGGATAAAATAGTAAAAATAATTAAATTAATTCATTTCAAACTAAAGAATTGAATTCAATTTTTTAATTTATTACTCATTATAAATATTAGAATTAAGGGTGGCAATTTCTATCGACCCGTGAGTTACCCGCACTACTACCCATTCAAGTCGGGTTTTTAAACCCGCCTGCAGTCGGGTTGATGCATGAGTTTATCTGCCCAGTCGAGTGCGAGTGGGTTTAGGAGTGAACATACACCCCATATATATATTTAAAAAATATTATAATTAATATATATTGTGTGTGTATATATATAATATATATAATTATATATATGTATATATTTTTTTCTAAAAAATATTACCTAAGACTTAACCTTATACCCATTCAATATTTGAATTTCACATTCACTTAACCCCTCATTTTTAACACCAAAAAATCAATAGATTGTATAAAGCAACTTCAAAGAATTCAACAATTATACTATGATTTGATCATTGAGTACCAACAAAAGGCAAACTTTTCAAACTCAAATGTGCAAGAATTTTCTGCACAAAATCACAGTCTTTCAGAAGATAAAGATTATGATGTTGCTTATGAGTTGTACCTTAGAAAATTGAAGAAAGCAAATGGCTCACTTGTAAAAACTGAATTTGATTTTTACATTAAGGAAGATGTTATTCCAAAGAACTCCTGATTTTGATATTTTAGTTTGGTAGAAAGTGAATGGGGCCAAGTATCCAACTCTTCAAAAATTTGCTTGAGATATATTTGCTATCCCTATGTCTAGTGTTGCTTCTGAATCCGCTTTTAATGTGAGTATGCCGTTTGATTAATCCTAATTATGATAGTCTAAATGAAGACACAATAGAAGCTTTGATATGTTCTCAAAATTGGTTGTGGGCAACTTATCGTGGCAAAGGTCAATTTTTTTCATATGCTATATCTAATTCTTTTATTTCAAAGATATTGATATTCAAATGATGTTAATTGATTTATTAATGAATTTATTATGTTTAATTTATATGAATAAAACCTGTTACTGTGAATGATTATCGGACAGTTAATGATGAATATGAGGATGTAGAAATTGAAGAATAATGATTTGAAGAGTTATGAAGCTAGATGCCTAGACATGAAGTCATTATGATTTTGTTGTCATCATAATTTTGTTGTACTTTGATATTTATTAAATTTATTTGGAACTTATTTGTTTTTCTATCAAGGATATTTTGTTATTTTTTTTGTACTAATGACTACCTCTAGAATTTAAATATTAATGTTATTATTGGTTTTATTTTATATTTTTGTGTTTGATTTTTTAGATTTTAAGATAATTTTACAGTTTTTTTTTAAAATAATGGAGCGGGGCAGGTATTTGCAGGGCGGGTGCGGGTTTAAACTTGTAAAACCCACGGATAGGGGCGGAGCGGGTTAAGATTCAAATTATCTGATACGAGGCGGGGTCGGGTTGAGCAAAAACCCACCCCATTGCCACCCTTAATTAGAATTCAATTTAATTTCGTTTTATTAAGTGTTTCTAAACATCATATAAGAAGGGATAGAGAGCTCAAAATTTAAGCGTATATATGATGGGCTGAACTCAAAGGGTATTATTTTCCATTGATAATTAAACAAATAATACAGAACTAACATCTCAATCATATGCTTGTACAATTATAAAAACAGATTCAAACTGGCACTAGGGCGAGAAATAAGTTTCCTAAGCAAGTGCTACTACATGAATACAATAGATACAAGTTTTCCCTAACAAGGGTAAAAAGAAAATGAAAAAAGAATGACCTAAAAACAAAAAGAATCCATCACGCTTGGGAAACACTCCGATCTATCTCTTTTGGAAGTTAAAGGCCTTGATTGCAACAGCAAAAATGAAGGCAAAGAGCACTGCAACGCCAGCAACCACAACTGCACAATATCCTATGAAGTCATGCTTGATACCAAAATAACTGTCTATGAAATCTTGCACTGACTTCCCTTCCGACTCCATATTCTCAGTAATATCTGCGAATTGCGATGCAATCAATCCATATATGGTCCATGCTACTGGACAAGCCCAGTAGTACCACCTCCACCACACAGGCATGCTCTGTCATACAAAAGGTAACAGTCATAAGTATTCACATATTGAATCATTCATTCACCTATGTTCCTACTCAAAGCAGTTTTCTACAAGGTTGGCAATACTTACAGGTCTGGGGACGACAAATCCTGAAAAGAGATTCCAGATTGCATAGAATGCAGCAGCCACAATGGAGGCAACGTGGTGATTTGGAGTCACTGCCACAGCCATCATGCCGTAGAAGGTGAAGTAGCACAATGTGAAGTACATGAAAAATAGATACCAGAAGAATTTCTCTGCTGTCCAGTCAAATCCGATCATGGCATAGACTATGAGACCATATGACACAGATTGAGCGAAAATATAAGGTAGCTCGACAAGCATCTGTAACAAAATAGGGAGTAGGTTGGGTTAAAATGGGTAAATATGCAAACCATAGTACAAATAATGTTGGTATAACTTGATAATGATTCTAAGTTACCTGTGCAAATGCATAGGGTAAGGCAGAATACATTCCAGCTGCTCTTTCTCTATAAAAGACAGTTCTTTCAACTGCTACCACTGGCTGCACAGAGGAAGAGTTCTGTATTCCAAGGAAGAGAACAGCACTATACATCGAACCGACGGCATTAAACAAGTCTTGTCTATTTGAGCTGCAAGTCACCACAAGGAATTAGAATTAAATAAGGTAAGACGGAACATGTAGTGGTAATATCTAGATGATTGAATCTTGACTTACGTTTTGCCTCCGAGGTCCCAGAACATTGTTCCAAACATCAAGGCTATGAAAGTAGTGAAGAAAAACCTCACGGCAGTGTATGGTGGATTACGCCAATATGACCAACGTTGTTTCCATAAGCAAGCCTGGCACTGGACCCAGAAAGGCTGTGAATATTGAGTTGGGAAGTGAAGATCCTTTGAACCAGGAGCAGGCTGGCCCAGCTCTTGTATAAGCTGCTTGTTTCTCCTGAAGAGCCACGTGAAACAGTCTAAGCATTTTGCAACTCAAGAATACAAATATGACCTTATTCGCAACTGCTAGTAAATTCATTTCATCCATATGCATTAGCTTACCTGTACAGATCAGAATTTTTGTATACTTCAGTAAAATCAACACCTAAACTGAGTTCTTGTGCTGTGGTTGTAACTTCCAACATCCATGTTGCTGGGTTATATCCATCCTTGATTTTGCTCACTCCTTCAATGCTCTGGATGGTAGAAAATATTGGAAAATTAGAAATTACCATTAAGAATATTTCTGTTCACTAAAGTTAACATTGAACTTAAGCAGGATCCTACCTCGAAATACTTGATCAAATGGCTAGAATGGCGACCAAGAGGCCCAACATAAATTTCTTGTCCACCACGCTTCATTAGGAATAGCTAGAACCACATGAAAGTTAAATACGTCATATTCAATTCAAATGAAGAAAGAAACTATATAATGCAGCTTCATTTGTTATTATCACCACTCACCTCATCAAAAGCTTCAAATATGTCAATGCTAGGCTGATGGATGGTGCAAACAACAGTTCTTCCTGTGTCCACTGTGTTCCTGACTGTTCTCATAACAATTGCAGCAGCTCTTGCATCTAACCCAGAAGTAGGCTCATCCATGAAAATTATGGATGGATTAGCCACTAATTCAACTGCAATTGTTAGCCTCTTTCGTTGTTCAGTTGAGAGACCACTCACACCAGGCAACCCGACCAATGAGTTCCTCAAAGGGGTTAACTCAACAAGTTCCATGACTTCCTCAATGAACATCTACAACCAAAAAGTGTTAAACAATTAGCCTCTAATCTGAGAAAGCTAGAAAGGGGAAAAAAAAAGAAGAAAAACCCATTATGGTTTCTTGTGCAGCAGGTACTAACCTTTCTAGTTTTGGAATCAACTCCTGAGGACAAACGGAGCCATGCTGAATACAGCAAGGACTCATAAACCGTAACATGAGGTGAGTGGATATCATTCTGCTCACAGTAACCGGAGATTCGAGCAAATGTTTCTTGCTTCTTAGGGTAACCAGAAATTTTTATGCTGCCTTCAATATATCCACCAGTTTTCCTACCAGCCAAAACATCCATCAAAGTAGTTTTCCCAGCTCCACTTACACCCATCAAAGCAGTAAGAACACCAGGCCTGAATGCACCACTAACACCCTTCAAAAGCACTAACTTGTTTTCCGTTATACCTTGTTCCTTCATTTCCTGACAGTTGAAATCAAAAGAGTCAGGGTTGAAATTTGTTTTTCACCATTGCATAGTTAAAATAGAAACATTGTTAGTGAATGTGACTTACTTGTGGCATGTCAACGGAGTATACAATTTCATCAAAGGTGATAGAATGTGGTTCAAAAGGAAGAACCATTCCTTTTTTCTTTCCATGGCTAGACTCCGCAACAGCATCTTCTGCTCCTGAACTCGCTGCATGACAATTAAAAAATAAATAAAAAATAAAAAACCTTCAGCATCTAAAGGGATATTTTGAATTAATAATCAACAAGCAACCACTCTTTATTGAGTGGTTAGGAGTGATATAAACAAGCTAGCTGACCTATGCGTGGTAATTCAACCTCTTGTACAACCCCGGCAGCAGGTGCACCATCTTCTGACTCTTCAGTTATTGTAGCTTGTGGCTTATCAAATGCTGCACATTCAAATGCATACTTATTAATGATAAAATCTTGCATCATAGTAAAATCCTTGAAGCACTAATGATGTGGAAGATACTTACGGTCGAGGAATTCGAGGGCAATACCGAACAGGGCATTGAAAAGGAACAAAAATCCAGCCAATGCCCCAAGGCTTAACCAATACCAATATGAATCTTGGAAAAATCCACGGGTATCCAGAAAGACTTTCCCTAAGTTGTTGGTAGACTGTAATTGGAAAGCAAATAAATTAGGCTTGCACATTTCTTGACCAAAAAGTGGATAAATAAATTCAAAAGTTGGAAGTTCAGGAAATTACGTTGTGCCAACTGTTGCCAAGAAATTCGTTAACCATTAGACCATGTTGTCCATACATCAAAGGTGAAATCCAGTAGCCCCAAATCCACCAACTCTTGATATCCTCTGTTTCGTTGGCAATTAAATGCAAGAAGCATTAGACACCACGGTTAAAGTCAACAATTTTTTTGTTACACGTGATGTTTAAATTGAACTGAACTTACTTCTTGACAGAATGAAGCCACCCAATGAAAGAAGTGTAAGAATTGCAAAGGATCCAAATGTGTTTGCGACAATCATGTTTCTACCAAGTGCTGCAATAGCTCGGAACAATCCAGAAGCCATCTGGTTGACGAATAATAGCAGAAGATACTGCTTGAAAAACCTGCATAAGATTTAAGATCTCACATCATAAGTAACATGTAAACAAACAAGCAGAACTAAGTAGAAATAGTATTCATATGAGCCAAAAAAAGAAAAAAGAATCCTCTTTACCTCCCAGCATTTGGATCAAACCCAATAACATAGTAGGTGAGGAATACCCAAACACCAACTTCCACTAGTGTAATTGGAATCTTGAGAATCCATGTGGGAATGGCATATGCCCATGAGGGATAAAATAGAAGGTCTCGTTGCTTGTAGAAAACAGGAAGTTTAGCAATGGTCATAGAAATTTCAGCCATTCCATTGAACATGACCGTAACTAATGTGAAAAAGAGAGCACCAGCATAAACACCAGCATCATCCTGATTACGATGATGCATCTTGGTCCGAAAAAATAGTGTCATTGATATTAATGCCATGATGAAAAGCTGCAAAGCATCAAGAGCAACATGATAAGCCAAAAACCATGTACTATGTAAAATAATAATTACCCCAATGGAATGCAGTATTTGACTATGCGATGAGCTAAGAACCAACCTGACACAACTTGAAGATGTAAACAAATGAGTTCCTTTTCATCAGCAAATACTCCCTTGACATGTTAGCCTTCAAGAGTTCCTTCTTGTTGATACCATACCTTTTGGTGGCTAATGCAGCTGGGTGGTTCTTAGACTTGTCAAATGGAACTGCAAGCTCTTCAACAAGTTTCCTTCCAATATGGAATGACTGAAACGCCTCAGCAAACTGAGTAACTGTTACAAACCTGTATGGTTCATCTCTGCGCACCCAGTACTGTGCTTGGTCCTTCTTTGAAGTCACTTCTTGAAGGAAGTCAGCAACTCCTTTTCTATCAGGACATTTGAACCCCATGGATTCGAAAAAGTCTAGAACATATTCACGAGGTCCGTGGTAGACAACTTGGCCATCAGAGATTAAGATGATATCATCAAAAAGTTCATAAGTCTCAGGTGCTGGCTGTAGCAAAGATATAACTGCAGTTCCATTGAGAATGTGAACATATTGCCTTAGAGAGCTCACAATCTGGAAAGTTGTGGAGCTGTCCAACCCAGTAGATATTTCATCCATGAATAGAGCATTAGTTGGTCCAACCAACATCTCTCCTGTGGTAACACGCTTCCTTTGTCCTCCGGAGATACCACGCAGCATTTCATCCCCCACCATAGTATCAGCACATATATCCAATCCCAAAATCTGCAGAATTAAATAGAATATGACTAAATACCTTGGCTTTCATAAGAAACTTTCAAATCATGACATGAAAGAACTGAACCTTATTTCAGCATTACCTTAAGTATATAATCTGTTACTATGCTTGATTCCTGACCTTCAGTTGCAGTAGCCTGTTATATGATCAAAACCAATAAGATGCAATGATAGTATATATATTACCCCAAAAAATTGTGTATATATACATATATATCTTTTTCTCACCTTCATGTAGAAATCAATATCTGCGTCAGGCTTGATATTTGCTGCTTTCTCTCTTCTAGACAACTCAGATAGCATATCTGTGGATTCCAAACCATAACAACAAGTCATGCTTAGGCAACATACAGATTAAGATTTTGAAAATATTAGCCAGTTGGTAACGGGGAAAAAAAGGACAAACCATAACGCGATCCAACGCCTTGGCACCTTGCAGAGAAAGCCAAGGTTTCTCTGACAGTCATCTCTCCAATATGAACATCATGCTGGCTGATATATGCTGCAGTTCTTTGAGGTACAAACTCATTCATCTCATGGCCATTGTAAGTCACTCTCCCAGATACCTGAAGCTCCTTATCAAGCTTTCCAGACAAGGCCAAAAGGAGTGTGGTCTTTCCTGAGCCGGGAGGACCCAGAAGCAGTGTCATCCTTCGAGGCTTGATGATCCCATTAACATCTTTAAGAATAGTCACATGTTTCTTTTTGCTCGGCAGAACATGAATCAAGTTCAGGAAACCCTTCAAGGCCAAAAACACACAACAGAAAAATATTGTTAGATTAATTGCAAAACGAGAGAACAAAAGCAGAACAAACTTATAACTAGACTAGAATATGCCATTGTTTACCTCGACTACATTAGCAGCAGAGTTGATGAAAGAGGGCAAAGCCCTGCTCCCTACAAAAGCCTCAGCCTCAATATTCAAGTGCTCATATCTTACTTCAATTGTTGGAATATCAAGCCCAACTCTACACCAATCACAAACATAAAACACAAAATACATGCATGAGATATGAACATAAGAATCTACTACAACATCATAATCATAACAGATCAGAAACAAGAGGCTATATTCATTTTACGTAGTATTAAGTGTATTGTACCTGTCAATTCTCTCCTTGAGTTTCAACAAGAACTTCTCATTGTCCTCCTCAGCAACCTTCACCAACCTCTCCAGAAGCTTCTGTCTCTCTTGAAAACTAAGACCAGTGACGTCGACCTCGCTGGCGGGTCCATGTGAAGCTGTCAGCAACCCTTTCCTGAGACGGTTGTAAGTTGGAAGCTTTTCAAGTGCAGCCCATTTGAGAGCTTCTTCATCGTCTTCCTCACGAGAAGAACGAGAGAACACCTCCACGCCACTGTTCCTCCACACCGTTGAGCTTCTCGCTCGTAAACTATTACTCGCTTTGTAAATATCAGTTCCCTCCATTCCTTATTGATGCTCTTCAACTTTCAGCTCAATGATGATCACCAACTTGTCTAGTTTCCTTCTTGTTGTTCAAGTTTGAAGTGAAAACCGGACAACACTGTGTTGTCGTTGTTCTGTTTGTAACCGAATGCTGAAGCACAGTGTTTGCCGACAACGTTGCTTGTTTCGTAGGATGGTAGAGATAAGCTTACGAATCAAAGAATGATGAGAATTGATTTTGAGATAGGGAAAATTGTTTGTGTATTTATACGTTGGAGAGGTAAAACAGGTGGCTACTGAAAAGTCAAACGTTGAAATGTTTGAGAATTTTTTTTTTTGGTTATTTTAATTAGTTTCAGACTTAAGAAACTCATAACAACCGTAAGGAAATGGAAAAAATAAAAATAAAAATAAAAATTAACACGCGGAGAAACGATGCTGCTGTCTGAACGCGAAAGGGAAAGTTCTATTTCCCATGGTCAAACAAAGAAATTGGGAAATTTCCTTGCTAGTTACTGCCATACATCATCACGTTAGTTACTAGTAAGAGGCCCGTGGAATGCATGGGTCATTGATTTGTAAGTTTCATGTCATTGATTTGCTAATTATTTTAGTTTGTACAGATTAGTTTACTGAAGCAGGAATAAACAAAGAAGGAGAACAATTAGCTTGTTTATTTACAAGATAAAAAATAAGGATGGAGAATACTATTATTCCATGATAATTGGATTGGATTAAAACCAATTATCATGTTGGAAGAACTGTTTGTAATAACTAATAATAATTCAGATAAAAGAATGAATGGAGAAAGAAAAACCAAAAAAATAAAAAGAAGAAAACCATTCAAATTAAAAACGGCAGGAGCTGTACAAGCTAGGCAGTCGGTCAAGCACGCCACGACAGAGGGAATATATTTGTATTTTTTCAAAGTTTTTATTATTGAATATAAAGTTCCATATGACAAGGCATGACATTATTTGAAAATCAATTACAGTGGGTGTCAATATGGTCACAACTCACAAGAATCCCTTGAGGTAAGAAAAAAAAATTGATGTAAGTGGTTATAATATCAATTACTATTATATCAGCAACGACGTCAGTCATACAAACTAGAAAGTTTCTCTTTTTAAATTTAAGACTAAAATTTTAAATTTATCTTTCATATTTATATTTATATTGGAAAATAAATTAATCTTTTAGGTTTTAAAAAGTTTAAATTAATCCTTTACATTTTAAAAAAGTGGATAATTTGGTCTCTCCATATAGTTCTGTATAGTTAAAAGGGAGACAAATTGATCCTTCCGTATAGTTATAAAAGGACCAATTTATTCTTTTTTAAAATTTGAGAGATCAATTTAATATTTTTAAAATTTAAGGGACTATTTTATTTTTTAATATAAATCTAAGAGACCTATTTAGATATTTAGTCTAATTTTAAAGAAAGATATAAAGTAAATGCATGAAAGACGATATTTAGCTTGTGTGCATTATTTTGTGTTCACTTCCCAAACTTTGGCAACAAGAACAATCAAAACTTTTGACGCTTGACTTCTAGATTGATGGTCTTTTTGCATTTGGGGGGAGGGCACTCCGATGTTGATCATAGTATTTAAGGACAGTCAATAAAATTGATCAGTTCTCTTCTCTTGGTTGAAAGGAATTTCAACCCTTCAACCGTTCAACGTATTCAACTTCTAGATGGATAGTAGTTGTACTTGATTACAAAAAGGTTACTATAACTATACTAGTAGATAATTTTTCATTTTCGTTATCATGGCCCAAATTAATTGCAGTACGAAAGCAATATGCAACGATTGATAGCAGTTTGTCATTTTCTCCCAGCTTGATCGAGCAAGCTCAAAACCCATCATTATTTCAGAAACCGCATCATCTATACAGGATTAAAGTCAATTCAATTACATAATGAATACCTACTCATAACCTACAATCACGAGATGTCATGCTTCTTTCAGAAAAGAACCTACGTGGCTTTTGCTGTTTGTAGGCATTCAATATTGGTTGATCCAATCAAGTCAAAATTGAAACAGTGGTAGGCTTCTAGAAGGGAACACAGAGCAGCCCGTATAGTAAAGCAAAGCAGCCTTTAAAGTTTTGGGAAATTGCGAAGGAAGAAGGATGGATCACGTTATCCTAGCTGTCGTGTGGAGTCCCGATAGACTTGACGTGCTACGTAAAATCAATCAATAAACAAATCAATGTTTGGCTGCTTCCCTTTCCCTTTCCCACCCAAGTTCATGAATCGGTGGCCTGGCCATGCTGAAACTTAATTGACACAATCACCTAAGTTTCCCTTCTTCTTCTAGATAGGTTTTTTATATATATATATATATATAATCAAGAATATATACTAATTAATTTTTAAAAAACTAATAGTTGATTCTTTAAAGAGTAAAGACTTAAAAAGTAATTCGATACTTACTTACTCTTTTAGCATAATATCTTAGGTTTCAGTATTATGAACTAAAAAATTAGCGTTAAGAAAATTTTATTCCATGTTGAGCTGCCATGACTATTGTCATATTAGTTGGATTATAATAAATTTTGGATACTAATGATCTAGATAAAAAAAAATTAAAAGAATAAATCATGTAATTCCTTAGATCATTAAAAGCAACATTATCGTTAAAAGTTGAGATTTAATGTTTGGAAATTTAAATATACTAGTCAGAGAAACTATATTTTTAGTATAGAGAGATGATTTATTCTCATAAAAAATTCTACTTCTTTAATTATTAAATAAAAAATTAATTAATTTTAAAGATCTCAAGACATTGAATTGAATTCCATAGTTTGAAAATAACTTAAGTGAAGGAATTGAAATCCAACGGGAATTGAATTCTAACAAAACTAAATAATTGAAATCAGGCTCAAATGGGTGCGATTTAGTGTGGATATTGAATTACAACAAATGAAAATATCAAAATAACCTTAATTAAATGTAATCTTTTATTCGTAATCTATTAATGAAATATAAAATAGTAAAAATAATTAAATTAATTAATTTTTAGACTCATTCTAAACTAAAGAATTGAATTCAATTATTTAATTTATTGACTTATTCTAAACATAATAATTCAATTCAATTTCAAACGAAATTTAATTCTTAATAAAAATTAATTCAATTCCATCTCATTAAAAGTTTCCAAACGTCCTTTGATTGCATTTGCTTATTTTTAGTTTATTTAATATTTAAGAGAATGTTTAGAAAGAATTTTAGGATTCTATATAATGGCTATTATGAGTATACTTCAATGAAACAAGAGAGCAGCGTAAGACTTTGAATTTTGATTTAAAGGACATCAAAATAAGGATCAGAAAAATACTGCGTAATCCAATCCAGGCATCTAAATTGACTTTCAACAGGAGAGGGGAAGGTGGGAGGAACTCAAGCATCTTCGCCACCTTAGATCTTTTTAACCTTTATTCAGATGCTGATCAGCTAGCTACCTAGCTAGCAAGTAACATCCTGCTTTTTGCAAAGCTAATCCATTTGCAAGACCTTCTTGGCTTATTGTTAACTTTTAGGACATTATTGCCTATTATATATCAATAACCAAAACAAGTAGCGCCCACAGAAAATAAAGAACAAGCTCCATATTAATTTTATTTGATAACAAAGGACAAGTGCGTCTATATAATATGGTATAAATGGACAGGTTACCTATCCCACTAACCTTACATTATATTTGCTGCAAGTGCTTCCTCTAGGTGAACTTGGGTTCAATGCTTATGGAGGGGTCCTTAACCTAATTCAAACCAACATTAATTACCAACTCATATCCTATGCATCTATTCTTTTTTTTCTATTTATTTTTGCTTCTTCCTTTCCCTTCCTTCGATGTTTGCATACAAGTGATCTATATACATAACTTGAGAGCATCTATATTTCTATTCTATCGCTTTTGGAAATTGAAGGCTTTTACAGAGATAGCAAAGGTAACAGCAAAGAGCACTGTGAATCCAACAACCACAGCTGCAGCAGCTCCTACAAAATCATCTCTATAACCAAAGTATCTTTTCAGAAACTCTTTAACTGTGTCCTTTGACTCAATTGTTCTTGTTACATCTCCAAACTGTGATGCAACCAATCCATATAAGGTCCAAGCCACAGGACATGCCCAATAGTACCACCTCCACCACAGAGGAATGCTCTATCAACAAAAGGGGTCAAGACAAATAGTAAATAATTAGTTAAAAAAAACAGCATACATGCATCTACATAATTAATTTCCTCACAAGCCATTGCTCATTACACTAGTAGGTTACATGACTTACAGGTCGTGGGACAACAAATCCTGAAAACAGATTCCAAATTCCATAAAAAGCAGTAGCCACAATTGAAGCAACATGTTGGTTTGGTGTTACAGCCACGGTCATCATGCCATAGAAGGTGAAGTATAGAAATGTGAAGTACATGAAGAACAGATACCAAAAGAATTTTGATGCAATCCATTCAAACCCGATCATTGCATAAACTATGAGGCCGTATGTTACAGCTTGGGCAAGAATATATGGTAGCTCTATAACAACCTGTAATATGAAATGAAAGATGCATCAAGTTATATTAGTAGTCTTGAAATATGAAGTTGGCAGTAAATAATGCTTCCAAAAGTTATTCTAATTACCTGTGCAAGTGCATAGGGGATGGCTGAATACATTCCAGCTGCTCTTTCTCTATAGAAGACAGTTCTTTCAATGGCCACCACTGGCTGCACAGAAGAAGCATTCTGGATCCCAAGGAAGAGAACGGCATTGTACATTGAACCTATAGCATTAAACAGATCTTGTTTCCTTGTTCTGCGAGTCATTAAAGGGGAACAAATTCCCTCAGGGGTTGCTACAATTTAAATATGACACTTAATTATGAATTAATCAATTAAGTAGCAACTCACGTTTTGGATCCAAGGTCCCAGAACATTGTTCCAAACATCAAGGCTACAAATGTAGTGAACAAAAATCTCACTGCAGTATATGGAGGATTGCGCCAGTATGACCAATGTTGTTTCCATAAGCAGGCCATGCATTGGACGAAAAATGGCTGTGCATATTGAGTAGGAAAATGAAGTTCCTTGGAACCAGGAGCAGGCTTGCTCAATTCTCCTATCAGTGCTTTGTTACTCCTAAAGTATGGCATATATATTTGCAAAATTTTTCAGCACCGGTTTCAAATCATACTATTGTATAATAATAAGAAGAAAAAGAATATTGTTGACTAAAATAAGGGGGTTACTCTATAGACTAACTTACTTATATAGTTCTGAATTTTTGTACAAATCAGCAAAGTCAACATTTAAATCCATTTCTCGGGCCGAAGTTGTGATTTCCAACATCCAGGTTGCGGGGTTATATCCATCTCTGATTTTACCAACCCCTTTAATTGACTAGTTAAAAGCAAGGTTAGAAAAAATGCTGTATCAGTAAAAACTTTCAACTGCTATAATTGTCATTTGAGATGGTCGTTGATTTTTTCAGACACACCCTACCTCAAAATACTTGATGAGATGGTTAGAATGACGACCTAATGGTCCAACATATATTTCTTGTCCTCCACGCTTCAGTAGGAAAAGCTGAAAACATTTTTTTGTTTATCATACTCAACTTCAATGGAGAACGAAATTGAAAAAAATATAGCATTTTTTGATCAATATTATCCCTCACCTCATCAAAGGCTTCAAATATGTCAATACTTGGTTGATGGATTGTACATACAACTGTTCTTCCAGTGTCAACTGTGTTTCTAACTGTTCTCATAACAATGGCAGCAGCTCTGGCATCTAACCCAGAAGTTGGTTCATCCATGAATATTATTGAGGGATTAGCCACTAGTTCAACTGCTATAGTCAACCTCTTGCGCTGTTCAGTAGAGAGACCACTCACACCAGGCAAACCAACCAGAGCTTGCCTCAGTAAGTTCAATTCCACTAGCTCCATGACTTCCTCAATAAACATCTGTAATCATTCACCAGATCAAATAGTAAACATAATCAACTCTTTGACTTATGATCATTTAGTATAGGAAATTTCTTTCCAGTGTTCTTGTGGTTTTTCAAGTACAAACCTTTCTGGCTTCATAATCGACTTCAGGTGATAATCGCAGCCATGCCGAGTAGAGCAAGGATTCATAGACTGTAACATGAGGAGAGTGAATATCATTCTGCTCGCAATAGCCAGAGATTCGAGCAAATGTTTTTTGCTTTTTGGGGTAGCCTGAAATTGTGATGCTTCCCTCAATATACCCTCCAGTTTTCCTTCCAGCCAGCACATCCATCAAAGTTGTTTTTCCTGCACCACTTACACCCATAAGAGCTGTGAGAACACCTGGCCTGAATGCACCACTAACACCTTTCAGAAGGACCAATTTGTCCTCAATTACACCCTGGCTCTTCATTTCCTGCAAGTTGAAATCCAAATGGTGTGATCTTTCTACTTCTCAGGGGATCAGACTCATGATAATGTGCTTCTCAAGTCCAATCTCTATAATTCTGTATAAAATTTGGTAACCTGTGGCATGTCTACTGAATATGTGATTTCATCAAAGGTGAGAGAATGTGGTTCAAATGGAAGAACCATTCCTCTTTTCCTCCTTTGGCTGGACTCAAGGACAGCCTCTGGCCTAAATGATGCAGAGCTGGAACACATTCTTTCTGTTCTATTGTCGTCCAAGTTCCCTGCACAATAATTGGAAGTAGTTTTAGAATCTGAAAGACTTGATAAGAGTTACAATGAAATTTGAATGCGCTTCTATGTGCAAGTCACAAATATAAAAGAAACCATCTATCTTTATCTGGCTACGAGGCGCATTGCCTCTGAGTGGCAATTCAATGACAGGTTGAGTTTTGTCTTTATGCTTATTCCCATGGGATTCTTCAGACATAACAGCTTGTGGCTTCTTTAGTGCTGCTCAATCATTAACAATATGTCAGGTATAATATCATTTGCTGCAAGAATTATGAAAGCGTTTTGGGGAAAGATACTAACGGTTAAGAAAAGTAAGAGCCAGAGTGAAAGTCATGTTCAATATAATAACAAATCCGAGCAATGCTCCAACACCTATCCAATACCAGTATGCATGCGTGAAGAATCCACGTGACTTCAAAACCTCAACTCCCAGTGGCTCAGTTGAGTTTGGAAGAACCTATTAGTGGTGTTTGATGAGCCATATGAGAAGTTAGATGTTGTAGCTACTAGCTGGAACTAAGAGAATACTTGAAGTTCAATATTTCAAGAACTTACATGGTCCCAACTCTTCCCAAGGAATTCATTAACCAGTATAGCATTCTGCTCATACATTATAGGTGAGATCCAGTAACCCCATGTCCACCATTTCTTAATATCATCTGCAATAGTAGGGAATCAAAAGAAAAACACCATATGAGGTTCAAAACTTTGAAGAGTCATAACTTTTGTCACATTGTTGATAAGTTGTTGTACCTCTTGACAAGATGAAGCCGCCCAAAGTTAGAAGTGCGACTATTGCAAATGATCCAAATGTGTTAGCAATAATCATATTCCTACCCGTTGCTGCAATTGAGCGAAACAATGCAGAAGCCATCTGGCCAAGTAGGAATAACAGAAGATATTGCTTGAAAAACCTGCATCAAGAGCAGCATCTCACATCTAATGTGAAAGAATGAATCTTCCTTATATCCAAATTAAATAAAACTGCTTATTTACCTGCCTACATTTGGGTCAAATCCAATGACATAGTATGTAACAGATACCCAAACAACAACTTCAGCCAATGTAACAGGGATTTTAAGGATCCAACTGGGAATAGCATATGCCCATGCAGGATAGAATAAGTGGTCTCTTTGTTTGTAAAAAATAGGAAGCTTCATAATAGTCATAGAAATATCAGGCATCCCATTAAACAAGATCATCACTATATTGAAAAAAAGTGCACCAATGTATACTCCCCCATTATCCGCAGAATCCCGGTGCATCTCAGTTCTAAGGAACACTGTCATTGCTACCATAGCCATCACTGCAAGCTAATGGCAACACGAGAATAATCGCAAGTGAAAAATCATGTGTCAAAAATGAAAGGACAAAGCAATCTAACACAATAGCATTTAAGGCTTTCCATAAGACCGACCTGCGATATCTTGAAGATGTAAACAAATGAGTTCCTCTTCATTAGCAGATACTCTCTTGAGAAGTTAGCTTTCAGAAGCTCCTTCTTGTTAACCCCGTACTTCTCAGTTGTCAATGCAGCAGGGTGGTTCTTTGTCTTATCAAACGGAACTGCTAACTCATCTGCAATTTTCATACCCACGTGGAAGTGTTGAAATGCTTCAGCAAATTCATTAACTGTTACAAAGCCGTATGGTTTATCTTTGTCCACCCAATACTGTTCCTGATCTTTCTTTGAAGTTACCTACAGCAATAGACAAAGTATATAGATACATATGATTAACATATTCCACATATCTTATTTTAAATTCCATAAGGGTATAATAGTGATATGTATGAGGCATGAATGGTAAGACTTGAACTTACTTCCTGAAGAAAGTCAGCAACACCCTTTCTCTCTGGACATCTGAAACCCATAGATTCAAAGAACTCAAGGATGAGCTCACGGGGTCCTTGGTAGACTATTTGGCCATCAGAGAGGAGGATAATGTCATCAAAAAGCTCATATGTTTCTGGTTCTGGTTGTAATAGAGAGATAACTGCTGTTCCATTTAGAATGTGAACAATTTGTCTAAGACATTTCATTATTTGAACAGTTGTGGAGCTGTCCAAGCCAGTAGATATTTCATCCATAAACAATGCTTTTGCTGGTCCAACCAACATCTCCCCTGCAAATAATGCGCACAAAATATGAATACTATAGTAAAAATTAATTGGAATCACTTTAACTGGAAAAGAGTTGTAACACTACCTGTGGTAACACGCTTCCTTTGTCCACCAGAAATACCACGCAACATTTCATCCCCTACCACAGTATCAGCACATATTTCCAGACCCAAGATCTATAAATTACTAATTAAAGTAAATACTTGGGAGCCATCAAGAAAGTATTTGTGGAGTTGTGATAATGCTAGAATAGCTTAAAGATATCACCTTAAGTATATATTCTGTCATCATCTGGTTTGCTTCCTGGTCTTTAGATGCTGTTGCCTGGTATTATCAAAAGCCAATAATATGGAAAGATAATTTTTCTATCACAATAGATCTCTGGACTACAAGAGGTTTGGACTTAATTAAGATTCTTAGAAAACTGAAATATTAACAGGCTTTTGCACAAAAACTTGCTGATTTTCATTTATAAAGTAGTAACTAATAATAATATTCCTAAACATATTTTCCAATGGCAGAATTAGAGCTTCTTGTTCACCTTCATGTATATATCAATATCTGGGTCAGGCTTAATTTTAGCTGCTATCTCTCTTCTTGACAGTTCAGAAAGCAAGTCTGTACATAGCCAAAAATTAGACAAAAAGCCATGCTTTGATTACATATATGAAAGTTGTCTTTTTTGAATAACAACATGAGATCATATGGAAGACTTCTCCCAAGGTAAAAAGTTGACTAACCATAACGTGATCCAACACCTTGACACCTTGCTGAGAAAGCCAATGTTTCCCTTACAGTCATTTCGCCAATATGAACATCATGCTGGCCTATATAAGCAGCAGTTCTTTGGGGTACGAACTCATTCATTTCATGGCCATTATAAGTCACTCTCCCAGTAACCTGCAGCATATATCAGTATTGAAGTTGGATATAAATGGTTAAATTATCTGATTGACACAAGAAGCAAAGCATGAACGAAATTCCTTTCACCTTAAGATCAGGATTAAGCTTTCCTGCCAGAGCCAAAAGGAGTGTGGTTTTTCCAGAACTTGGAGGACCCAAAAGCAATGTCATCCTGAAAAAATGTAATGGTGATGTAGAAGACTCATATATAGTAAAATTGATAAGGTTTGAGTTTTATGAGTCCACTGAATTCTTTCATCTCACCTACGAGGTCTTACAATTCCACTAACATCCTTAAGAATGTTGACTTGCTTTTTTTTGCTTGAAAGTATATGGAGATAGTTCAAAAAACTCTGGAACATTAAATTTGTCAGATCAAAGATAAACATAGAGTAACAATAATCTTGATTTGAAGAAAAAAAAGGTTTAGGATTCACAGTCACACATGGTTTAATTTACCTCTAGTATATTAACAATATAGTTAAAGAACGTGGTTAAGGCTCTGCTGCCAACATGAGCTTCTGCCTCAACATTCAGATGCTCAAACCTGACTTCAATTGTTGGAATACGAATCCCAACTCTAGAAATATTCAAAGATATAGAGGGGGTACAAAGTCATTGGTATTTTACCATGAAATTTCAACATAGTAAAGACAAGGTAAAAGGAAATAAAAGGGGGGAGAAAAAAATAAGGCAATAATATAAGCAATGGATACCTATCAATTCTTTGCTTCAGCTTCAACAGAAACTTCTCATTACCCACTTCAGCATCTCCTACCAACCTCTCCAACACTTTCTTTCTTTCATGTATTCCAATATGAGTGACATCAATTTCATTCACCTCACCATTGGATCCGGTTAACAAGCCTTTCTTTAAACGACTGTAAGAAGGGAGTTTTTCAAGTGCAGCCCATTTCAGAGCTTCATCATCATCATCTACTTCATGTGAGGACCTAGAGAAAATGTCCATTGCATTGTTTCTCCAAAATGAAGAACTGCTTGCTCGTAAGCTGCAAGCAGCTTTATACAGATTCCCACTTTCCATTACCAATGAAGAAAAGAAACACTGCTGCAACAACTACTCAAACTCACCTAAGCTTTAATATTATAGTTTAGCCATGCAACTATTATTCCAAAACTTTCATCTAAACTAAGGAATCGTTTCATTGCATTTCTAAGAAAACTGAAACGAACTTTTTTCTCCAAGATTTGTGTGACAAAATTATGAATTCATAGGTAAAAGGGGTCTTGATAAAGAGTAAGGACTAGGAATTTCAGCACTAAACTTTTTAGAGTAAACGGAGGATGACTTGTGTAGCATGAGATGACACTAGATCCATCCAAGCACACATTGTGCTGTGGTTGTAGACAATGTGGCTAAATTTAGCCATGCAACGGGTTAATTAGCAGATACATGCACTTGTTGCAAAATGAAGTACAAGTGTATACTCTTTGATTTATTTGGACTCAAAAAGTCATCAGTTTAATTACTTGCACTATCTATACTTGACTTTATCCTCGCAGTAGTACTACTTCTTTCTTTCTAATTAAAGGACAATCACTCAAATATCAATATTCCCTTCAATATTCTTATTATTCTATTTATTATGACCTTTATCAGCTGCCACCTGCAGCTCTCAGTGATATCTTCATGTCGTTTTAATCAAAAGATTAGTGAAAACATCATGTCCAATTAATATAAAATGCTTGCTTTTCAGCACTCATATATAGATTATATGTATGGGAAAGGTATTATTGTCTTGCAAGTAAAGCTATAATTTTGTTTAATATCGCACTTTACCGTAACATAGGAGGTTGGTTACAAATTGCCATCCAGAAATTAATTGTGTGTCACCTGTTTAATTCGCTAGCCGAAAACCACTAGTTAATGAATTTGAAAATATATAAATTAACGTTAACAAGAAAAGTTCTGATACATTATTATCCTATATACGTAACGTGGACTGTTTGTCGTAATATAGAGTGATACTTACACGTACCTCAGTAGGCTCATGAATACAAATCGATATACACAATTGTCTCAAACTCACCTACAAGTATGATTTAATTTGTTCGTGACTGATTCTAGCAGATTCTAATTAACAGCTAAGTTATTATTATTTATTTGTTTTTTTTTATATATATACTGCATATAAAAAATTGAGATGACAAAAAAATCAATTTAGTTTTTCTTTTTTTACTTATAATGTTGTTATTAATTAATTGTATTAATTTTAAGTGTCTTAGATTGATTAAAAACTGATTTTTGTATACTAGGCCTTTATTTTCATGCCCTTATTATTATAGTTAATAAATTTAATGGATTTTATATTGGGTTAAATTATTCTTCAATTGTCGCATATTGTTTCCAATACATACAATTTTTTATATATTTCTAATATGTTGAAACTGTATAGATGTTTTATTATATTCAAACTAATTGAAAAATAATGAAAAGAATATTTCTTTTTCCGGTCCGATAAAAAAAAGTTTATAAACTTGCTGTTGCGTTGTGGTCCTTGTGGTTTGACTTTAGGAGTTGCGTTGCAACTTATAAGTGTGACCCAAGATTGGGCTCATGTTCTGGGACACATTGGAAACCGTATAGGACTTGTGGTTTTGGTCGGCTTAGATTTTCTTCAAATGAATGACTGACTCAAAAACTGTATTGTGGGCCTTAAAGAGAAAAATGTAAAAAAGAAGCGTGAGTGGAGCGTAAACTCCGACCCAAAAAAAGTTGAGGAGTATTAGAGGACCCAAAAAGCTTGGTGAGTGAGACGTAGAGGCAGGAAAAATATGGCCATGGCCTATGGAGTTTGTCTTTGAGTTTCAGGCCCACTAATTCAAACGACCTGGTGCTTCACGTTAGATCAACTGTGATACAAACAAACCCTCCACCAAAAACATAAGTGATGCAAACCCTGCACTATGCGCCCTTTACCCTCCACTAATGATCAACAAAGGATCTTGACACAGACCAAAAACAAACAAACAATGGATCTTGACCTTATCCTCGCAGCGTGGAAGTAATGCTACTACTAAATTTAAGAGATTTTATATTGGAGTAAATTGTTCTTCCATTGTCGCGTATTGTATTCATCATCCTCTAATAGTATTTTTAATTTCAAATTAAAAAGCTAATATAGTAAATATAATTTAGAAGTACTATGAACTTCAACTACAATGTAAAACCCTAAACAAAAACAAACAAAAAAAAAAGATACAAATTCTTGATCTTAACCCAAAATAAATAAAAGTTATTAGACAGTTCCACCTATTCAGTTGAGAGTAATAACTGCGACAAAGATTTTGATGTCGAGTTAAAGAAAGAAGAAAATCACAAACCACTCAAAAGGAGGTGTTGAACGCCAGAAGGTGGGGATTGTCACATCAAAAGATTCTTTGTTTGCAGAACACCCATTTTTGCAAGTGGCGTGTAATCTGCACCCACCCGTAAATTATAGACCACAATACCCAGAACATAAATTAAGTATCTAAATATAAAGAATTCCACACACCATACATTGATAAAAAGATGCATAATAGTCGTAATAATTCATTCTCCCATCCTCTGTGAATATTTTTTCAAATACATATCACCACACCACCAGCTTACTGGGAGGGGTTTTTGGAAGGAGGCTGGGGTGTTTAAACCCTGCCCCCCGGTTGACAGTAGCGGAAGATGATGTAAAAGTTAGAGGGGTTGAATATATTATTCAAACAAATTTTAGAAAAAGTATGATATTTGAGAGGTAGATATATTAGTCAAATAAATTTTAAAAAAAGTAAGATCTATTAACACTAATTTAAAACTTGACACCTGTTTTACATTTTTGATAATTTTTTATCAGTTTTTTTTTTTTTTATATAAAACCAATTGTTAGATTAAAAGTTTATAGGTTATAGGCCATATTTATAAAATTTCAAATTGATCCAAAATTGTTTAATATTTTTTATGTATATCTAAATTAATGTAATAAATATTTCTTAAATATGTGTAAATAAGAACTATTTAATTACATCCTTATAGATGATCAATTATTTTAAATTTTGATACATAAAATTAACATAATATATAGTTATATATCAATATTTGAATTGAAAAAACTATATTGTATAAAAGATTATTATTGAAAGGGTAAGTATGTTTATACCGATCAATATGTCAATGATTCCCTCCTCATTTTAAAATACCATTGTAAAAACAAAATGAGTTGAAAAATTCTTGAACTTAATATGTACTATCGATTTTTTTTTCTTTACTATAACAGGGCATATTAACTCTTTCATAATTATAATAATCATATAGAAATATTTTGATAGGACAATATATATATAGTTACATGTCTATAATATATAAGTAAAAAAAAAAATTGTGGGGGCAGCTGCCCCCTCCAGCCGCAACCATCCTCTGCCACTGCCCACTGGCATATTATTTATAAGTACAATATAAAGAAATTAAAGAATAATCTTGATAAAGGAAAAGGTTAGAATTCACACATGGTCGATTATTAACAATAATCATGCTTGCCGGCCTATACAGGCAGCAATTCTTTAGGGATACAAACTCATTCATTTTATGGCCATCATAGTTATTAGTTTCTTTCTCAGTAACCTGCAGCATATGCAAGCATTAAAACTGGATATATAATTAGTTAATTAAACATCAATTAAAAGCTGACCTTTATTTTCGTACCCTTATTATTATAGTTAATAAATTGAGAGATTTTATATTGGAGTAAAGTATTCGTCTATCATCGCACACTGTATCTAATACATACACAAAGTGTTTTTCAATATATAAAATATGTAACCTAATTGAAATATGATAAAAAGAATATGATACTTTTGACATATTCCGCTGTGGGTCTTGTGATTTAAGAGTTGCGTTGCGACTGACGAGTATTTCCAAGGATTGGGCTCATGCTCACTGCTCTGGGCCAAATTGGAAACCGATTAGTGTGGGTGTATAGGACTTGCTTCTAAAGCATGGCTGACTCATTAGTGTGGGCCAAGTTTCCTACTCAGCAAAAGTACTGTTGGCCTGGAAAAGAAAATATTAAAAAACAGGGGAACATGGAACCTATGGTTAGCCCACACACATCAGACGATTGAGTTGAGAAACAGACTGAACCCTGACCAAAACTAAGAAAAACAAAGAGATTGGACCCATAAAAATGGCTATGGAGTTTATGTTTTAGTTGGCGGCCCACTAATTCAAAAGAAACGGCACTTCGAAGTAATGCAAATTTCAGATCCGGAAAACAAATATATGCAATGTGATACAAACCCTGTATCAGGTGCCTTTTTTTGTTGTGGTTATGGTATCATGTGCTTTTATGCCTCCACTAATGATCAACAAAGGATTAAGTTACCCCACAATTAGGGAATGGGCAAATGTTCAAGTTTGTCCAACATGACTCGATTGGGCTTTGGCCTTGTGGGGACCCAACATATCAATTAGATTTCCTTTTTGAAAGTACCCTTGAGCTAAAAGGGTCCTTTTTGGTACCTTTCTTTGGCTACGACCTCAATTGGTTGTTCAAACGACATTGATGTATTGCGAATCATTTCGTGCTTTCCATGTTTTCAAAATTTGGCATGATCTAGTCTAATCCGTAACATTAGGTAGGAGCCAATCTTCACCCTCACACATCTTTCTTTTTGTTCCTTTTCTTCTTCAGTAATTTTTAGGGTAATATTTTATGTACAATTAAATTTAATAATAATCCTACATAAACACTAAATACTTTTTATATGTTAGTATATCAATATTTGCTATTATGAAAAAAAAATATTATGAGTTGTTATATAATTTTACTGTATATATAATATTAACACTTTATGAATTATTATACAACTTTATTGTACACCTATCATTACTAATATTGTTATTCTACCTTTTTTTCAGTGAATAATCTGAATTTTAAAGGGCACTTTGGTCCCTTAAAAAAGTAAAATATGCTCACGAGAAGTAGGTGCATGACAATTACTCCCATCCCATGTAACCGTTACACAAGAATGACATTCCCACACACAAAAAATTCTTACGTGATAACACCAAATTCTTAAAATTAAATTCTTCGGTTTGAAACCTTAAAAAGTTAGAAACCAAATCGACCGTTGGCTCCTACATCAACCAAACAAACAGAACACGCTCTCTCGTCTGTTTCACTCCCCTGCATCCGCACTACCACAACTTCAAAACGAAAACGACAATGGCAGAAGATTATGGATTCACACAAGAGGAAATGACTGTGAGTGAGAATCTTGGGTACCCAAAAGCCTATGCCAAACTCTGCAGGGACCGTGGTTTCAGTCCCTACAGCCATGGCCCTCCCTTCACCTTCATTCCTTATGCTTTGCACGAAGAAGAGGTAAGAAAAATTGGATCTTTCTATTTCACTCTTTTTTATTGGTGTTATTGTAAAGATGGAAAATTTAACAGAAAACGAATTCTGGGTAGTGTTTATAGAATGAATTTACTGGGTAGCCTTCAATTAAGCTCAAGTATGTGGTTTTTCTTTGAGGTGCTGCTTAGGCTGCAAGAGCAAGTGAATTAGATCACATGTTTCCAATAATGGATCCCAAAGCTAAGCCAACCACGAAGCCTAAGATCTTTGTCAGCATCTTATGGAAGCAGCTCGGCCATCTCGGGTAAGGCGCTTGGATTTTTAATTTCGCTTTCTGAGTTTTGATAATTAATTTCAAATTAAGCTGATTTTTTTTTCCCACTTTGATAAATTTAAGGAATGCTGGGTTTGATCCTGCTGTAATTCGAGTAGATGGTTATGGCAATGTGCTGTATTATCATGCTGACTCAGCATCTCCACTTGCTTGGGACATTGATCACTGGTTTCCTTGTTCAAGTAATCTCTCTCTCTCTCTCTCTCTCTCTCCCTCTTAAGAATTTGTATAAAAGTGTAATTTTGCTTCTTTTGTGGATGAATATGCAGGGGGAGGTTTAACTGTTCTTAGCAATCTGAGGATATTACAGCGGCAAGTCTGTAAGAGGAAGAAAAATAAGCTGGAATTCTTAGTCCCATGGTGGGATTTTCAATTGGGTATCTCTGTGAACCAGTTTCTTTCCATTTTTGCTTCTTCAAACTCAGACTTCAGGTAGGTATATTAATTTTATTGCATTTTTACTTGTTCCTTAATTTTTTGATTTAATCTTATTGACATGAAGTGGGGTAGGGTGATAAATAAATAATATTTGTTGGTGCAAACCACAGGCATAGAGCGTTTTCATTTTTGTTCTCTGAAGGGGAAAATCATGAATTGAATGCTTCACAAATAGTGGATTCTCATTCTTTTCCACAACACTTCTTTGGATTGAAAGAAGAAGTTGGCCTTGCTCCAGCTGCAATCATAGAATATCGACGGGAACCTTTGGATGCATTAGCTTTAAGACAACTTGATTACAATAGGAAGCCAAGGCCTATGTCTCCTGCAATAGGTTAGTGCATGATTGTTGATTATCAGACCAAGTTTGAGTTAATAGGTATATTAAATATCTTACTTAGAAGATATAGATTGACTTTGTGCTGACTATCCTCTGATTGAAAACCTTTGATGTCTTTTCAGTTGCTGCAAGAAAAACAAACGCCAATCTTAGGAAAGAAAATGAAGATCCGGAGTTTGTTAAAAACCCCTACCAAGCCATTGTCATGGCCAGAGATTCCCTGAAGCAAAGGGAAGAAACTAAGAAAATGCAGGCAGAAATACAGAAGCTAGATAATGAAGTGAGTGAAATGCAGCTCAAGAATGAGGAAGAGAAGCTCATTGTTCAAGACCTGGAATTGGCGCTCATAAAATGTAAGAGGAAGGCAGAAAAGTCCAGACGGTTAGCAGAGGCTCAATCTTCTTACAGGACAATGCTAGAGAAGATGATTAGAGACACTATGCACCAGTAAGCCCCAGTAACCAAGATTGAAATGATTATTTTATAGACACAATTTATATTTTCTTTTATTTTTTCTTGAAACTATTTACATTTTCTATAGACGTGGTTTATGATTATTCTATAGATGAAACCATAAAAAATGAGCTATAATTTTAAGGATTTGGCTGCAGACATAGTTTATGATAAAAACGCGTAGTCAACCCAGCCAATGGAAACAATGCTTATTGTTATCGTTATATAGTACTTATATTCTCTTTGGGCCTCTCAATAGTTTCTGAAAATTGGTTTTGGTGTAGGAGTGTCATATACAAAGAACAGGTAAGACTGAACCAGGCTGCAACTAATGCACTAATGGCTAGACTTGAAGCACAGCGAGCAATCTGTGATGCTGCAGAGAAAGAGCTTCACAAAAAGTATAGACATAAAGATGACATAGAGAAGCAGATAAGACCTGAATGGGAGCATGGAAGGAAGAGGTCCAGAATGGGTGATTCCACCTTTGAAGGGATAGATAGTAAACCTGTTCTCTATTTGCCTGGAATCAGGCCAAGAACACCTTTGCACAAGGAGCTCAGAGTGTTCTTGGAGGAGGAACAAAGGGCATCAGAAGCTGGCTTATCCGCAAATGAAGAACAAAAGCAAGAAGAAAAAGAAGAGGAGCTGAAAATCACACAAGAGAAGAAGCTTGAGAAGCATGCTGGATCACTTGTTGACTTGGACGAAGAGAACTCAATTGAACAAAGACTTCAGAAACTGGAAATCAATGATGGCAAGAGGAACAATGGCGTTACATTCCCACTTCTTCATGAGATAGATACTGAGGAAGAAGATGAAGAAACCAGGAAACAGCGTGGCAAAGGGAATGTTGAAAAGTGGCTTCAAATGCTTTTAGGGAATAGTCAAGAAGGACTGGATTCGAACCCTCAGGAGACGAATGATAATGCTACTAGCGGGACTGAAGACATAATCCACCAACTGAATGAGAAGTTCCCTCAAATGGAGTTGAATAACTTGAAGGCTTCAAAATCTGACTATAAAGAGAAGCGGCTGCAACTTCTTGAAGACAAGAAGAAAGGTTGGACAGAGAAAGAAGATAGAATAGGAAATGAAGCTAGAAGTGCTATTCCAACTGGAAATAAGAACTATTCTGGAGAAGCTTGCATCCACGAAGGAAATGGAACTCAAAGTTTTGGTGAAGGGATGGAAGAAGGGAAAAAGCAGCATAAGAAGGGCAAAAGGCTTGTCAGATCAGAGAGCGCTGGGTCCTTGAGGCCAATCCCATCATCACCATTGCTTCTAGGGATGAGAAAAGGTGTGGACTGCATTCTGAAGAAGTCCTTTAGGTGGTGATTCTGCAGCAAACAGCTTCTTTAGGTCATGCATATATAATGCAGTCTGTTCATAATGCCAGTTGTCTTTATGTTTTCTTGAACTTTTTTTTTTTTCAATTTGAGTGATGCTATCTGAATAAGTGAGTGAAATTTATCATAATCGGAAAAAAGAAATGAGAGATAATAAGTGTGTTAAATGTAGTCATTCTATTGTTTGATACTTTGATTCGTGTGTATAAGCATTTTTTTCTTGTTGTCGTGATATAACAGCTTCTTGTTTTTGCCGCAAGAATTTGGTTTCTTTTTCCTCTACTCTCCTTCTTAAGAGACAAGAATCTGCAATGGTGACTTCTTTATTCACCATTCACTTTAGCTGACTTGCAAACAGAAATGATCTTCATTGTTCTTACGTACATTGTTTGTCAAACCCTGACCAAAGCTGATACAGCAATCTTTTTTTTTTTGACGGTTGATACAGCAATCTTAATGGAGCTTGGTAATATAATATAAATCAGACCTAGATGCAAATCATTCTAAAAGTAAAATGAATACGAGAAAACATTCAGAATAAAAGTAAAATGAATACGAGAAAACATTCAGAATAAAATGATCCTTATTTGGATTATTTTACCCTTACCTCCAGCAAATCAAATCTATCCATTTCCATTCTTCTATTATTTTTTCACTTCCATGTGTCTTAAATTGACCAAGCATGCCTTAACTCATGCGCTCACAATGGTACCTGGAACTATGATATACTCGCATCTTTATTCAATATTCTCCAAATACGACAGAGTCAATCGATCTTACATTATTCCTCACATCTAAAATAAACGAACATAGACATTCTACTATCCTTCTAGCTCTAAATATAACACACACAAATTATGTATCAGATTCATTACTCAGACTTCATGGTGCCTCTTCTTTTCAGGACGTAGATTTCCTCCACTTGTGAGGAGTTCTAACATTGACCAAACTGTTTTTCATGTCCATTGGCGTTTCCCTTCCAAACCCAACTTCCCCTTCACCCTCTCGTTCCATAACTACTTTCTCAACTACCTCTCCCATGCTTTTACCAAAGCCATGAACAATAAATTTCTTCCACTTGAAGAAACCCCTCTTCTTCTCAACCATCCTCTCCATCTGCACCTGCATGGCATTGCATTGGCTTTGCAACCTATGAACATCTTCCTTGAGCTTCCTTATCTCCATTTGCTGAGCATTCATTTCACGCTTTGAAAGGCACCGTGTCGGTAGGTCAAAGCCTCCAATGCCATTGGATTTGGGGCTCCTCAAGTCACTGAAGGAGCCACTCCAGTCCACGTGGCGGTTGAGTTTGGTTTGTTCTGAGAAGAGAACCTGAAGGACAGCTCTCACAGGCAACCTTTCATTTTGAGCTGCATGCAGTGAAGCCTCTGGTGTGAGCTTCCTGCTATCAATAAGCCTGCATAGACCCTTCCTTTCTTGCTTTGACACACCCGGATGTGCCTATAACACAAAAATAGATCATACATCAAATTGGGACACTTAAAAAAGAAAAAGTAAGAGAAAGTTATGTATTCCAATATCTACATATTGCAAATCATAGTATCTGCGTAATGATTTCTAACAAACAACTAGTTGAAGAGTCTCAAATACATGCCTAACAGCGCTGACTCTGACAATAAATGAAACTACAACCATGTTTCTTAACATACTATCATGTATTTGAAAAAAAAAAAGGTTAAAATTTTCTTCAAATATCCTTTATCTTGGTTTCCCTTTTCCCCCCTTTTTCTTTTCACCTTTCTTATCACCAAATAGAAGTCTTTAAATGGTATCTAAATCAGAAATGTTTGGTACATAACGGGATCGGCATGTACAACTACAAGCCAATGGAAAGATCCCCGTGTTCTTATCTTGAGCCATACCTAGTAAGCATCACCCGGTGAGTACTATCCAAGCAATAAAAGGCAAAAGGGTTTATGCAGATACTAACCATAAATTGGAAAGGATTGTCTTATTCAGATGACATGCATGTGGGAAGACTAATAGCCTAGATGGCCTACATGTACATAGAAGGAGGAAACAGCAATATTTTAGAGCGTCAATTGATAAATATGCATAGCTATATGAAGGAAACGTAAAGCTTTAACGTCTACAAGTTAGAAGAGTTCCCTACATTGAAGTAATCATTGAATATGTTCCCCATTTCAATCAAACGGTTACATCACCTATTACGGATTCGATTGCTATCTCCCATTTTCTCATTCCCTTCTCTGTTTTCCAATTAGAATTTATTATATGTTGATATATGTAAAAATATAGGTAGGTTTTGAAAAATTGATTTGTAAAGAAATGTAAATGATATTATATATATAAATATACAAGTGTGAGGGTGACAGCACAAATAAAGGGGGAAAATAAGACAAGATTTTAATCCTCCTTTTACATGAATCAGTAAGTGGACAAGAGAAAAGCCAAATCTAGAGAAAAGTTTATTTAAACCACGTCCCTCTATTGCCCCCACATAACAGACATCCATGACATTTCACATAGAGTAATGTTTGTCCCAAACACTTTCACTCACTCACATCTCTTTACACTCTCATAATTTTCATCAGTGCTAGTAGCCCTACCAAACCTTCTTGCCATTCCTGTGATGTTGGCAACTCATACTTGTGTTTACTCTTCCACTTCTCCCCGTTCAATTTCCTACTCGGAACCATTCAATCTCTCCAAAGAATCTCATGCTGTCGACAACACAAGAAACTTTTTCAAGGACATTCAGAAAGAGCCTATTAACTTATCTCCTCTTGTTTGCTTCCCTCATCAATTATCTTTTAAAATATATATATACACACATAATTAGACCATACATATACAGAACCCCAAATCACAAAGGATAATAAACAAACTCTAGTAATCAAACAATTTGAGCCTAATTAAACTGAAGATAATTTTTTTTTTAAAAAAAAGAAGATTACCTTTAAATAAGTATCAATGGCTCTGTACAAGCCATCATCAATAGCCCTTGCATGGCTTGGAAGAGCTCCAGCAAGTGCAACAAACTCAGACAAGCTCAGATTGGCATCCACAGCAGCCTCAGCAAGGTAGCAATCAACCAGCTTAGCCACCTTAACCAAAGCAGCACCGCTCTTAACACCCTCATGGTCCAAGCTTACGAACCTCTTAACCAACCTAATCACAAGCTCAACATCAAGAAGTGTCCCACAAGTGTGGCTGAAAGAAGGTATCATAAGCTCCTTCAGTGAAGCCTGGTCAAGCTGCCATGAAACGCGCTTCTCAAGTTCACCCTTGTAAGTGGCCTCAACGCCAACCGTGTTTGCTGTTCTCAGAAGTCGAAGGAGGAAGTTGCATGGGATTGAATCCTTCTCTGGTGGAAGAACACCAACCAATGTTTCCACGAAGAACCTCTTCTTCATCCACGAAGTTGTGGCGCTTTCTGGTGATGATCCTTGCAATGGGGTGAGACTCTTTTCTGCAGAGAGGTCAGGGAGCCATTTGGAAGCGTAGTGAGTGATGATGGAACCTATCAAATCCGCACGCACCCCTTTCTCTTTGATTCCTGAGAGGGTCTTCACGAAGTAGTCCATGTCAAGGACGCATGCATCGTCGAACCAGCAAGATTCTGAGGAGGGGAAATGGGTTGGAGATTTTTCTGCTGGGAAAGTGATGGATTCTTCTTGGCAAGAATGCTTGTTCATTGCGGTGGTGATGAACTCTATTACCGGGCAGGGGCAATTGTTTGCTATGGTAGTTGATGGTTTGGTTGAAGAGTGATGATAGTCCATGGGTGATATAAAAGAAAAAATTGGTGAGGCTATACCCAAGGCTGAAATAATCTTTTCGAGGAAGGCTCTCTTTGGTGATATTTGATAACTATGGCCTTGGAAAATGTTTGTGTTCAGTAATGTAATTTCCGTCACAAAGCTAGTGAACAATAAAGGTTTGTTGATAAGTCTAGAACCATTATTTGGCACGTATATGTTCAGTAATGTAATTTCCATCACAAAGCTAGTGAACAATAAAGGTTTGTTGATAAGTCTAGAACCATTATTTGGCACGTATATTCAGTTGAAAAATATCATCACCGTGTGAAATCTTATTATTATGATGTTTTCTCTATTGTAATCTCCATTCACCTTTACATTCACTTAAGTTCAAGAGATACTTATTAGCTATTTTTTAGTGCAAATAAAAAGTCAGCGTGCAGAACAATGGGTTAAGAAAGCGTACGGTGCATCAAATTATCAATATTTGAAGCAATTAAAAAAATATCATCACTGCATTATAAAGTATGATATCATTATGAAATCATTGATTTGGTCTTGTTGTATAATTGAGAAATAGCTGTTGGGGGAAGGAGTAGGACCACTCTCATACCATAGTTTATTCCATCCTTATGACAGATAGACCAAATTGCTCATATCCTTATGTGCTGCATAGAGAACAAAAGCAATTATACACTCTCAAACTTGAAAGGGACCCGAAAGAGACACTAATTTGTTCTCTCTATATCATACGCATTGCGTAACGTGTTTGGGCTTGTGCCATTTACATGGGCAGAATACCATGTAAAGGAATCCAATAGGGATAAACAAAACAAACATTGTAGCTTGTTTGTTGTCTTTAGAATGCCATACTCATGCATACTTATATACTAGTATATTAATATTATATCTTATGTACTATAAATGTTAGAATATCTTGGTGATCATGGGGACGTGGTCGTTGATTTGGAGAATCAGGAACAGCACTGAATTGAATGATGGAAGCTGTAAAGTGAAAGGAAGGAAACGGAAACCTGAGAGGGATCCTTCCCAGGATAAAAATGCCAAAGTTTGTGTTTTGCATCCCAACAAGTCTCGTGAACCTCGGAATCTGTTGCTTTCCATGCCGACAACTGTGGTTCTGAGTACCATGGGCCCACTTAATTTTTCTTTTTATTATTCTATTTTGATTCACCCACCTCGCAAATATTTCAGCAATGGTTAGAGCCAAACGTGAATGGATTGACTTAGAGTAAGAGTTTAATTATAATATAGTTATAATATATTAAGTGGAAATTGAAATGACTTATAACTGATTGTTTTGGTTAAAAATCATTAAATTGCGGTGGAAGGATGAATAAGATTTGCTAAGGGAATTAGCAGTGTGTGTGTGTTTATATATATATATATATATATATGTGCGCGCGCGCGCGTGCGTATTGTATTTAGTACAATATCAGCAGTATGTTTTATCCCTCCGTTCGAGAAGCCTGCTTCTGGACTGGACCATAGACCACGTCATGTACCAGCTTGGACTATTTATGGTCTCAGTGCACATCGAAACGGACAGTTTATGGGCTTCATGGGTCTCAAAATAGACGATGATATGGATATTCAATCTGAAGCCCAAGATTAAATACTCAATTTCCATTGACCAGAAACAAAAAAAAAAATGAAATACCAACATCAATTCAAAACTCAACAGCATCCAACCCAGTGAACCTTACTCAGACAAGAAAAAAATGTTATTCCATTAATTAATGGAAATAAATTATTTTAAATAATCATTACTTTGTGTGTTCTCAATCATGTGACTTAAATTTTTTTTGTTTGGTCTATTTGTCGTGACATTAATCCCGTAGACAGATTGGTACCTCAATCCTTATTTTGACTACAACTTTTTTCCACTGCAATTTAGTCTAATTTAACTTATTTTAATACCTGCAGAGTAAATTTCTTTTTATTTTAATTATTTATGATTGTTTTTGGTGCTCGCTTGTGGGTAGCAAACTCCCTGTTCAAACAATCAAGACAAATTAAAAGCAAAACTTACAAGATTCATTCTTTCATTTTCTTTTATCCCAAAAAATAGAGATTCTACAAAATATGAAACCATATTAAGAGAACAAACCCATTTTATAATGGGGGCAAAAATAAAACAATGGGGCTTGAATAAAGTGAGAAGTAAACTTATTGAATAGGCAGATATAATAACCTACAACAAATAGTTTCACCTAACACTTCGCTCAAGTGTTCTACTTATTCTTTCTGCTTGCAGTTCCACAGAAAGAAGAATTTGATTAAATGTTGCTTGATGAGTCACCACCTACTGGATTTAATGGTGGAGCACTTGCAAGAGAGCCATTCCCACCCTCATTGTCAGTCACCACCGGTATCTTAACAGCGGCTGCTCTTTCCATCTCTTTCTCAAGCTCTTCTTCTCGGCGCAGGGCGGTGAACTGGGTGTCCAAGGACCTCGCTGCCGCTAACCAGGCAAGAACAATCACCAGAAGCACCCCTCCGAGGTATGGGGTTGAATTAGCCAGTGAGCCAAAAGTCAAGATCATAAACTGCTGAATCAGAGCACCTCCTGACTTCCCCAATGGGTTGCAAACAACATCAATGGCTGCCTTTCCTTTGACCTAAAGCAGGGAATTCAAAACTAGTTAATCAAAAGTGCATACAGCAGCAACATCTTGTGCGATTTCAAAACAGTAAACAATATAGAGTCTGATTTTAATACATTGCTGTAGAAGTATTTTACATAATCATCTAATTATGTAATGTTACATCATTAACAACTTTTGATTCTCACGGCTCCTGTTTCAAAAGTCTAACATATAAATGGCATCTAAATTGGATGCCAAGTGTAAAACCCTTTCTATTGTCAATATATCAAAATTAATCCCAAAGGACATATACATTACACAACTTTGCACAGTTTTGGGTCTATGAACTTTATAAAATCAAAACCATATGTCAATTTAGTGTGAATATGACAGTATCAGAGAAGAGTTCAAACCTTGGTATCCTCATCCAAGGGAATGTAGGCCATTTCTTTGCAGGGATCGAATAAGCTGTACTTAGCACTCTTGCTGAATATGTTCTGCATTGCACCCACATATACTGCAGCTAGCAGTGGAGTCATTCCAAATTGTGCGAGTGTAGGTCCAAGTGGGCCTCCAAATAATATAAGAGAGAAGAAACCAACTCCAGTCAAAAGCAGGACCGTAGGGGTGATCTTGGCGGCAACCCCCCAGCCATATTTGTCAAATATAAATTGGCTGAGAAGCATCATCGTGAATGTGGCAATTCCAGTTGCGGTTGAGAAGTCGCCCATAAATGATGAGTACTCGTTCGGGCTAGGAAACTGCACAAAGTTGAAGATATGTGTGAGAGAAAATGAAATATCTGGTAATTAAACCAAAAGGTAAAACGATTTTACATTACCTGAGCTTTCAGCTTTGATTTCCACGTAACCTCAACCAGATTAATGCTAATTCCATATGCAACCACTAAGGTGGCAAGATCTCTTATATATCTTGAAGACACCAAGAACTTCAAGCTCTCCATTGTTCCCATTTTGGGCTTCTCCTGGAAGAATGCATAACAAGATGAAGTATAAGTTTAATACAACAAACAACTAAGTCTTATCCAGTTATCCCACCAGGTGGTGTCAGCTACCTAGATAAGACAATGCTGTAGTATTTTGTCATAAATCATGTTCATGTTTAATAAAGTATAAGTCTAATATCATGTAAAATTTAGTGCTTCAGAGAACTGCAATAGCACTTAGCTTGCTGTTGGCTCAGCAATTCAATTAGCAGGCTCAAGAATGAAAGAGAAAGGAAAGCAGCAAAAACAATATATTTGAAGTGACATGCTTCAGCCTGCCTTAGGTACGAAAATAATATGCACACAATGGTATAAATGCCTTTCAGAAGATTATACCTTCTTCTTCTTGCTACGTGTAGGAAGAGGAACATAGTTATTCACCCACCAGTACAGGAAACAGATAGCAAGGCCCATGGCCACAACTATGCTCATCATTGCTTTTAGGGAGATAGCCCAGCCATCAACTCCAGGACCTAAAGTTTGCCTCAGATTAGAAAAGTATTTCACTGTCCGGCCAGAAAATACAAGGGCCACATTGGCTCCTAGCCCAAATAGTGGATAAAATCGTTTTGCTTCGTCAACTGTAGTTATCTGCAGGGGAAAAACACAAGATATTCATCAGTATACCATTCCAACTATTTGCTTATTATTGCAAACGAAACAAGCATCTAACTATCACTAGATGAAAATGAATCAAAGCCAGTGTAACAGATGCCAAAAATTAATAGATAAAAAGTAAAACATTCCAATAGCCAATCATGATTAAAAGATGCCACGATTAGGACACCAGAATCAAAAAGACATTTTAATATGATAACGAGATACCAACAACCAACATAAATACACTATATAACAGAATCAAGCCAAATACTGTATCAAGTAACATCTAACGAAGTCAGCTAAGGATTCAAGCAATGAAAATTACCTGATTGGCAAACCCCCAAAAGAGCACGGAAATGACAACACTCCCCCACAATTCAGCCATGACATAGAACAAACAGAAACTCCATATTCTCATAATTGCAAGCGGACCAAGGAACCTAGGACCGAGGATGTTGAGCAGCTTGTCCGCAAAAGCCTGAGGGTGGATATAGTTGCTAAGAGGGTACAAAACAAACCCAAAAGCCCCAAAGAATGCTATGAAGGGAAGAATAATAGAATAGAATAGAGCCTGTTTGGACAAAACATTAGCCAACTTTGTGTACAGCAACATGAACCCAACAGCCATGGGAAGGTTCACCCAAGTCTTCAGAAACGGTATAATCTCAGCACTGCTCCCTCTTGCAGTGACAACAAGGACATCCTTTGTGTCCCTCAGGATGGTGTAGTTGAACAGGATGCAAAAGAACATCAACCCAAGTGGTAAAATCTTCTTCAAGGTTGTAACCTCAACACCCAGAAACTTTGGTTTGTTCTCAGCTTCTGTTTCACCAAACAGTGGCTGCCCAGCATCAGCAGCTGCAGCTTCAGCCCTGCAGATGAACAAATTCTTTCCCTTTTGGCCAAAAATGTTGGCTTTTGACGCACAGACATTGAGTTTTGGGATTGCAGTGGCTGTTAGAGAAGACCCACGAAGGATTTTGGGCTTTGGAGAGAAAAATCTTTGTTTAAGGTTGTTGGGTTGGTGTAAGAGCCTGTTCGTGGGGCTTGTTGGGAGAGAGAGAAGCCCTCTGGTCTGAAGAACTGCTTCCATGTCTCTCTCTCTATTGAAGAACTTCGGAGAGAGACACAGATAAGAAGGGAGCAGTGAGATAAGGTGGGTGGAGATTGGAGAAAGAAGAGATTATATTGGGTTTTCTCAAAGTGGAGAAGGAGGCATGTACAAATATCTTCCCTTTTATATTATATCCCCCAAAGAATCTACCAAACCCTCATAGAGTCATAGGGTGGGTTGAGCAAACATAACAAATAAATTATGCCACAAAAAATCAAAATTTAAAAAAAGTGTATTTTTTGAGAATTTAATTAAAATATATTGAGAATATAAATTTTTTTTACATATTTATTCAATCATTTAATGATATATCAATAAATATTATTACTTTCAATCATTATTATTTAAAAGGTTATATAAAGAATACATTTAATTGTATGAAAGTATAAAATGTTTTTAGCCTATAAATATATTAAAATTAAGCTTATTTTCAAATGTGAAATATTGGGACTTTGATGGGGTTAAAGAACTTTAAAAGTTATTCTCAATCGACGTTTGGCTATTCTACTACAAATATGTTACATTTTATTGATACAATTATTGAATCATCATATTATAAATATATACTTAAGAATTTAAATAAATTGTTTTTTTTATAATATAGAGTGAAAATTAAACTTATTTTACTAATAAAATAATATGTGATTGGATACTTATATAAAAAAACTTTATACTATTGAGGTATTAAAATTAAATTCATATTCTAATTATATAAATATTAAATTTGTATATTAATTTTGTAAATAAAATATATTTATTATCAATTAATCATTATAATCAAAACTTGAATAACTTAAATATGTACTTTTTTAAACAATAAATATCAAATGTCAATTCAGTGTATATGTCCAACATACAAATAGCATCCAAAGTACACGTAACATTTATATAAATTTAATGTGTTAACTGTTAACCAAAAGATTGATTATGCGGTCCAAGTCTACAAGATGAGTTACCACCGGCTACAAATGCGAGTGAACTTGAAAAGGACGTATATGAAAAAGCGCAGAGGAAGCGGACATGTAAAGGAAATATTTAGATACAGCGTCGCTTGGATCTTTCTCTCTCTTATACAGTTGGACAACCAGGCCAAGCGAATTTCAAAAACATCAATTAATATGAACTCCACTTTATAATGAATAAAATATATCATTATTAGAGAATGGTTTTCTTGCACATATATAAAAATTGAAAAGAAAATGATAAATCATGACAAATAAATGAAATAATTGTAATAGTGAAAAATTATCCATCATAGTTTTTTATATTTTTTTAAAATTTTATTTGATCTGTCAATATATAAAGATTAAATTTTTATTGTTAGTAAATTTTAGGATATATGTTATTAATTTGAATTACATGTTAAGTACTAATTATAGTTGCAAGTATGGAATTCATGGCAAATTTGTTCTATGTGAAAAATCATTGTAAATTTTTATGGGAATAGCCACTTCATTTTGACTATTGTCATTCCTTATTTATTGAGCTTTTGTATAATTGATCAAAAATATCCTTCTAATCTAATCTTATTTTTAGTTTTATTCCTCCTAATTAATATTTTTGTTCAAATTTTTCTGTTTTTGTAATCTTTTATTTTATGAAAATTAAATATTTTCATTTTGGTCAATTTTTCAATGCAATATATTACATCTATATTTTCACACAATGAACAAATAAAAGTAACAAATTGATTTTGTTAATTTTAGTAGTTTTCAAATTGAATTATTTTTTTACTTAACATAACTTATGATCTTTCAATGAATTTATAGTAGGATGATGGTTTGTTTTATATTAGTGTTTCTCATAATTTAGGGATAAATTTGCAGCTGTGACTCTTTGCTGAGATATTCACTTATACTTACTGGTATGGGGTGTTGCTGCTAATTGATTTTGCCTACGATGTTAATGTAACATATAATGTAATTATATTTTTACATTTTTCAATTAAAAGATATACAATAACTCATCGGTCATTTAGCGCTTATTTAAAAGAATTGGAGTTACAGGATAATTTCCAGCAAAGAAATCCATTTAAAATATGAGAACCAGTTTCGCTCATTAGATTAGCTTTTTATAGAAATATTTTCAAAATAAATTTTCAGAAGTTTTAAAAATAAAATTTATTTGGCATGTGAATATAAAAGTAATTCATATTTTCATATAATATTATAAGTTCTTTTAGTCCTAAACGTCTTTTTCATGTTAAAAAGGATTTTTATATTTTTTAATAATTTTTTTTTACTAAAGATTTCTGCATAAACTTATTTTTTTTCAAATTTAAAATATTTTTTTAATCAAATAATGACATACAATGGACTAGCTCTTAGTTGTAATAAGTTATTTTTTTAAAAAATAGTAATTCTGTCATTAAAGCGAACAATTTAATAAAACGTATTATTAGTATAAACTCATTCTATTATTTCAAGAAATATGTATGTCTTTTTTAAAATTTTAAAAGAAGATTTATTTTAGATTCTAATGCCCAATTCTCGATTTAATTTTAAAAATTCAAAAACATTAACACAATAACTATTAAAATAACTTTAATGACATTTCAAAAATCATATAAATATAGACAATTAATATGGAGCGACAAAAGATAAATCGGATTGGCATTATACCTATACTTTTACTAACATAGTCTCTCGTAAAATTTCCCAAATCCCTGCCAAATGACCAAAAATGACCTTGGGATTTTTTTTTTTCAAGTTAATAATAGTGGTAAACTTTTACATCAATTTGAACCTTTTTTCTTGTGGGCGATCATGGATTGATCATTGAAAGTGACATTTGCGATTCACAATTCTCGGAATGTGAACTCATTCACGAATGAACGGCTGATAAAATATCACGGGGTGGCCCAACTAAAAGGCACTTTTGCCTTCGTATTCATGCAAATTGCACTGCAACATGATTTGCTTGAACTTCTGTCCATCACTTTTTTCTTTGGTCTGTTTGGCTAAGTAGACAATATTTGAAAGTTATTAATCATTTATGAATTGCATTTTAAGAAATTTTAAGTGTTAATTTAAGGATATATTATTCAAAAATACTGTTAGTGTGAAATATTTACATTTTAAAAAATTAGGACAGTTATAATAAAAATGAAATATTTTTAATGACATTTCAATACATGTGTATATGTGTTAAGATTAATTTATATATTAAATGTTATACAATGAACTTATCCAAAAAAGGGGGAAATTGTACTGTACTTAGGATTTGTGCCCTTTATTCTAAAACTTTTAAAATATTCAAATTGATCTCTTAACATGTTCTGAACGTGCAAGTTGACTATTATGTTTGTTCTTTCTATTTATTTTTAATGAAAATAACACACACATAAACAAATTTAAAATGTTAAGCTGTACATTATTTATTAGTTTAGATTTAAGAGTGTTAGATTCCACCTAATCTAAAGATTAAATGGGTATAATGTACATAATTTTTGCGAAGATAAATATTATTTGTGTTCACTATTTATAAATAGTTAATACTCATTTTAATCCTTGACATTTCATGCGTGAGTCATTTTAGTCATTGACATTTCACATCTGAGTCATTTTAGTCCCTCACTTTTAAAATGAATCAATTTGATCACCAACATTTAGAACTGTGAATCAATTTGGTCACTCACATTTACAACTGTGAATCAATTTGTTCCTCACATTTACAACTGAGGGACTAAATTGATTCAAAGTTTTAAATGTGATGAACAAATTGATTCATTTTAAATTGGGTTATTTGGGAATTTATTAGGGTTGGTAAGGTTAATTTGGTTATTAACTCAAATGACGTTGTTTAATCTTTGCCAAGGTGTCACTTAATGGTGACACATCAGTACTTAACTAACGGTGATTTAATAGATAATAACTGAGGGACTAAATTGATTTATGGTTGTAAATGTGAGGGACTAAATAAATATGAGGGATCAAATTGATTTATTTTAAAAGTAAGAGACTAAAATGACTCACGCGTGAAATGTCAGGGACTAAAATGAATATTAACTTATTTATGAAACATTGTGTCAACACACTCTTATCTACTATTAAATGGGTTAGGGACCCAACCTAATTTGGGATCCACATTTTCAAATAATAGATAAAAATATGTCGGTGCAGTGTCTCACAAAGTGTGAGTATAAATAACATAACTTTTTTTTTACTAATAATAAGCAAAAAAAATCATAGAAGTAATGAAATGCGTATTTAGGAAATATGAGGGATTGATTTCTATATTTTTAAAGTTTTAAGGTTATAATATACAAGATCTATAATATAATTAAGCGAGGTAGAGTGGAATTCTTGGAAGGAAAAATAAAAACCTTCTAACCAAATATACATTTAAAAGATGAAAATTTTTCATAAATTTTTTTTATCAATGTGCTTGACTGCTTATGATAACAGTACGACATCTGCCCTAGTCATCAAACCACCATAGTCCATAAAGTCCGCAACCCAATACCAAATCATGCTCAATGTAGTAATAAACATGTGCTGCCTTACTTCAAGGAACTAAAAAAATGTGTGAATTATACCACGATTTAGTCGTTGACTATCAATAAATTGCATTTTAACATTTTTTTTATTTTATGTTGGTGAAAATCATATTAAATGGCAATTTCTTTTATCGTACCAAAACAAGAATTTTCTATACTAACCATGAAAAAGGTTCATACATTAATTTTGTCAGATCATAATGGAGAATTATTAACTTCAATTATAGTAGAAATCTACTTTTAATGATTTTCTACGTTCTTTAGGTGCTTGTATTTGAGACATTCTTGATACATTGAACTCATTTATGGCCTTACAGTTTTTTACTTCAGTAACCCATATGTAGCGAAAAATCATCAAACAGTATGCAACCTCCTCTTCCGGTAATAGAGGGAGACTAAACTAGTCATCCATTAAGCCAAAATCATTCATGATATTCAACTTACCACTCTCATTATAATCGTACTCGTAGCAAAAAAATGTTGATCGGTAAATGTTAAATTCTCCTAAAAGAACTAAAGTATCAGAATGCGCATGCCATTCAATATTTCTTTAATAATCTTACTAATTATTTAAAGAAGAAAAAATGAAAGTTAAGTAAAAGCCTTGTAACTCCCAAAAGTCAAAAGTATTGTGTTGCTTTAAAGACAATAAGAAATTTCAACGTACTTATTTTTTTTCTTTTCTTTTTCTTATTGAGCACTTAGAAACATTATTGTCGTTTTTAAGCGAATTAATATTTCTTCAAGGCAAGCAACAAGGCTTTAACATATTTTGGCGGAATATTTTTGGGGGTTTGTGAGGAATTGATACTTGGTTTTGTATGTACATGGATGGATGCAATATCTTTGCGAGCAACACATGTACACCACCTACTTCTTGCTAGAGAAATTCTTATCTTAAGATAAAATATTTGCTCTGTTTCATTTATTAATTGACAACTCAGCGATTACATTTAAAATGTAAGAGAAATAGGAGACAATAATGATTCACAAAACTTATATATCAATTAATAAATAGATCAGAGTAAGAGTTTTCTCTTATTTTCGATGCACCTAAGTATTTCTTTTTATGCTAATATTGTGTTTTGGGGTTTCCCCGTGGATGTGAGAGTTTGTGTACAGCCTTTCTTGGAACGTGAAGGAAAGGAGCACGAAGCCGTGATTACATCAAACTTTGTTGCTTGTTCTATTTTTAATTCGCTTCTGGCAAGCGATTAATTCAAACCTTCTAGTTGACTGACCAATGTTGGAGGCATGAGGAAATAGCTAGGAACTCCTTCGCATAAGTGATAACCATGACGCATCATAAATTTGTACTTGAACAGTTAAAGTGTGCTGTATATGTGGAAAACAATTATAAATTTGTAATTTTTTTCCTGTTAATATCAATAATGTAATTGAAACTATTATATAAATTATTTGGCTTCTTATATAGTTGTTAAGTTAATAGTGGTGTCACACAAAAAATTAAAAATTGGTTTCTGTCAACGTTGAAGTAATTAAGTTTATTATATTATTATCAATATGTTTGGCAGCCTTTTGAAGTATCCAAATATATATATATATATTGTTAACAGTGTTTGGCTTCTTTTATAGTGGTTTGTTATCATTATCAGACAAGCCAAGACTTGTGACGTGTTAACCTAACCACCCTTAGTTACACATTTTTATCATGTATACCAACGTTCTTTTCTCTCTTTTTTTTTTTGGGGCATAAACTATACATGTGAAATCAATTATATTTATATAGTTGAAATAATAAAATTTTACACTAATATAGAAGAGTAAAGCCCATTTTGGTTTTAAATAATGTTAGTTACTTCATTAATTAAGTCATCAAGGGATGTTATACTGTTTTACGGGATCAAAGGATATCATATATTAGCTTAGTCTTCAAATGATAAATTTTTTATTAACATACAAAACTCCAAGTATCAATGCCACGGCAGAGCACAGAGCGGCCCGTCAGATGAATGAGGATGATGCAGAAACAAGAATCAACGCAAGTCGAGGATTGTGTTGGGAGGTGTAATGGGTCGGCTTGATTTATGAAGGTCTGATCTGCAAATATCTGTGGTGAACATGATTGCACATATGACCATGAACATGATTGCGCATATGACCATGCAAGAATGATCACCTAATAATATTTGAAAAGAAAGATGTACCTATGAAATGAAGGGTCTAAGGTTCGCTAGGCTTGCTTGAAAGTGGGGTTGGTGTATATTTTCTAATACTATGTTTGGTTATAGGTAAAAATAAATAAAAAATTTATAAATAAACTTTATTTATAATTTTATTTATAAAACTCATCTATAAAAATTTCTATCCTAGTTTCCTCCTCGCATATGTTGATAGGCACCTTTACCCTGTATCCAATGGATCTCCTTTTCTTTTTGGGTCCACATTTTTAATTCATCTCCCTCCTTTTTCGCTTTTGGTCAAATGAATATACAAATGAGAAACAAGCCCAAGCAAAAGTGGACATGAATTTCATTCAGAGTTGACAAGCCCATTTATTTGGACACTCCGGTCAATCAACAAAGGCAGGTTTGTTGACCAAAAGGCGGGTTTTCATGCTCAGTTTTCCATGTTTTAGTCAAATGCTTGGCCCGTGTACATCCTCGTACTAAACACTTTAAATACCTTATTCACGTTGTAGAGATTTTCTAACCATGTGTGACCTTTCCTTCATATGTGAACTGACTTCATCTTCAGCTACAATTGCTGACTTTTCCTTTCTTTTATAGAGTTGGGCCGGGCTGGGTTCAGAAAACTTAGTCCATGAACTAATTGTTGGACTCACGTTGGCAGACCAAACAAAAAGCAATGTATTGGGCCATACTTGCACGCAAATCCAAAAAAGGGGATTGAAGATGTAAAATATTTTAATTTGGTGGCTGATTTTTAAGTTGGCAACAATTATGTTAGGCTAAGTTACACTCACCTCTCATGAGATTTGCTAAAATGTAATAGAGACCCCTTTATTTGTCCATCTGACATTATCTCCCCTCATTTAAATGAAAACAACAGAGATAATCACCGTTAACGGATAAGGATCTTGATTGGGAGAAAGTGGAGCTTGTCCGAGACGAAATAGAGCTTGGCCTGAGGAGGAAGAGCTTGGCTGATAGATTGTGGAAACCAAGCTCTATTTTCCCTTAAATGAGCTCCACTCTCTCTCAACCGAGCTCCTCCTCCTCTAGCCGAGCTCTATTTTCTCTTAGACGAGCTCCACTTTTTCCTAACCGAGATTCTTATCCATTAACAGTGATTAACTCTATTTGTTTTCATTTAGATGAGAGAAGGTAAATGTCAGGTGGACAAATATAAGGAATATCTATTATATTTTAGCAAACCTCAAGAGAGGTAAATGTAATTTACCCATTATTTTATACAAGTGCCATTGACAAGGCTAAATTTCTTGTGATCATAAGCTGAAACAATAATGCTTTTTATGACGACGACAATGCAGAAAATCAGGCTTGCAGCGTCCATGGTTATTATTCCTTCACAAGAGAAAGCTGGACTTTGTTTTGGAATTATTTTATTGTATGTGTCTTTCCTAAGAACATCATTATGAGGAACATCTCAATAATATGAACGGTTCGAAGCACAACAATCCAAACAGGTAGGAGTGCTTACAGGCTTGGAGGCCTGCACTGGTGGGGATATCATAGCAGTTGGTGGCTGTAAAGTCCATGACCAAATGGGACCACACAAGACACATATGCTCTTGGTGCAACTTGCCTGCATTGTAAACTTCTTGATTGCCTAGAGAAGGAAAAATAATTGAATTTAAAAACAAATATAATGGTAATTATATCATTGTTTCATTGTTTGTATGAATATATTGTAATTATTAAACGATGGACAAAGATCCTTCTATATTGCTTCATTTCAATAATGTTTTGCTAGAGATAGGGGGCCCAAACTTCAGACATTGAATAATTAAAATAAATTATGTGTTAAGGTATATCGTTAATTAGATTATAATATCTGTACAGCTCAGTCTTGTTAGTATATGCCAAAGATTATTTTCTAGTTTGAAACTTTGAGCATTGGAAGTGGAAAAGAGCTATGCCAGAGTTGAAAAACAGCCCCATTCTGACACCAGCTCAAAAATCTTTTGTAGTACTCATTTGACTTTGCCTTTTTCCGTTCCTCTTCCTTATATTCTATTGTTACTGCAAATTTGCTTGATTCCAGCAAGACTTAGAATATTCAGCTTTGGAACCTGAATACATAAAACCAGAGATTCTGTATTTCATAATATGATATAGCACATGTAACCTAACTACCCATACCAAATAAAATTATATTCATCTTTATAATCATACCAGAACAAAAAATGGGTCATAATTATTCGTTTTATTCGTATATTTACTTTTTTAAAAAGCAATGTTTCTACGTTGTAGTTATAATTTAGAGATTCTGAATTGAAATTATACATATGTGATTGCACCGAAATATGGTATATTTAATACTGAATGATTCAGTATGGATACAAACATGTTTATTCATATAACTAGTTTTTATACATAAGAATACGATTATTTAATTGTCAACATTCGATTGAAGCCTTATAGTTTATAGTAGTGGACATGTACTAATCATAACTGTAGCTGGAATTAACTTTTGAAAAAGATATACACATCGGATTGGTGGTGGTTATAAAAAATCAATATGATTTTTGCGTCCAATATTTAGCATTGAGCAATTACCTCGACCGTATAATTTTGATGGGAAGCAAGAAAAATATGAAATGACCCAATATGATCGACAAAACAATCAATTCATGCGGAGAATATTCTACGTAGTTATAATTAATCTCTTATAACCGCAGAAAAATATGACACAAACTGCATCACATCAAATCAATGTCCTTGCCATCTACAAGGCTGCAACTTGTTTGGATGCAGTACACACTTTGTAAAAATAACTAGTGCGTTTAATATCAATTTTATAACATTCAACAACCTATGTTGAAAACTATGTCATCGTAATCATCGGGTCATTTTCATCTTTAATCACAGATTACGTTTCTGATATGGAAGTAATTAAGGCTACATTGCTGTTGTATTATTGGCCCCAGTACACTGTAAGCCTATTGAGAAAGTAAAAGGGAGATTCCCGCACCTTGCCACTATGCATTATGTTGCCAGTTGCCACAGGCGATAAAGAAGAAAAGAGATTCTTCTGTATTTCCAACAGAAAAACTGTGCATGATTAGATACGCTTGTGTATGAAAACAAAACAAAGGATACTGCACCGGACATACAGGATAGAGATAAGAAACATAGAGGGGCCAGTCTATATCAGCAGCAGCATGGTTGGACTGACTAAGTGTTCCTCAAATATCAGTGCATATCATCACCAACCTTTTGAGTTGCCCTAGTGTTACATTTCCATTTTCAAGACACTTCGATTCAATTGGATTCGCTCACTCCATCGACCTCTCATTTATATGTCACCATAACTCAAATTTGGTTCTTAATTAGAGAAAAATATTCTTTGTGAGCACAAATTTATCATGTCATTTTTATTAGTACTCACAATAAAATTGATGAAGCCAACAATATATATAGATATATTACATAAAATTACTGTGACCCATTTTATACCGTGAATGTATACAAATATATATCATATGAAGAACTTGTGCTCACATAGGAATATGTTGATCTTAAATCCATATGCTAGTGAATAAGTATTTTTATAAACGTCTGATAGGCTCAAAATGTATCATGCATGAATTGGAACAATCTTCACCTCAACTTAAATTTTTATGTAGAAAAAGATTGGAAAAAAAAAAAAAAGCATATGTGTGAGACACCCTTTTGTCTCACACGGTGTGAAGGGGGGAAAAAGGCGCACTGCTTTTGACCACCTCAAACAAGAGTCACATGGGGAGATATAGCTGTTGGGTGAAGAAGAATCACACATGACGTTTTTTGGGGCAGCCAAATGGGCAAAACCAAATCACCAGTTTTCTGCCGTTTCCATGTTTGGACCTAAAAATAATCATGGCAAAAGGCAAGGAATCGGTTCATTTGCCCCCGACCCCTTGCCAGACAAGGCTGTACTGGGTCCTTGGTACTTGCTCTATGCTACCTACGTGCTCTCTATCTCTAATGCGCCTAAATTAAAGGACGTATAATGTGACCCATCTCCAGTGTCACACGGTAAAAATTAAAGTGATAGCCTTTCCTATAAAGCTTGTATATTGGAGGGCACGTCACTTCCTTTTTTGGGCTTCCTCTCTTTCGGCTTGATTGCTTGCTTCCCTTTTGTGTCGTTCTCTTCTAGGCTCTGATTAATGTTGCGAGTAGGCACGTAATTGGCATGTAATTCCCTTAACTGTTATTTTTTCCATGTAAATTTGTAACTCCTCACGCGCAAGAAAAGAGAAAACTCGCCAACAAAATGATGATTGGCCTTGCATTGTGACAGTGAAAGTGATTTCGTCGTTCTTCATAAATGAAAATAAACATCATAATAATGATTTTGATGATGGAACCACTATTTGAAAATATAAATATAGGCAACGTTTTATTGCAAAGATTATGTAGACGCATGGATCAACATCAAAAATCAAACGGAGATTAAAACGCAATCATTATCATCCTTCATGATCAAATAACTTTAATTTGCTAAGACAACTTAATTGGTCATGAGCTATGGTAGTAGGTTTCACGTGATGAGTGAACCATATCATCAGGCTAGCCCGCGAACTCGACATTATTAAAATAGGATTAAATATAAGTTGTGGGAATGCGCATGCTTCTTCTCCCTTCTGTTCTGGCCTGGTGCGTGCAAAAGTAAAAAGTTAAAACGTGAGCATGCACGAGGCATGGGAAGAGAAGGAAGCCAATGCCACAGGGGTGGCACTCCTCTCTTAAATGGAATACTTTGAAATAAAATAAAATAGTTTGTTGTCTTCTTCTTGTGGTAAGAAAAACGAATGTTGTTTCTCAATGGACGAAAAATCCGGGGAAATAAACTAAAATTACCGTTTTGTCGGTTCCTTCTAGTTCACTGACTTTCCAAAAGGTAGCCTCCGAAGGGTAATGCCCATGCTATCTGCACGGAATTTGACAAGTTATTTTTGGGTTGATGATGGAATATGAAAATAATGTGACTTGTTTTCTTAAAGTCCTTTTTGATATATTTTAAAGTTTTTTTTTTAAATTTTTCGTTATCATATATACAATTATTTGTGTACCACCACTTTGTGAAAATAGTGTTACTTCTAAAGATATTATAATCAATTCATTTTTTTTGGGTACATAATCAATTCATTTTAATGATAAATATAATAGGTAATTGGATATTACTATCAAGATGTGTTAAATATCTGTTACAAAATTCATATAAGTTATTGGATTAGTATTAGTTATGATCTATGAGTAATGTATCGTCAATGTAATATTAGTGTCTTAATTCTGTTAAAAACATTATTAAAATTGCAAATGATGATAATTGTGTAACTTATACTAATAGCGGAAAAACTCTTCTGTAAAAGTTAAAATTATTTACAGCTGTTTGAATAGGCTGGCAAACGAAAAAAAGAAAAAAAGAAAAAAGAATCCCACGCCAATTATGGTGGAAGTAGTCAAGTAGCCGTAAGTTTATTTCTTTCAACGCATATTATATTAATGTTCACTTTTATCTAAACTAAACACATATTTGAGCTTCACATCTCAAGAAAATTAGTCATTGCTTTCAATGATAATTACGCTTGATTCATAAAAAAAAAAACTAAACACATACTCACAAAGTTGACAAGTAAAGTTATAATTGCTGTTACATCATATTACGAGTTAAGATAAAAGATTCATTTTGATACATTGTCAAATATAAAAAAATTTACAATGCAATCCCGTTATATATATATTTTTTATTTATTAGACTTTTAAGATGAGTGTTTGATTTAGTTAAATGCTATTATTATTGTGGCAATATATGATTACGTAATTATGTAAATTTTTTATATTAAATATATATATAAATTAACTTCTTAAAATAATTATGCCCTTTAAATAAAGTTAAAGGTGAACTAACGGAACTCTTACTTGTTTACTTTAAATGAATTTAATCTTGTAATACAGTGTCTATTAAATTATGCTTATGAAAAATAGAAAAATAAATTAATATAATGTCAAAATACTGTTTTATATAACTATTCAATTATGTATTATATCCTGTTAAATGATTTAACTTAAATAAATATGAATAATTCACATTATAAAATACGTTACCCTAATTATATATTAAAATGACTCTAATTAAAAAAATAATGTATACATGCACATATTACAGGTCTAGCTAATATCGATTTTCTAAGGTATTGATCCATTAATTTTGATGTGTTAATTAGTCTCTTAAGTTGAACTGTGATTCAGACTTAGTATAACCTAACAAAAATGAAGTACATTAAACATGACTTGAATCTAAACTAATTATAATCTCTTGTGTTATTTGTTTATTAAAGAGGAAAGAGAGCCGTCGATGTGGCAACGGACGTGACATCATTGAAGTAAAAATTAAGAAGCATGGCCTTACCGTGTGGATAAAGGAATCAATTTGAATTCCCTATTCGTTAGAGTAGTGCTATTCAAACACCCCAAAAATGGGTGTCTATTGAGACACACACTTAACAACCATTGGATGTGATGTAATGAATGGAGTATGTGGAATCCACCATCACATCCAATAATTGTTAAGTGGGTGTCCCAATAGACACCCACTTTTAAGGTGTTAAAATAACATTTTTGTATTCGATATTACGGTGAAGAGGATGCGTTGGTTGTGTTTTTGAGAGAGAGAGAGGCAAAAGGTATTGACAGGTGGCATGGGCGGGCAACGGGTATGGGAACAGGCTGTGATGAGAGAGGAGAATGGAATGGAACCCAACCCGTGTGTTGTATACGAGAAGTTGAGAAAGCAGAGTAGAGGTGAATGCGAATGAATGTGATGGTGACACCACTGGATTCAAATTGGTGGGGTCCGGTTGGGCCCTCTTCGATTTCGGTCCCCAGTCTTCATCACACCGAACCACACCGGACCACCTGTCTCGCCCTAACCGTTACCTCCTCGGTCTTGGAGAACTCCTCTCCCCTTTGTATTTCATTCCATCGGCATTCACACTTGGAATACTTCTTTTCAGCACCATTTGCTTTGCTTTTGCGCATGCCTCAATTTTCATGCACTAATCAATTGTAATTCTTATCTTTTTTTTTTATTGAATTAATAAATAATTTATTTAATTTTAAGCTAGATATTAATTGTGTTAGAGTATAAATATAGACCAAGAACCTCTGCTCATACTTCTGAAAACTCGAAATCCTCTTAGGAATCCTCCACTAATTTAGCCTAATCTCTCATTGATTGAACATCATTTCAACAATATCCTCTACAATCTCAGAATAACATAAATATAGAACGATCTCTAATCAATAATCATATCTGATAGGGAGCGTATCTGTTGCTTCCTAAATCTCATAATAATCTCCTTGATCAAGAACGAATACGTCCTTATTTATTCACATGAATAACCTATATATTTGGACTTTAACGTCTCCAGGTATGATCACCTCATACTTTTAGCACTCTATCCCTCATTTATTTGCTAGTTTAAGTATCATATTATCTTTGTATGTACACTATCGCCACTCACATAGACGATTTGAGGAGACTTGCATTCTTATCAATTTTGCATTATTATTTAATTATTTGGTTCTTTAGCATTTTTTGAAATGACAATAGGGGAGAAAAATATACTGCCCACAACTAATTTTATTTTTTTTAAAAAAAAACAACGGACTCTATACTCTACAACTTTAAAAAATAGGAACTTACCAACAAAATGCTAATTTGGTTTAACCACGTCAACAACTGAAAAAGTTTTAAGAAAAAAAAAAACCAAAACAACACAAAACAAAACGAGAAGCAGTTTTTGGAACCCTCGTAACTATGCATCTGTTCATCTGATATAACTCTCCAAAGTCCAAACTCAAAAAACTCATTATTATGGCGTTCACGTAAAATGACAACAATGGCAAGTTTGAAAATCTATAAACCTTTGTTAACATGCATGCTTGGCCAATTACTTGTTAGTTTATTATTATTTTTGGTGCTCAAGTACTTGTTAGTCATAAATTATATAAGGGAAAAAAAAATAATAGATCAATTGAGACCGTTCCTGGGCTCAAGAAGATCAGTGCTACCATGTTCAACAGCCCTTCTTCTGACACACTTTTGATTGACTGCAATTTTTTTTTATGTGTTTATTTATTAATTCTGTTGTTGTGGTTATAAACTGTGTTTCCATCGTTATATATCATGCAATTATCATATATATTGAGTAAAATTCTTAAAAGATTTGAAACAAACAATAAAGTTTTTTTAAAAAAATTTTTAAAAGAAAGAAAATATTGCAGAAATCTTGAAACACACTATATATATATATATATAAAATTGTATTTATCTCTAAAAATATATTTGTGAACTTAGATATGTAGCTGCCTTTAATTGAAAGAATGTGCATATAATCAAATAATGAAAATTTTAATGTCATTAAGATTGGTATGATACAAAACATGAGGTCTTAGGTTTAAACATTACTACAAATAATGTAATATTTGAAGTAAAAAAATAATAAAAATGTTAATATTTAAAAATAATAATATAACATTATTTATGAAAGAGAGAGTAATGTTTTTTAATTTTATAATATATTATTAAATTTGATTAAAATTACTCTTAAATAAAAGTATCAAAATTACACACACAAAATAAAAAAAAATTAGCATGAAAATTATATTGATAATCAAACAGAATCGAATAGAGGTATACAAAATATTGAATATCATGTCAAGCAGGCATATAAAATGTATTGAATGTCATGATCTTTCCAGAAAGGAATGCAACAAAGATTGAAAAATTGGTACGCATATACACGAAAGGGTTAAACGGGATGGAACAACACATAAATTATTAATATTAATAATATCTTAATGTTAGGCAAAATATGCCAGGTTTGCAGCAGCCGAGAATCACTAGTGTCAAAACGTACAAATAAATCATTCTAATTAAACTAATGATGATTTTCTGTCTGCCAACCCTGCTAGTGATTATCAGTGATCAACGTTCACAAAGAATCCAAAAAAATCTACTCCAATTTACTATTTAAATTAAACTGCACATCTAATTACACAAAGCTATTTATTAAGTATAGTATCACTTATTAAAAATAAACTTATATTTATTTAAAAGAATGGAAAAAATACAAAAAGGAGGAGGAGGTAACGAAAAAGGAGAAGGAGGAAGATACAAGAAAGAATAGAGGCGTTGGAGAAGGCAGGCGAAAGGGAAAAGGGAATTTGAAAAAAAGAAAAAAACTGAATCAGAGAGAGGGTTTTTCTTCATCTTCTCTCTCTCCGTGTGTGTGTTCGTTCCCATTGAAACCCTAGGCGTCGTGCACAGCACGTTTATCGTCTTACATTCAATAGTTCCGGCGAAGTTCCGCCGCCGGAAATGGCCAGTGAGCCACCGCCGAAGAACACACCGTTCAATTCAGCTAAACTAGGGTTTCAGTTGGATGTCGGATTCGGATATCTCTCTTTATCTCTCAGAGACTTGAATTAATTAAGAGATTATAACTTATCTTTTATTGAATTTGATTTTGAAAGCACCGTAACTGCCTGCCTGCTGCGGGGAAAACCGTTGGTGGTGTTTTTGTTGAAGATGGCGAGGGGAGGGCAGTGCTTAGAGAAGCTTTGGAGGTGCGTTCGGACGGTTTTCTTCGTAGCGGCATTGGTGGCGTCGCTGGTGGTGACGTCGCTGCCGGTGGTGGTGGCAGCGGTGGACGTGCTGGTGCCTTGCGTTCTGATATCGAACTTCACGTGCGTCAGATGCTACAGCTTCAGGGAGCATCTGCATCGATACGCTTTCAAGAGTTCCTTGACGGATATTCCTCTCGTCTCTGTCATAAGATCCATTGTCATTATTTGTATGATGATTCATTTTTCTCTTCCTCTTTTTTTTTTTTGTTTTTGGCCTTGTGTTATGATAATTATGTGATCTTTCTGTTGTTGCGGTTGTTGAAGGTGCAGGATGCATTGCCTGCTTTGTCTATCAAACCATATATTTTTTTTAATTTTTCAATCAGATTGTTCTTTGTATCATTTCTCGCACTCTTTTCCATGACGCCTGTGTGTATATATTTTTGGAAAAAATCAGGCAGTGTTTCAACGGAGAGAAAGCGCATGTTATGTTTAAACTCATGTTGTTTGCATTAGAAACCACATGTTCAGTTGTTTTAACTCTTATATCAAGTGATGAAATTGAAGTTGATCAGGAGCTGCAGGGGGATTTGTCTTATTTTCATTTCTTCCCCTTTTTTCCCCAGAAATATTTGTAAGATGATGTATTTTGGGCTAAATCTTTGTTGTTATTGTTACAGAATGAAATTTGTCGTTCTCAATTTGTATTGTTTATGTACAGAATCAGTACTAAGAACATATAGTATTACTCGTACTGGGCATGCATTTATTTAAAATGTTTGGTATTCAATTGCTCACATTGGGCTTGCATTTATATTTCGTGAACGCAGGTGTTTATTCCATCTGTGATGGCCCTGCTCTCTCCCATGGTCCTTACCTCGGAACTGTGACTCTGTCCTCCTTTTTCTCAATTGTTCTCCTTTCAGTCAAAGCTTGTGTTTTCACTGTGAATTCCCAGATTGAAGCGGAAGCTTCTGTTTCCCTTACAAGGAAGAGACTTCATTTGAAAAAGTCATGGGGAATGCCTGTCTTATTTCTCTCGTCAGTTGTGTTTGCCCTTGGCCATACTGTGGTTGCTTATAGAACCAGCTGCAGAGCAAGGAGAAAGCTCCTTTTCCATCGAGTTGATCCTGAAGCTGTAAGTTTGCAATATTTGTCTAGTGTCATAGAATCTTCTCGGTCCAGTGCTTACTAGGTTGTTTCTTTAGTTTCCCTTTTCTGAAATTAAGTGGCTTTAAGTTCCAGCGTAAAAGCAATTTTTTTGAATTTACAAGCCTTGAATTGGTCACTTTTGATGGCACAGTATGTTAAAAAATGATATATTTATTTTTTGCTAATTAAGCAGGTCCTTTCATGCAAAAATGTTTTCTCTGGCTACCAGAAAATCCCACGATCTCCTGTTACTTCTGGGGGCAGAACCCCAAAGAGTGACAGTGAAATGAGGCGTAGGCCTTTTGGAGCAGCTCGTGATGAAGAACTGCCTGTCAGATTACTTGCAGACTCAGACAGCCTATTCGTCACCTGCCAAGGGCTTACTCTCCATTACAAGCTCAGCCTGCCTGGTTCACCCCCTCATAACTTGTCCTTAGCAACACCTTTCCTTGAATCTAGTTCTATCGGTAGCAATAGACATTTACTGTCTGTGTCTCCAAAAATCCAGCGAGAACTCTACAGGAGCTATAGCAATCAGTTTCATGGCTCATCTCTATATGCTCCACTTTTAGATGGTCCAGTACCGTCTCCCCTTCTTTCTGAAGATATCCCTCTCTTGCATCTAGATGAAATTCGCGAAGACAATGAAACAACTAAATTGGAGTCTCTGTCTTCGGAGCAAAGTTTAGAGGCAACTGGCCAAGTAGGTATTGTTTTAGTACATGGGTTTGGTGGAGGAGTATTCTCTTGGCGGCATGTGATGGGATCTTTAGCTCGGCAGAGTAATTGCATGGTTGCTGCATTTGATAGGCCTGGTTGGGGGTTAACTTCAAGGTTGCGGAGGGAGGATTGGGAGGAAAAAGAACTTCCTAATCCTTATAAACTTGATAGTCAGGTGATTACTATTTATCGATTGTTTGAACTGTGTTAGAAGGAAGTATTTGTTATATTTGGTGTAGTCTTGAATAAACAAGAATTATGGCTTGTGCTAGCTTTATTGTGACACTATATTTCTGGAGGTATGACCAGATTGCTTCCTATTTAAGGGGAGAGTTTACTTCTGGCTTTCAAGGGCTAGAGCTTTTAGTTTCTATCAAATCAGAAGCCTTTGCATCTGTGTATTTGCTTTGATTGGCTCCTATTTGGTTTCTATTTTCATTTCCTGTTTTCATTTTCTGTGTTTTCTCTTTTCAGGATTTTGTGAAGAAAATAGTAAAAACAGTAAAAAAAATAAAATCCTGTTTCATGTTTTCATTTTCTTTTTTTATTATTTCCTTCACAAAATCCTGCGTAGAAAACACAGAACAAAACAGGACATGAAAACAGAAACCAAACAGTTTCTGATCCAGGTTTATTTCACCTGAAATCACCTATCTGATGGTTTTTTGTTTTTCTAGGTTGACCTGCTTTTATCTTTCTGTTCTGAGATTGGATTCTCTTCAGTTGTGCTAATTGGTCATGATGATGGAGGGTTGCTTGTTTTGATGGCTGCACAAAGAGTTCAAACATCGATGAATTCTTTTAATGTGAGTTTTTTCCCGCTTTCTTTTGCTAATTAGATAACTTAATAAATTTGATTAGCTGAGTTTTTTTTTTTATATCTGGAATTATGTGTAAAGCGGTCCTAAGCAACTGACAAAGTTAATGCTGTATGTGCATCAATGTTATTGCACCTTGCTAATCTGTGGGTATCAGTCACATTGCTTTACTAACTGTAAGGGATTCCAGTGCCTGTAGGTATTAATCACATTGCATGGCTATTGTACTTTAAAGTTGAAAAAATATAAGCTGTACACTTGATTTACTTTTTCTTTGATTAGCAAACCATTTGTTTATTACTTAGTCTGTAAGTGCAGGTTCATGTGACATTGGGATTATCATAAACGTTCATATATGCCTATTTTGGTTGCAAATTATTCAACAAAACAATCAGAACAGAGCAAAAAACTGAATTCCGAGGACAATGAATAAGACAATAAGTACGTAATGTTTAGATAACCTGGTATATAGTTATGTATTTTTATTTATGTGAAGAAATGTCACTTAGTTTGGTCATGTTACTCGGTAAAGTTGCCTTGTGCAAGCTACTTGTTAATGAGGTTATAAGCTTTTTAGTTAACGTGCATTTGGTAGATAAATGTTATAAAACACAGATGTTTATAGTCTTTAGGTCTGCTTTGTCACTCAGGTTACCGTGAAAGGTGTTGTTTTGCTAAATGTTAGCTTGTCAAGGGAAGTAGTTCCTTCCTTTGCGAGAATTCTTCTGCATACCTCCCTTGGAAAGAAGCATTTGGTTCGCCCTCTACTAAGAGCAGAAATCACTCAAGTGGTAAATAGGCGCTCATGGTATGACGCTACCAAGCTAACGGCAGAAGTTTTGACTCTATATAAGGTATGTTTGCACCTTAAGCTGCATAGATAATTACTTGTATGGAAAGGAAAAATTATTACTTAAGCTGTAGATAAATACTGTGTAATGGACTTTCATAAACTATTAGTGCCTAAGAATAAGTTCGTATTGTTTAAGCAGCTTTTCATGTTGAACATATAATTTTATTAGTTTAATGTATATTCTTTTTGTTTTGAACATTTTCTGGAAGCAGCGTGACTAAATCTTTTTCTTTATCTATTACAACCTAGCCTGCAATCTTTTTGTCACTTGTGAAGACAGATTTTATTGACTTGTGTTACATGTGACGGTTTTTATATGCATTTAGGCTCCACTATGTGTTGAAGGATGGGACGAAGCACTTCATGAGATTGGTAAATTGTCATCTGAAACCATCCTTACTGCAAAAAATGCAGAATCATTGCTAAAAGCTGTTGAAGACATTCCAGTGCTAGTCATAGCTGGTGCTGAAGATTCCCTGGTCCCTCTGAAATATTGTCAAGCTATGGCATCAAAATTTGTAAATTCTGTAAGTATCTTGGCCCCCTGTCTTTATCCAATATTCTCCACAATTTGGGGATGATAAGTTCGGGTCTGGTTCGTGCGAGTGGAAAATATTTCTCTCATTTCACTCCTTCAATTGCCCCTGCCTCATTTTGAATTTCCTCAACATTTATCAAAACAATGATTACTTCCTTTTCAAAGTTCCCTAATACTCCCCCTGCCTATTTCACCTGCAGAGACTGGTTGCAATATCTGGGTGCGGCCATCTACCTCATGAAGAGTGTCCAAAGGCTTTGCTTGCAGCTATATCGCCCTTCATTAGTAAACTGTTCTCGGTATATGACTCACAAAGTTAGTAGGTCGTCTCTTTTCAAGTTTAATATATACAGGTCCAATCCATTTAGGGCGCTTTGGTTTTCTCCTTATTTTCCCTTTTCCCTTCCCTTCCCTTTGTTACTTTCTTTTTCCTATTCTCCATTTCTCTGTTTCTTCATTCCCTTCTTTCTAAGCAATATTACTTGAAGAGGGAGAGATCAGAGGCATCTCTTCTCTTCGGTGTTTTTGACGTGCTAGCTTTAGGGGTTTTAACCTGTATCTTCCCTCTTCCTTTCTTTTTTCTTAGCTGTCCATATTTATGTCCATTTGAGCTGCTTCACATTTCCCACCACTAAAGAAAGTGGGCGGATGGCATACATTTGTAAATTTAATTTATCATCAGCTTGATAATGAGTATATTTTAGCATGGTTTTCTGGTTGCTAGCGGCTTTTAATTTAGGAAAATATTCGTATAAAATCGTGTTTATGATGAACCTTTTATGTGGCATAATACTAATTCATGATGTTATAATATTTATATTTTGATAAGTTTAAATTATGTTATGAATGATTAATATGCTGTAACATGCAAAATTTAATGTAAATTCAATATTTAGGTTCTGTTTTGGTAAATAGCTTATTTAAACTTTTATGTGGAAGTAACTTTTGTAAAGTAATTTATTAATAAGTTATTTTATATTTAAATATATAATAACAAGTGCTTATTTTTAGTGTTTTGGAAATTTTTTTTAAGAAGTTAGGTATTTTGACTTCTCAGAAGTACTAAAAATAACTTTTATAGAATTAATAAGTTGTTTAGTCAAATAGGATGAAAAATAAAAAAATAATTTGACTTCTAAAAAGTTAGAAAAAATCAAAAGTTATAGTATTTAAATGAACTTTTAGGATGCATTTGTTTACTGTCACAGGATAGTAAATACAAGGATAGTGGACACAGGACATAAAAATAGAAATTTAATATATTTTTTTTCTAATAATACCCTTTAATTAGCAACTTTCGGTGGTGGTCAATGGCCGGTCGCTATGGGTCAACACAGGTAGTGGTCAACGGTTGGTCAACGATGGTTCGATAGAGTTACATATGTCTTTTGTTATGTATTTGTTGTATTGTTTTCATGTTGTCAAATAAAATATAGAAATAGTTATTGTATCTTATATTTCATAATCAAACACGATACAAGATTATTTTTTATGTCTCTATTTCTATTATTTCTACTGTCCATGTATTTTCTATCCCAGAATAGGAAACAAATGTTATCTTGGTAACGTTACTTCTTTAGTTTTTTACATTAGGGTCGTGTTTGTAGTCATTATTTTCTTATTTACTTTTCTTTTCAATTAAAGTTATAGAAAATTATATTTAATGGATTATTTCATTTCAATCTTTAAAAAATGTTTTTTCTTTGTTTAATTTAAAAGGAAAAGATAATTGTTCAGTAAGATTTGAATTTATGTTAGCGTATGATTTTTTTTGCATAAACATTTTATTATGTCATTATTTTAATAAAAATGGTTAATTTATGATTATTATATAAAAAAATACACATGCACACGTATTACTTTAAATAAGAATAACGGCCTGAGAATTTTTATATTAACAATGAATTAAAATCAATCTCTCAAATTAATAGCTAAAATAATTAACCTATATTAATTCCAACAGAATTACTTGAATAACTGAATATGTTATAGAGTTTAAGTCATGGGTAAAAACCAGAAACGATTGTTTACTTATTTATTTTTTCTTGATTTTTATAAGGCCTAATTATCACATGATTTTTACAAGGCCTAAATGTATAAACCCTAAATGTATATGAATTTTTATTGTTGATTAAGAAAGTGGGATCCACGCAAGTCATATACTAGACTTTGATGAATGATAAGAAGTCACAGATAATTGAATGAACCATGTGATAATTTAATGAGAGTATATTTTTGTAACCTTTTTAACAGAGAAGTGCGACACTACCTTTGATTGAAAAAAAGAAAAACGCACCAATTATAATTGCGAAGCCGAAATCTTATTCTTTGCTAACTTGCCATCTTATTTTCATTGCATTCCCAGTCATCAAAATCGTTTTAAACAAACTTATCATGAACTTATCAAGAATCAAATATCAAAGTCAAAAAGTTTCCAAACATTTTTCTGAAATGAAAAAAAAGAGATTAAAATAGAAAAATCGTGACAGTTTAAGAAAGAAAAGAAATGGTCGAACGTGCAGTGGATGAGGAAATATCATTGCATAAACACAATTTCAACATCTCATATTTAGCAAGGCTATAATAAAATTAATTAATTCCTACCAGCTTTATTCGAGAAAACTGACTTACTTGTGGGCTCCAGTGTGATACCACGTGACAGAAGAGGGAAAAACTGACTTGACCATACCCGAAATGACTCTTTGAAAAAACAGCTCATAATGATCATGCTCATCGCAGAGGAAAAATATTATTTTTATTGATAAGATATTAAATATTATATTAATTTATATCTTATTTATTATTAAATAGAGCGTAATTAAATAGGGCCATATTGCATTGGAAACTCCTTCCCACGATAGAATGCTTTTCCATACCCGGTAGCTATAACACCACTCACTGCATTGGGAAAACTCCTTCCCGCTATAGAACGCTTTCCCTTCTTTCTTTCCAGCGTAGTATCGGTGCTTAACGACGAACAACACTACAAAACAAAACAAGACTTAACCCCAACCGAAGCCAACGATGTCGTTTTGCACAATGCATTCCTCCTCCTCCTCCTCCTCCTCCCGCCTTGCAGCATTAGAAATGGTGCTGCCACCTTCTTACTTTCACAAACCCAACCCTCCTCTCTTCCCATTTCCACACTCTCTCTCTTCTTATTCCCCCCCCCCCCCCCCTTTTCTTACTTGTCTTATTAGTTTTTTGTGCGTGATGGATGAATTGCAATTGCAAGCAAAGAAAATGCAGTGAACAATTCTAGCTAACTTTATACTACTACTACTACTACTACTATCATACACTGTTGAAAACATGCATGCCAATGTTCAAAACTAAACACTCCTTTACTCGTGTCGTGTTGTTTTTGTCCTCGGGAAGAGGAACAAACAAGGTTGGCCAACCTTGTTTGTTGCTCTTTTTTTATTTCAACTTTGAGCTTGATGGGGCCATCTTTCCTGCTAATCAATTTTTTAATTAATCTTGGCCCTTTTTTTTTAAATCCCTAATATCAGTTGCTGCACTAGCAATTCTGATTTGGGCACTCACTAATCTTGTAGGTAGCATTTCACTTCTCATGTTCTCATTGGTTGTCATCCTGCACCACCTTACTGATTTCTTTTTTACTTGTTATTACTCTGGACTTTTCAATCGATAAATTTTCTATTTGCTTTGCATTTTGGTAAAGGTACTTTTTTTTTTCTCAAAATTTATTTCTAAGGTTTATTGTAATATGTGGTCTACTTATTTGTCTTCAGGTTTTAGAGCAACCTTTGTGTTGTTGAGCATGGGTGAGTGGAATATTATATAAGCCATGTCACTGTCACAGGCATCAGGGGAAAAGGTTGGAGATTTGAGAGATTTTAAGTGGGGCATGCATAGGGGAGTTGGTCGGAAAAATAAAGACATCCACTTTTACGAGTCATTTGTTTATGAGGGAGTTGAGTATTTTCTGTATGACTGTGCCTACTTCCACCACGATGATCATGTTGAAACTTCTGTTGGTAAGCTTGTGCAGTTATATGAGAGACCAACTCATGAAAAGGTGGTCAAAGTTGTCTGGTTCTTTCGTCCTTCCGAAATCCGCAATTTCTTGGGGAATTATCAGCCAAGTTGGAATGAGTTGTTTTTGGCATCTGGTGTTGGCAAAGGTCTCTCCAATATCAATTATGTGGTAACTTAATTGATTAATTCATTCATGTACAGTATTATCTACTTAATAATTCATTAAAGATTGGCTGAGTGTTAGAGAAGAAATTTAATGTGGGGCTTACAGGAGTCTCAATGTTCGGGAGGATGATAGACTGACTGCTCATCATGAGGGAATTATCTTTTAACAGTGGCTATTCTGCACTATGAATTGGTTATAACTAATATTCATGGCAAAATGCTGAGGTTTATGAAGATGTCAGACAATTACAGTCTCAATAAATATTCAGTTGGAAGAGGAGTTTTGACAGGGGAAAAAAGAAATGAGTGAAAGCAGTTGCATTTGCATGCAGTCATGCAGATAAAACACTAGACTCCATTTTGAAGATTTGAAATGGTTACCATATTTGATTCAAGTGATTCTATAGCCTCCTAAAAGTCTTCCTAAACATCATCCTAACTACTAAATAAGGTCAAAAAGCAGATACATTAATGTCTTGAAAACTTAAGACATAATTAATTCTTTCTTCATTTGGTAAGTAGGAGGATGTTTAGGAGGATTTGTTCAGAGGGTAAATAATTTCTCATTTGATTTGCTTTATTGCTCTGTTACCTTATCAAAATGCATGGGTGCATGCTGTCATTCATTTGTATGGCGACATTAAAAGATGTTCATATTAGTTGTGAAATAAATTGTAGCTAACAAGTTTTGAATTTGGGTGTAATCATTTTTGGTACTGTATAAAATTTGGATTTGGATCCTCTAAATTGAGATTCTTTGTAAAAAAGAGAAAGCAAAGATTAGTTATCCATATTTTACTTGGCAGGACCCACACGTGATACATTCTATTATTGATCTGAGTGTAGATGACCTTTCACGTTCTCATTTTACAATGAATCTCAGTTTAGAAGATTCTAATCCATCAAATGTGATGGAATTGATGAGTGAGTCTTTGTCATTTTTGTATTAAGTATATTGTTGCTATATTTCTTCTGTTCAAAATTTGGTTTTCAGGAATCAATTATTGGAAAATGCAATGTTGTTTGCACGTCAAGGGACAAGAGAAATCCTGAACCATCTGAAACAGAGATAAAGGCGGCTGACTTCTTTTTCAAATGCGCTTTTGATGTTGGAACGCATGCCATAGTTGATAAATTTCCAGATGAGATAGGTGGAATTGAAGGTCAGTTTGTGTCTGGCATTTGTTTACCTGCTTTCTTCATGAATTGAATGGTATTCCCTGTGTAGAAACTACTTGTCCTTAATGACCTATTGTAGTGGAGCAATTGCTGCTATTTTTTCAATGCATAAATTAGCATTCCCAGTATCCATTGGTCTATTGTGTTTCTAACTGTCCTGCAGTCGGAAAGTTCTTTAACAGGAAAGGGAAGAAACCCAGTAGCCCTCTCCATGTTGGGACACATACAAGACCTAAAATTGTGATTAAGACTAGGACTGGTCCTTCTGATTTGTTGCACTGGCAAGTTGAAGATAATGCTGAAGTGAGAACTTCTGAGCAGAAGAAACCTGGTAGCCCTCTCCATGTTGGCACACATACAAGACCTAAAATTGTGATTAAGACTAGAACTGATCCTTCTGATTTGTTGCACTGGCAATTGAGAACTTCCGAGAATATTGTGCCAAAGAGTTCATCACATTCTTTTCCGAACAAAAAGAGGAAGATCGTAGATGACAAGCCAACCATTGGTCAAAGTAGCAAATCCCCTGAGGACAAGGAGTTTGATGAGAGGGGAGAAAAACTGAGACTGGATAAGACAGCTAATACATGCAGCAAAGTTACTGAAGTAGAAGTAACTAAAGGACCCGATGGAGTAAGTGTCATCCGTGTCTGTCATCATATATTAACTGCTTTCTTCAATGACTAATTCTAGTGGGATAAACGAATCAGATACACTCTCACTCACTTATTTGCTTGTTTGGTATGCTGAGCAAAATAACCCTGCAATTATTGTTGAAACAGGAAAGATTCATCATCATCATCATTATTTATTTGGATATTCAATGGTGGGAATCATTCATCACTCACTCATTTATCAATGCAGAATGAGGAGAGGGCATTGCAATCTTCTCCACATAGAAAGAGGAAGACTGTAGACGAGAAGTTGACCATTAGTCAAAGTGGCAGATCTCCTAACGACGAGGACTTTGATGGGAAGGTGGCAAAATTTAGACAAGAGAAGAGAGTTGAAACATGCAAAAAAATTACTGGAGCAACTAATAGATCAGATGCAGTAAGTCTCATCCATGATGGTTGCCACATTTGAACTGCTTTTCTTATAAGACTAATCTTAAATGGGATAAATGAATTAGATGCACTATAACTTCAGTTATCTGCTTGTTTGGTGAGTTGAGAAAACTAACCAGGCAAATATTGTAAAAATATGAAAGGTTCATCAGCATTATATATTTATGACATTGAAGTTTTTCCTTCCTCATTTATTTGGATATAATGATAGGAGTCCTTCATCACTCACTCCTTATAAATGTTGAATGATAAGAGATTATTACATTCTTTTCCATATAAAAAGGGGAAGATTGCAGATAAGAAGTCAAGCATTAGTCAAAGTGGCAAATCCTTTAGGGACGAGGAATTTGATGAGAATGGGGCAAAACTAAGTCATGACAAGAGAGTCAAAATATTCGGGAAAGTTACTGAGGTGACTGAAAGACCAGATGCAGTAAGTCTTATCCATGACTCATAATATTTCAACTGCTTTCTTAAAAGACTAATCCAAGATGGGGTAAACGAATCAGATACATTATAGCTTGAGTTATCTTTATTTGATGTGTTGAGAAAAATAGTCATGTGAATGTTGTGGATATATGAAAGGTTCATTCAACATTCAATATAATCATATATTTATGGCACCCGAGTCCTTCATCACTCGCTCCTTAAGCATAGAATGTTCTTATTCCATGGATATAAGTGATTCAACTTGAGGACCTGATTTCTGAAGCAAGATAGAAAAGGATTGAGAAAACTTGGTGATAGAAAATAAATATTCTCAATTTGTTACTTATGTATGTGGTTCATTTATGACTACAGTCACTTTTCTAAGCTCCTTCCATTTCTATTGATGCAGGAGAGAAGAAGATGGTTTAAAAAAGAGGTTAGTTCTTATTTCTTTATATTTACTGTGGATTCTTAGTTTTGGTTTTATGTTGGAAGGTCCTTTAGTTATTTGGAAATTCTCCACGACTGCAACTTGTACTCTAGGATCTAAATTCTAAACCAGTTCGTTTATCTATAATTCCCTGATCTAGTATCTACAGCTATAAGGATATAATACGAAGGTTTTGTTGTGCATTTTTATTTAACAAAATTTTAGCACTGGGACCAAAGACTACGAGAAGCTCAAGAGAAGGACACCCTAGTTTTGCTGAATAATCTGGATCCATCCTACACGTCATTTGATGTAGAGGTACATATGATACAGCTTTTCAACTCCTTTTCCTTTTGTTTGTTTCTTTCTAACAAAGGGAGCTTGCTTATGTTATATTTCTTTTTTGTAAGATGATGCTATGATAAACAAAATGTACAGTTGTTATTGCTGCCGAATGTCTTTGCTCATTGAACTGTTAAAAACTGAACCAATTGTGCTGCTGACCAACTTTATGGAATTTCCAACATATTTGTAAAAATTCTTGTGTTAGTTGAAGCTGAGTGCTGATATAGTTTCTTATGGCATATTTAAAATTATACGTCCTGTGTGGAGTTGAGTTACATATGGATTCAGTATCATGTAATTGAAACTATAATGGATGTGATGTGAAAATCTCATGTGAGATGACAGTTATTCTTCCCACCCAAGGGGAAAGTTAGCTTTAGATTTTAAAATAATATCGTTTTCGTGTCTACCGGTATTGTTTCTTTCCTTCTTTTCTTCAATTTTTCCAGGACCTTGTTTGGCATGCTCTCAAAAAGAAGGTTGAGGCAAGGGTGATAGAACAGAGCTTGAATTCCAATAACTACTATGGTATTTACAGCTTTTAGCATTATAACCGTGTGTTTCATTTTATTGCTGGTCTTTGATTGGTGTGATGAGAATTATTAAATTCACTGGAACACAATAAATCTTTTGTGATGTTTAGCTCATCTGTTGACTTTTGTTTTATCATCCGATGACAGGTAGAGCATTGGTTATTTTCAAGACACAAGATGCAGCTGAGTTTGCAGTATCTGAGTTGAAAAGGAGATGCCTTATCCTTGGGGATGGGAGGTAGCTCATTCATTGCTTTATTTGTCTAGTTGAAAAATTGAAACAATGTTTAATCATCTCATTGTGTCTAAGAACTTGGATGACATCTAATCCAACACACCACCCCTATCTCTAGAATGTTGAGGTTGCAAACATAGCCAATATGAAAACTCTGTCCCACTCACAGGATTGTCAGTGCCCAGAAGGGGAGAACTCTAACACAACCAGGCAAACAGAGCAAATTCACTGGTCATTTTGTCCTTGACAAATTTGTGCATAAAAAACAACGCCAGGAGATGGTAGCCTAACTCACCTGGCTGATTGATATATGCTTTACCCCTTCTTTCTCCCCACATTTGAAGAGCATTTACATCATCTGTTCTGTACTTTTAATAGAGAAATGCAGTATCAACATCACATTGTACCCAGTCCAATACAGTTGAATACCAGATGGCTGTTGAATGGCTCCTGCAATATAAGAAATCTGACGCATGTTGGGAAGCACTGTATCAGGTGGTTGAGCCTCCTGAAACATTATTTCTTGTGTATTGCCAATGCATTGTTCAGAATGTCAATTATAGATGGTTTAACTTAATCTGTTTCTTTACAGAAACAAATGAAGGAGATAGAAGATGTGAAGAATAAACTTAAAATGGACAGGATTTTTCTTTAAACTCCTAGTTAGATCATACTAGATGAAAGAAATTTCTTTACTTTTTTACGATAGCAACCTAACAAATATGAGAGTTTTGACAGAAGCATGTTGTACTTATGTTTCTGCAGTACAGGGAAAATAGTAGGCATTCTGGGTCTAGCCTCCCCTTCATTTTTTGTAGGGTCCAACCTAAAATGGTATCCTCTCAAATGTTCCATCTGTGCATCATTTTTTTTTCCATGCAATGGTAGTACATTGTATTTTGAACAACTTACTAGTATATGCTGTATTTTCTTCTTGCCCTTTTGGGAGAAGGAATGGAAGGAGGGTAAATTCACAATGTATGCTTTCATGGCTGATGCTGATGCTAAATTTTATTCCTCCGAGCTTCTTACTCATCGAATTTCCCAAGCAATCCATTTGTTGATTACTGATATTTCACTTAGAAATGAATGTAGTGCTATTTTAGCTCAGTTGTGTTGCTTTTATCTGTCCTGAAATAAATATATATACTAAAAAAAAGAAATACAGTTTAATCCTCATTTCATGCGATTGAATTATTAGAGGCCTTGTATATTTCCTCTAACTTTTTTCTGTAACCCCAGTTGTTTGACCTATCTTAATTGCGCAAGGTAATTGGCAGAATCAAGGTATGTGAAAAAATGAGGGGTGAAAAGAAATCATGTTAAATTGTTAACAAATCATAATATATATATAGACAAGCATATGCATATAGAGCGCAGGGGCCTTTACCTTTAAGGCAGAGTGCTTCTTTCTCTCTTTAACCTCAATCTCAAAGTCTCATCTCATCTCATGTCATCCAAGAACTGCCGTTACAGCCGCCAACGGCCGTGTCCTGCCAAGACCAAATAAAAGCAACCCCACAGCGTCACTTTTGTGCCAACCAATGATTGGCCAGTTATAGGCTTATAATAACATTCATCAGCTTAAGCAAAATGGGCCTACACAGTAGAATATTTTTAGAATGGGCCGGCAACCGACTGCATATAATTTTTCTGGTTTTTGTTTTTCAATACTTTTTCATAGTTCCATATGTTTTTTTTTTCTTTTTACTCTCTTTGTCGTTGTATTTTGGGGGATATTTGGTTCGTGTTATAAAATTTAAGTTATAGGAAGACTTGTTAAAATTTTAATATCATACAATATTTGACATAGCATTGTTCGATACATTATATTATCTTTCCGGTCAATATATTATATATTATAAAGCAACTTAAGAAAAGATATTATACTATGAAACATGATATTATCTTGTTTTCACAAATAATATTGATCGTATGTAAATAATTAACAAAAAAATAATAACATAATAGCTTTTATTAATCATGTAATGATAAATTTAAAACTAAAGATTATGATTCAAATATTTATTTTTTATTGTAAATTTACTTTCACTATGAGTATCCAATTTATATTAAATTTTATCTATTATATTTTAAATATTTCTAATAAATATTTTTTATTTTAATACAATATAAAAATTAATAAACATATACTTCTCCTTCTCCTATATACATATTTATATATTTTGCTTATACTATTTTCATATGTAAAAAATGAAATATTAAACATTTATTAATTTTTTATAGTTATTTCAATTGTTTATTTTTATTATATATAATTAAACTTATATTAAATATTATTTATTACTTTTTTTTCCATATCTTTTAAAGGCCAACCAAAAAATAAAATAAAATAGGGCTACCTCTACAACAGGATAAATCACACTTTATTCCGTTCAGTTTTATTTTTCAAAAAAATTATACGACTTTGAGGTTTTTTTCCTATGTCAAGAATTTGAGGTTTTTAATTTCCAACGACATGTTTTTGTCACTTTTGATCTTCCTCAGCCTTGGTTTTAAGTTGTTGCCTTAAAGCAAATCTCTAGTTTAGGACCAAAATGTTACCTCCTCGGACAAGTGGCGTCCATGACAACACCTCACGATTTTCCAGCTTAAATGATAAAGAAAAATGGAGTTTCATTTCTGATCTAAATAGTAGTACTACAATGAGATATGTATAACTAGTAATGGCGATGTGGAAGCAATACTCAATTCAAGGCTTGTTCAATTGGGAATTCAAGGTCCAATAGTGACAACTTGTACTGTAAGCAAACATCAGCTCAGTTCAACTTGGTAAAGCTACAAAAGAGAGAATGCCTTAAAATCTTCTGCTTCTTCAAGTCAAGTTGTAAACTGCAATAAAAGGCATAAGAACACTTCCCATCCATAGTTTACCATCTTTCTCTTCCACTTCACTCACTGCTTTAACAACTTTCCCCTGACTGTCCTCCAATATCTGCAGAATTTTACCTTCAGGGCTGTACTTAACAACTGCTGCGTGTTGCCGGCCTCCGATTTGAAGCAGGTATTGGACCTTTGTTGGTATAGGGAGCTTGAGAATGACCTTCCTAATGCTTGGATAGAGACCATTAAGGTAAGCATACATATTCCTTCTACAATGAAGAGCCACCCAAAAATCACCGTTTTCATTGGCTCTCACATTGTCAGGATATCCAGGTAGGATGGCTAAGATCTCTGAGGTCCCGGCCTTATCTCCTTTCAGCCAGTATTTCCGTAACCTGCAACGCAAGAAATGATGTAAAAAATGAAGTCTTAACATCAACATCAGTTCAGATATAGGACTTCTAACATTAAGTTCAGACAAAAGACTTTAACATAGCTAAAGAAGAGAAGTTATTGACTTGCATTGTTTAACTGCTATCAGCCATCAACAATAACTGCTAAACTGAATTTGCATTGTTTCCAATGTAGAAATATCAACTTTGTGTTGGAGTATGAGTTAATAAGAACTAGGGAACAATAACAATGGCTCACATATAGGTAAATAGGAAAGTAACTACACAAAAGGAAGAAACTCCTTGAAGTGCTACTGGAATCTGCTGCTATATACCATTGAGTGTTTACTACCTCAGCAATAACATTGAAAATGTAGGTAAGTAGGAAACAATGATGAACCATGTTCTTGGCATAACATTTAATAGTAGATAACGAGATTTTACTTGCTCCCAGTCTCCTAGTTAAACCAAGAATTTCTCACAAAGGGTCTTGCTTATTTAAAAGGTTGAAAGCTGTTATTTGATTATTAGATTCACCTGCCGGTAACACCTTCACAAAAGACAAAGTAGGAACCGTCCTTGCTTAAGGAAATGCCATTTGGGAATTGAATGTTCCTCACAAGAACCGTGGTTTCCTTAGTGGCAGGGTTGAATTTCAAAACCCTTCCGGAGTCATCTCCAGATAACACCAGCTGAATAAAATTCCTGCACACAAAATTATGTCAGAACCAACAAACCAAGACAGATGTAACAATATTATCAGTATTTCTTAGTTCCAAGCCTTAATATTTAAGGGAAATGATTTTTAATAGTCGTGGCACCTAAGTATCTACATCATATGGGGATGCCCAATAGGGTTAACTTCCCCTCTCCCCAAACCCACAAAAGAATCCCATGCAAACAAAATGCTTTTTTGAGCACAGAGATAAAATACAGGAGTCAGCACTCAAATACTCTTCCCAGCTGAACCATTGTTCTGAATAACACATCTTGCGCATCAAAATTCCTTCCAATGAACCTACCACAACATACATTCGGTCAAACAACAACATGCCATCTCTTGACAGCCTATGTTTTGGAAAGAAAAATAAGCACATAATTAATGGTTGTCATTGGATTTACTTCAGTTATTGACTCGCCTGGGTATGGCGGTCCCAAACCATCTCATCCTGTCACCCACTACACTAACAAATTGTAATATAATGCCCTTCACTCTTATAGTATGATGCATGGCAAAATAAGAGTTCTTAACATTCTGAAGCATGCGAACCAACCAGTTTATAGTAGTGGTACATTATAATCAATCAACAGGGGTCTTTAACTTCGTTTGGATACTTCTCTTATATCCAAAATGGTAACAACGTCAAAAAGTTCCAATCTCAGCTCCTAAAAGATGCAACAACAAAATCCTACCTCCGCTGATAATTTGTGCTGCTATCTGTAAAATAAACATTCCCTTCTGTATCGATGTCAACGTCATTGGTAAATCTCAGTGGCACCCCTTCTGCCTCAGTTGCAAGAGATGTTGCTAAACCACCCTCAGGTCCCACCTTCAGCAGCCCAAAATATGCATCTGCAATGTACAAATCACCTGTTTTCTTGTCAAACCTGAGTCCCAAAGGCCTTCCACAGATGTGCTCAGTCTTCACGTAACTGAATGGTGATGCAGGTGATATCGGATTACACAGCTCTGACCTATGTTTGGAATGGAGAAAGAAGAAAGACGATTGACATTTAATCATATGATATTGCAAACATTTATAGGCTATAGTCGAGGGAATAAGATAAAATTTAGTCATCACTCAATTGAACCAAAAATTTTAAATTCATTAGCCACAAAACAGGCCTTAAAGATTGTGCTCAAACTTTGAAACTGCAGATAATATGTAAGGTTGGTCAGTTATGTCAAATTCAGTGACAATATGTATTGAATAAGAATTTGGACAGAGAGGAATTATGAACTCGGGGCTAGAATAGAGGGAATGATAGAATATCAGGGAGGAGAATCACATTTCATTTCACATATTGCTCGATGACAATTACAATTCTTAACATACCCATTTATATTATCCTTTACTAACTAAATCCAATTCTACTAATTGGGCTACTAGGTCTATTCCATACATGTTACACAATACATATTATATGTATGTACAAAAGTAAAACTGACAATCTAATGAAAATAAAATAAAATTAGATTAAATCCATGTTGTATTTGGGAGTTGGTAGTGAGGGAGGAAAGGAAGAGAAGAGAGTTGTGACCTGTTGGGGGAGGTATAAGCAAAGTCAACCCATGAGTGTCCATTCCAGAAGAGGATTCTGCCATCAGCAACACCAGTGTAAGGGCCACGACCAAGAGGGTCGAAGGCAACACTCTCGGGTCCTTGCACTTGGTTCAAAAACTTAAGCTCCGACCTTTGCAACAGGTTGTCCTTGTCCTGCTCCGTAGGAATCTGGGACCATGCTGGCATGTCAACCTTTTTGGCCTCGAACTCAGGGAACCTGGCTATGGGGCTGTGCTCAAAAGGGTCCAAACCACAGTATACAGCAGCCAAGAGGATCACAACTGTGAGCCATCGAGCAAGGGTCATTGGACAAAGAAAGAGAGTGAAGTGAAGGATGTGTGAATAGTGGGTAGTACACTACAATGTATGTATGTAATATATGTAATCTTAGGGAACAAAGAACAGAAGAAGCTTATGTTGAAGACATCAAGATGGTGTGTGTTTGTTTCCACGAGTTCAAGGACTAGGGGTTGCAGGCGAAGATGGCAAAGAAACAAAGAAAGACGTGTTGACTGATTTCTCCCTTTTTTTTTTTTTTGGGGTTGGTTGATTGGTTGGTTTGAGCTTTTCTTTGTTCCAAGTGTTGAAGAGTGAGTGGGTAGGTGACACATTTCCTTTGTAAGGGGTAGCTGCTGCCCTCTCCATTCAAAGTTAACAGTGCTGTAGCTGAGACATGCCTTTTTTTTTTTTTTTTGTTACACATGCTTTTGTTTTTGGTTACAGAGACACATGCTTTATTACCATCAATTAAATTCTTATTTGAACCCTTGTATATATAAATAAATAAATATATATATATATATAATCTTAATGTTGAGTTTTCTTCCTTCCCAATTTTTTTTTTTTTCATTTTAATGAGTGGATTGACATGCTATGTCACTCTGTCCACGTTATATTACTTATTTTCTTATAGATTCACCTTCAACATTTTTATACGCATGTACCTTTATCAGAAGGTACGACTTGGCTAACATTTTTTTTTTAATGCATATATGCTATTTAGTCAATGTATTTAACCTCTCAAAGTGTCAGCTCATTTTCTTTTTTCACTGTCAGAAGAGATTCATTGATGGATAAACAGAGACCTAAGCTTTGATATAAAATATCAGTTCACACCTAGAAATACAAGGAAAGTAGGAACTCCACAGCGCCACTGATGATTATTTGGGCCATCCAAATCTGGTGCAGTTACTAAAAATGGGCCTGGAAATAGAATGTATGTAGGGTGTCCCTGCACGAGAGATGATGGGCTGTTTGGGCTGAAACATTGCTGATATTTGGGCCATTTGGTAACAGACAACCCATTGCTTATATCTTTGCCTATTTCTTTTGGGAGCCCTGTTTAATGGAGCTGTCTTATTTGAACGGAACATTTTCTTATCAAAAATAATTTTGTTTATGAAAAAGAAGAAGAAACGTTTTGTTTGAGATTTTTTGGATGAACCAAGGGTATCTATTGTAAAAAATAATGACTAATTTTCTCGAGATATAGAGCTCATATATGTATGAGTCTTATCTTTCACTATGAAATATTTTCCATACATACCGTTATTTGAGATTTTAATAGTAGATAATTGAAGAGTCCATATGGCATCCAAAATAAATTGAGTAAATTTATATTCTTTGGGATATTTCTTTGCACCTTCAATCCCGTTAATTTCTGGGATTCGTCCCCTAAATATGCAATCAAATTTAAACAAATGATTTCGTCATTGATTCTTCGCTACAAAACAAAAAGCACCCCTTGATATTTTATTTAGAGTACAAATCAGCCATCAAATACATATGCGATTTAATTAGTGCCAAGCATGGTCCTAGGACTCTCCCAGTAGCATAGCATGGTCCTGATTCGTCCGAAGTTCACCAAGGCGTGAAACATAGGAAACTAACAAATCATTTTTTTTTCCGCCTCCAGAAAAATCAGTCACGTACGGTCATTCACCTGTGGTGATTACATATATGAATGAGCATATTCAATCCTATTTCCTGATCATGGCTAAGTCGCATCAAACTTCATTCACGCCCAATGACTTCCCCTTGAGATTTTTCTTTTTTGTTTCGTCATCAATATGTGAGTTGATGTTGCTTCCATGGAACCATTACAAGGTAGAAATGGTCATTGACCACGACCTTCGATCGCTTTTTGAGGTAGTCACTTGTTCTCAAGCGCAACACTCATTTCCACAGCCAATGTCTATCAGAGCCATCAGCTACTTATCGATCAAATCAATAGGTGAATGGATGTGATAGCAAATTCAATTAAAGGGAACTACTTTTCTCACTATGGTGTTTAAAACTCATTGGCCATTCTTTTTTAAGTGTATTTTTCCATGCACATTAATTGGAATTTTATCTCTTGTTCAACCTTGTGTGCCTGGATATTTTGGAAAACTTGACCAATAACTTGGTGTACATTGTTCAACTTCGAACATATACCTAGCTTTTGGGCCCACACATTAACCTTTTGATGACGTTCAATTCCCAACAAGTTATCCAATCGTTTTGGAGAACTCAAGCTCAACTAGTTTCATTGGCACATATGGTCTCAGCCGCTGAGATTGTTCCGCATCTACGGCATCTACCAACAACACTTTCTTTAGTAGCAATCTAAACACGCACACACAGATATATAGGTACTTTTTTTTTTCTCTTGATAACTAATCAAAACACTAACCAAGAATCAATGGTGAGGAAAAGTACATCAAAACAAAGTAGAATAGCGCATAGCAACTGAATCCTTCCCCCATTAGGAAATAAATAAATCATCCACTCACTGTATTATAACCGCCGACCAGTGCCCGGGCCGCCATAATGAATGAGTAACTAAAAATATGACCATATATGCAGTAACAACTTGGAAGAATTTAAGATAGCAACTCCCTCAATTCAAAATTGTCGGCACCAATTCATAGGAAAAATAGAAATACGAGGTACTATTAATCAATATTAATAATTATTATTTATTAATTATTATTATATTAATAAAACATATATTACCTGGTAATCCTTTTGAAATACCAAAAACACATTAATGTGAATAGCAAGTTAGAGAACCTGTGCATAAAATACTACATTATATTATCACGGGTGATTTAAAAGGTGATAATTTTTGTAAATTGTAATCTAAAGTACCAATAATTTTATTAGAAACTACATAAAGCGCCACCTTAGCTTGCGGTACCAGGGACAGATCTACATATAGGAGGATGGGAGCATGTGCCCTCACCAAATTTCAGAATTTATATATAAGTGTATGAATATATATTATTTTACCCTTATCATATTATTAGATTGACCCCACACTAAGAGGAACATATAAGTGTTGACCATTATGCGATTAAATATATCCGAGTAAAACATGCTTTTTGCACTCTGGAGTCCAGAGGCACCCCCCTAAAAAGATACCACTTCTTCTGATGAAAGGTCAATTAGAACGGCTTTTGGCAATGCTTTCCAACGTTGCCAGAAACAAGTGTAATAATAGGCCATGTATGTTGTAGTGAGTTAGGTTGACTCGTAGTTGCTTACACGCATGAGGCATATTCTTCATCTTTTTTGCGGTAAGCTCACGATGCATCTTTATTGGATCTAATTTAATTTGCTTCTTGTGGCAGGTAAAAGTGTTTGTTGATTGGTAATTTAATTAGGTTACGTGGATCTTCTTCTTTTGAAAAATCACTTCTTTTCAGCCGTGTAGAATCCGGAGATTTTTTTTCTCTTTTTCTTATATGGTACATATATATACCTAAATTGACATAGATACCTAGCTGATTTTTTTGGTTTTTCCGGGAATTCTCTCACTCAGTAGGCAAGAAATTAATCTCCTAGAATATAGTTAAATGTCTAAGTGGAGATCTCTCCCAATAGTATTTTTTCCACATATAAATTTCGAAATCAAACTTATGATCTCATGCTTAAAATATTTGAGCCACTTTCATTCACACCAACACCTCATTGATAATAGATATCTCATGAAAATGATACATGATTATAATTTAAATGAATTTAAATTTTAATTATATATGTGTTGTATGTGATATTAACTATATAAGAATAAACATACACTGCCAGTGAGAGTAATATATATGTTGATTGAACAATTAGATAATCGAAATTTATATATATTTATTTCAACTGCGAGTACCATTTATCGATTTGAATGTGTAAATCTTCATGCTCAAAGAATTGAACTGAAAATTCCTATATGGTTAAGGTACGTAACACGGGCAATATTTCTTTTTTGATGAATTAAAATGGTGAGAAACAATATTCTCACAGTTCCGAAAATTGAGCATTACTCAAACTTGTATTCTTATTTCACAAAAGGATCAAACTATTTACCACTCATCTAATAGTTTATCAGTTGAACTCACCCAATTAGAGTAGTCAGGCAAACCTATAGATACAATGTTCATGTAATGATGTTAATTATTTTGTATATCATTATTAACAATTGACTTCTATAATAATTACCACAAAAATCACACATATAATGACCTATGATTAGTTGTACACACTACCATGCATTTTATCAAAATTAATATGATTGTTTATAACTATAATAGTTTTCTTTAATTTTGAAAATTATGTTAACATTATTTTTTATCTTAAGATATTAAATTTGATACACTATCTTAAAAAAGTTTTACACTATCAGAAAAATAATTGTAGAAACTAATAATGGCATCAATTAAATTTTAACTTATGGATAAATTCTTTCAATAATGTGGTGCACACTAAAATTAGGTTAAATTCATTCATTTTATGATTATAACTATTTATAATATATACCCATACATAATTAGAAAAGTTCAGTTTCTTAAATAAAATTTATCTTAGAATTTAATTACACTCTTTAATTTGCATAACATCTTTACCCAAAGTAATTAGACAATAATATTATTTTTTCTTTATGAGCGGCTGATGTGTAGGGACCCATTGATCTTCCTTTGATTAGCCAAATCATATTTGGAAGGGACGCTATGGCACTCTTAAAACTTTTCTGGGGTCCTTTCTATGCAAGCAATTTCTTTTTCCAGTATAATATTTATATTTGTTTACAATAATAAACATATAATAATTCTTTTTCCAAAAAAATGAAATCTAATATCTGTTTTGTGCACACACAGTAATCAAGAGCACCGCGTATCAAAGTTGAACCTAATATATCTGATTTCCTATATATATACACTCATTGCTTTCATAATTTAATTGTGAATTACTGCACAAGCATTTCTTAGTGTGGAAGCTTAATTAAGCTGTTCCTGTTTAAGGATTTCCACATCACAATAGCAGAAGAAGTGCACGAGAAGCGTGAGAACACCAACACCAAACACCAAGAGGGGACCACTTTGGATCTTTCAAATACGTACGTGGACTTTGACCTCCCATTGCTCTGCAACATAGAAGCAGCCAAACCCAAGAAGAAACGAAACACTCAACACAAAAAAAAATATATGACATACCAAATACTATTTGGCAACCTCATCCTTAAAACTCGTAGTCCTCAAATATTCTTGGCCACGTACGGACAACAACATCCGGTACCTTGTTATTGGCCTCATTTTTTTTTATTTTCATGTCACCTGTTGATGAAATCTGCATTAACCTGGGTTCTTGTCTCAACCTGCATGACAGTGGTTGGATTTTATCACTGAAATATATGTGGTGAAGAGAATTAAGGGGCAGTAAATTCCTTTTGATAATTTTCCTGGGGATTAGTCTCTTCATTTGAATTTGCATGTACGTGGAAAGATGAGCTCAGTTTCTTTTGAAATAGCCGCGTAGTTTTTGTGTTACAAGAATTCTGATTAATTTCTTGCTAGCTTCCTTGTCTTCATTACATGATGAGTCTTGTTTTCTTTCTTTTGTTTTTTATGTTCATTTTTTAGTGGGGTGTAATTGATTTTTCGCTTTTGATTTCTTGCTGATCACACATAGATTTTTGAGAAACCAAAAACAAACTTGAAGTTGAGCGTGTGAAAGCATAGATTTCTCTTTATCAGTTCATGCGCTCCATTTTTTAATTAAATTGATTGGTGAAAGGAAATAAAAGCCAACCGAAAAGTTTATATAACATAAAGGCATATATTGTGGTATTTATTGGTTTCCCGTAATATTATGTTTTCGGTTTTCACTTTCACATTCTGAGTGGCAGTGGCTACGTAAGTAACCACATGGAACAGTATGTCATGACATGCATCTCTCTGATGCAGAAATGGAGAGCTTGAAATCACCTTTCAAGGGTGTTGCAAACGATATTCGAGGAAGAGCTGTGCATTACAAAGAAGATTGGACTAGTGCTCTCAATTCAGGACTTGGGTAAAGTACTTTCTCAGCTTATCAAAGGACTATATTATGAAGCTACTATTTTCAAAAAAAAAAAAAAAATTGAACTTTCTAATGATCACTCTCTGTCTAATTTATTGACAGGATATTAGCCCCAACTACCTATATTTTCTTTGCTTCTGCTCTTCCTGTTATTGCCTTTGGAGAGCAGCTGAGTAGAGACACAGGTTCTTTCAATATCTTCTTCCCTTGCATGTCTTAATCTTAAAAGAGGATATAGAAAACAAGATATTTTTAAGAGTTTAATTTCTATGCATTAATATCATAAATTTTTTTTATATTATCATATAATCAAACCATTTCATTTACATGATTTTTCAAGTTATGGGTGTAAGACTTACCTAATTTTACTAATATAGTAATATATAATTGGATAATTGTCAATGCATAAAAATTAAATTTTTTTTATTTTTTATTTTGTCAATGAGATTGAAGTACGTTTCTTGTTTGTATGTATATGCAGATGGAAGCTTGAGCACAGTAGAAACACTGGCTTCAACAGCCATTTGTGGAATCATACACTCAATATTTGGTGGTCAACCTCTCCTAATACTAGGAGTTGCAGAACCCACCATCATTATGTACACCTATTTGTACAACTTTGCCAAAGATAGAGATGGTTTGGGACCACAACTCTTTTTGGCTTGGGCAGGATGGTAAGCAAAACGTTTTATTATGCAATCCAATTTCATTTTAATTATAACCAAAGTCTAATTGATATTATTGACATCTCAGGGTTTGTGTATGGACTGCTCTCTTGCTGTTCCTCCTAGCAATATTCAATGCAGGAAATATAATCAATAGATTTACAAGGATTGCTGGTGAGGTTTTTGGCATGTTGATTACAGTCTTGTTCATTCAACAGGCTATCAAGGTCAGTTTGTGATATATTTTGTGAGATATTACATTAGGCATCAAATGAAATTGGTATAACACAACACAAGGGAAAAGGACTTGTGACACAAGGTTTTGGAAATATCATGCAGGGAATGGTGAATGAGTTTAAAGTTCCTGAAAAGGGAGACCCAACATTGGACAAGTACCAATTTCATTGGTTGTATGCAAACGGATTATTGGGTATTATATTCACCTTTGGCCTTCTCTATACTTCTTTGAAAAGCAGAAGAGCGAGGTCATGGTTATATGGGACAGGTTTGTCTAGTGAATTCGAAGTTATTTGAGCCATTATTGCCCCAACCAAGCTTGACGTGGGGAATTTGAGACAGTTGTGTTTGTTGAGCAGGTTGGTTCAGAAGTTTCATTGCAGATTATGGGGTGCCTTTCATGGTGGTAGCGTGGACAGGCCTGTCATTCACAATAACAAGTAAAGTGCCTTCTGGTGTCCCAAGAAGGCTTGTTTCTCCTCTGGCTTGGGACTCTACATCTTTACACCATTGGACAGTGATTAAAGTAATCCATAGTTTTGCATACAGTCACAAACAGTTCTTGGTTCTTGCTTTTGTAGTTTTGGAAATTACTGGTGTAACATTTGGTGCAGGATATGGGGAAGGTTCCACCACCATATATTTTTGCGGCTTTTATTCCTGCCATAATGGTAGCTGGGCTTTACTTCTTTGACCATAGCGTGGCTTCCCAGATGGCACAGCAGAAGGAATTCAATCTAAAGAAACCTTCTGCATATCACTACGACATACTGCTGCTTGGATTCATGGTATATATATGTTTCTCTTGTAGAGTGTTTGTTAAATTAAATATCACTCATTCATATTGGTGATTGGATTGGAATTAGGAATTGATTCTTTGCTTTGGGTTAAAAACTTTCAGACTTTGCTTTGTGGATTAGTTGGCTTACCCCCTTCAAATGGAGTTCTGCCTCAATCCCCTATGCACACCAAGAGCCTGGCTGTTCTCAAGAAACAGGTTGCTGAATTAGCATTGGAAGAACTTGCAGTAAGTCTTATTAGTACTATTAAATTGGATATTTGATGTGGTGAATTTTGAATGGTAGTTGATCCGACGAAGGATGGTTAAGAGTGCCAAGGAAAGCATAAGGCTGAATGCTACCAACTCCGAAATCTATGGGAACATGCAAGCTGTGTTTATAGAAATGGATAGTACTCTAGATGTAAGCATAACGTAAGCCTTTAATATCCTCATCCCCTTACCCAACAAAGCCAATTGATCAATAGCCAGTTTCTTTAATATGATTATTATCTGCAGAAACATTCAGTGGCCAAAGAACTTGAGGATTTGAAAGAGGTTGTCCTAAATGGTGGAGATAAAGGAGACAACAACAAGAGTACATTTGATCCTGAGAAACACATTGATGCATATCTGCCTGTCAGAGTAAATGAGCAGCGAGTGAGCAATCTCTTGCAGTCACTCCTTGTAGGAGCATCGGTCTTCGCCATGCCTGCCATAAAAAAGATACCAACTTCTGTCCTGTGGGGATACTTTGCTTACATGGCCATTGATAGCCTTCCAGGGAATCAATTCTGGGAAAGGATACTACTGCTCTTTGTAACACCTTCTAGGTGGTACAAGTAAGTGGAAGATACAGCTGTAATTTCATCATTTTCAATACAAAATCATGAAACTAACTTTCATTCAGTTCTCTTTCTAATGACAAGTTATTTTGGCAGGGTGTTGGAAGGGGACCATGCTTCCTTTGTTGAGTCAGTACCATTCAGATACATAACCTTGTTCACACTCTTCCAATGTGTATATTTCTTGGTTTGTTTTGGAGTGACATGGATTCCTATAGCTGGAATATTGTTCCCCTTGCCTTTCTTTTTGCTAATCACATTGAGGCAGCATATCCTCCCTAAGTTCTTCCAACCTCACCATCTAAGGGAGCTAGATGCAGCTGAATATGAAGAAATAGCTGGTGCTCCAAGATTGAGTTTCAACATATCTTATAGGGTATGTAATATAATGTTCCATTTTATCACTGTCTAATTAATCTTAATTAACATTCACACTCTATGAAAGTGGTCCTCTAATCTTTATCAGGAAATGGAATCACCTCATGTTGGATCAAGGGAAAGGGATAATGCTGAAATATTAGATGAGTTAACCACTAATAGAGGGGAGGTGAAGGTCAGAAGTTTTAGCTTTGGTGAGGAAAGGCATAGTCAAGTAACCTCAATTCAATTGTTCTATTTGTTTGAATGCTGGGGGTTTAATTTGCAGGTTTATCCTGATGATGAAATGGTGAGAGAAATGGATCTACAGTAGCAGAATGTTAGGGGGAGGCGATGATGACCTTGTTACTATATGGCAATGTTCTAATCCCCGTAGAAAAGATGCAACATTCAATGTGTCTCCTATGAAAGAAATATATGACATCCATATATGCAACGTGAAAGTCATGTTTTGCAATGTTGAAAACTTCAAGCTGTCATAATTTGAGGAATTTAGATGCAAAATTAGCAAATTAATAATGGAATGTTTTGTACTCTAATTAGCATTCAAACTTCGGATTGCTTTTCTGTCACGATCCAACTTAGAGTGTGACCGGCACATAGGGAATATATTCCTTAGCAAACCTTTACCCACAAACCATTTCTAGAAAAATGAGCAGAATCTCCCCTCTTTTTCAATCATTTCCCACTTTAAATAATATCTACAAGTTCAATAAGTCGTCCAGTCTCAAAACTAAGTAACTCCAGCTTTTAAGTTCAAGCATAAAATCAATTATCGCAACTCTTTCGAAACTTATTTTACTTAACCAAACACATACATATACATAACTCTAAACACAAAACCAATCGTACAATTCGAGGACTCTGCCTGTGACATATGGAGCAACTGACATACTAACAAATACTATTTTTAAAAGGATCTCGATGATAAAAGAATGTCTTCTCGAGAAGGCTTACCGTTTTAGCATCGATTAACAACTAAGTCAAAAAAACGAAACTGGTACTAGGACCTATATTTGGAAAAAAAATGAAGGACAATGAAATGAGTTTTACAACTCAATGAGAGATAGGATATCTGTAGTTTACTAGATGCAAGCGGAAAACAATATAAACATATATTCTTCGAAATTTTATTTCTAAGCAAACTCTCAAAAATAATTACTAAATCCCCTTTACTACATTTTCTCCAATTCTTTATTCTCACATAAAATTAATTTCATCATCAAATACTCATGAAGGTTACATAAGAAGCATGAATCTTCTTTGGGGAGTAATCTCAACCCATAAATTACAAGATTTATTATTTCTCAAATAAGGTCTTTTCAAACTTTATCTCACTAAGAGAAACTATGTGCACATAGACCGTTACATCTCTTCGCTACAACAAGCGATAATATCATTATATCTCTTCGCTATGGCGAGCGGTAATGCCATTATATCTCTTCGCTATGGTGAGCGGTATTGTCATTATATCTCTTTGCTATGGTGAGCGGTATTGCCATTATATCTCTTCGCTATACCTAGTGGTAATTAGGGCTGTACAAAACCCGGTCCGGCCCGGAGGCCCGATCTGGACCCGGCTTTTTCGGGCCGGTTTAGACCCGGTATATCACAAAATAGGGTCAGGACAGTGTAAAAGAAAGGAAGCCCGGTGGTATTTGGGGACGGGTTCAGGCCAAGGCGTGGGTCACCCGATCCAGCCCGATACTTATATGTTACTCATATTTCATACTTGGTTTACTTTAGATACACACCCACCGTTCACGTTTTCCACTTTCCAGAGCTTTTTTGCTATGCCCTTTTCGATGCTTTGTTAGGGCACAAAGAACAACTTTCTTCTCCATTCTCCAATTCATTCCTCTGCGTACGACGACCACAACACCAAGGCAAGGAAGCATGCCAACTAGACTTCGCGGTGACATCCGTCACTAGCTTTTCCCCTATGCGTGCTTTACAAGGGCACCAAAGGAGGGCATCTCTTCTCCCCTTCCTCCAAAGGATGGTGACACCAAGGAAGACATCTCCCCTTTCAGCCATCAATGGTTAGTTAGTTATAGTGAGAATCCTCTCTGGGGATAATTGTGCTTTTCACTTTACATCTGTTGTTGATCTTTTTTGGTGAATGATGTAATTGGGGGTTGTGTGATGTGTCTTATGCTAATTTGTCTCTTGCTTACTATATGTGATTTCTTGTAATACTTCAAATTCTGTGTGTGTGTGTTCTCTTTTATCTTTTCTGGGTATTTACTAAACTTGATTGGTGTTCTGGATTAGTGAAATTGCTAGATACAACTAATAAGGATAGCTGGGATTTGCCAGCTTTTTTCACTCTAAAAAAATGACTTTATTCTTGGAAACATGAGATGATGATGGAGTCATTAGTGTAAGCTTGTCTTATGTTGTGTTGGATTTAGTGTGTGTTGCTTTTCTTAGTTCTAAGTTTTGTGCTTTGTTAGACTACGTTCTATTCTTATGTTGGATGCTTAATATTTCTTTAATTGATGTTTTACTACCTTGATTCAGGCGATGTTCTATGTCCCTAAATAGTTTGATTTGGTGTTTCGGCTAACTGGATACCTGATTTCTCCTTTATAAATTACAAAGTACAAATCAAATTTTAAATTTTATTATTGATGGAAATTTTTAAACAATACATGATGTGGCAATATTGTTTTTGATTCATATTTGGATGATATTTAGTTACTTCATTCTGGGAGTTGGAAAATGAAATATGCCATGCAGTCTTTTTTTATCCCAAGAGACTTAAGGAACATGGATTGATCTTAGAATTTAAATCTAAACATGTTATAGCTTTTGCTTGTGGTCACGTAAATCATTAGTGTGTGGAATTGATTGCAAGGAAACTAAAGAGGAATTCATCTACGAAATCCAAAGATTCCTCTAAAAATAGGAACCATGATCACATTGCTGCACAGACATTTGCATTCCATGAGTTGGCAGCTGCAACTAGAAATTTTAGAGTAGAATGTCTTTTGGGTGAAGGAGGCTTTGGTAGAGTAAGGGTGTTTGGAAAATATTAATCAGGTTTGTCTGTTTCTCATGGTCTCTTTGTTCATGAAGAATAGGAGAAAGTTCCAGGGAAATGAAGTAAAGCTTTTGGTTTTTGTCTATGAAGCACAGACAGTAGAATACCCTGGTCTTAGGCAGTAAGAACAATTCTTGTTTCCTTTTTTTGTTTTGGACAATTGATAAACAAAGATGTTTAGTAGTTTTTGGCCCGGTCTAGACCCGGTGTGTACCCGATCTCAATCCGGCCCGAACATGATCGGATTTAATCGGGTCTAGGGTCGGGTTCGGGCCAAGCCAAACCCGTCATAACCCGTCCCATGTACACCCCTAGCGGTAATTCCATCTTAGAACCTATTATAGTTTTCTTAAGTAAATTTTATCAAATACAATTTACAATTATAAAATTCAATCTTCATATTAATCTAACATTTCAAGTATCAAATATCATAAACTTTTCCCATACACATTGAAATAGCATGTATCAAGGTCATGGCATTATAAAATTAATGAAGAAAGCTAGCAATAATTTCACTCAAATTATCAAGTCATATTTAATAATCATTATATTTAATAAAATCAACAAATCGAACTAACCAAACATAAGAACATCAAACCTTCACACTTTATTTTATAAATAATTTTCAATTCAAATTCATAACTTCTCAACTAACTTCATAACTATTTATGAATAAAATCCACTAAGTAAATATAAAACACTTTAATAACATATTTATAATTAAAATTTACTATGTAAAAAGTAAACTATAGATATACTATCTATTCACAAACTGGTTCCAAAGAATCGAAGACCGACTCCCAAGTGCCACTAATCCAACGGTTGATGCTCATTCACTATATAACTCTAGGAACAAGATAAATACAATATTAGTGAGCTAACAATATCATTAATTTACACTAATTAGCCCCATATACTAGAAAGCCACAAATCTCTATACTTAGGGTCCCCTAAACCCCAATCTACAATGAACAACTACATAAAGAGCTAAATAAAATAAATAGAGCAAGATTATCACTTACCCACTACTCTAGGAGGATAATTAGAGGTAGAGAATGATTTAATACTCATCGCTCTAACAGTTTCCCCCACTTAGAGAGAGACAACTGTGGCTAGAGAGAGAGGAGAAGGAGGCACGATTTTTGTAATGGTGGTGATGATGATGATGAAGAGGAGGAGATGGTGATGGTAGTTGGGTAGGGTAGATGTAGTATTGATATGTGATGGAGGGAGATGAGGAAGAAATGAGAGGAAGAAGAAAAATAAATGGAGGAGGAAGGGAAGAAATGAGGGAAAGAAAAGTGACGTGAATGGAGGCAGAGAAAGAAAGAAAAAGAGTTTGGGAAGGAACTATGATGGTCATGCTACTTAAAGTCTATGGGTGGACCTCACTAACAATTTTTTTTCTTTTCTCGGTTGTCACATTTTCCTCTAGTTACTTTTATTGTTGTATTCTTCATCTTATGCTTCCTGAAACGTTTCATAATATTTATATTAAATTATTAATGTACTAAAAGGATAAACAAGCGACGACTTCATATCAGCAAGAACAGCCCCATGGGAGATGAGTAGCAATTTACAGACAAAGATTATCAAACTATGTGCAGTCATCTTGTTGTTGCTCTAAACAAAAAGTAAACAAATTCAATTTGTCAACAACAATAATAATAGCAATTGTTATGAACAATAGGTCCATTGTTAGAGGGAGGAGTGATTTGGATCAATTCATTATCTATGGACTCTCATATTGCATGGCCGATGGAAAAATTATTATATAGACACAATAAAGTGGATACTCCCAAAAATAATTGTGTGTATAATAGAAATAAACTAATATTTGTTGACAAATAATCATTCTTGTAAAAATATAAACAATATCAACTTGTCCATTTATGAAATTTCCTTTATTAAAAAATTCACAAATTCTTAAAATTGAGTGGGTTTAACTCAACCTAAAAAACTAATTAAAAAAGTGGCAATTTTTCAAGATTTATAAAAGGCCATCTAAATTTATCTTGATTATTACATGTGATTTGAATTTTCAAACCATTGAAAGTGAAATCCAATTTAAACTAAAATTACATGAAGTAAAGTTTAATTAGAAGACTTCATTACAAGTTATCATGCAAAAAGCAAAATATAATTTAAAGACTTCACAAACATTAGTAGTGGCCAAAGGTTATCATGACAACTAGATCAAAGGTTGATCTTAATTGGAAGTGATCAAGTTGAACTAGATTAAGCATTAAATATTTTTGTTTGTTATGCGCTAATAGCTATATAAATAGAGCACGCATTGGATTTTGAAGACTCTCCTAGATGCATTCATGCTTATGGCATTTAGGTAGTAAGAAAATATTTTGTTCCTGTGATTCTTCTATTTGATACCAAGTTCATTAGCTCTTTTAGTGTTAGAGAAGTTTGTTCTAATACTTTTGTTACTTCTCTTTTATGTGTTGAACCTATACACTGATGAGAAAAATACTATAAGATATATTGGGTGTATTAGGAATTTGGGTTTGAGTGGAGGGTAAACACTTTTGTATTGTCCATCATATTTTCATAATGAGATATTTAGTTATCGTCTTTGTCCCCTGGTGTAGGTAATTCGTTGAACCACATAAATCTTTTTGTATCATCTTTGCTTAATGTTTTCACTGATTTATTGTCCACAACTCTGTTTGTGTCTCTCTAGTTCACCATTTTATCACATTGACAATATGCGATTTTACTATAATTAATTATTATTATTATTATTATTTTCAGCTGTACCTTTATGAAATAAACGAAGAAGAGAGAATAATAGAAGAATAATGAGTAATGTTTGGTATACAATTAAGTTGTATAATAAACACATATCATATATTTTATCATCATTAAATGTGATAAGTAAATAAAGACTACACATTATATCTAATAATAATAAAATATATTATATATATTTGTTATACAATTTAATTGTACGTTAAATTTTTTTAATTCCAAGAGGTTTGACAATCCACACAGCAAAGTCATGGACAAGCAGAAATCGCCAAAGCCGATTTTACACGAAGTCAGCACAATTACGTTAACAAACTGACATTGTTTTCCATCCTTATCTACCTAGCTATTTTACATTAGTGCTCTTGAGGGAAATTACTTTTTTTATATTGTATAAAATAAATAATGCTTTAGATATTATATCAAAGGAAAAATTATGTCATTGTGGTATATTGTCAAACTCTATCATCAGCGATGTTTTATCTACACAAAATAAATTCTTCTTCTGATGCGACTAGCAGCCGATGAGACATCGCTCCAAAACTTTTCAATGGCAAGTTTTCACTGGTCAATTTTTATATTAAACAATTATTTTTTAAAAAATTCTGATCACTTTATTTTAAAAAATTAATATTTTTTAATGAAATGTTGTTATTGGTGAGATTTTATTTGAAATTTTTTTTATTTTATTAAATATAATTGATTGGATAACAACAAGTTGGTTTCAATATGAAATCTTATCATAAGTGGGATTTCACATCCTATATGTACGTAAATAATCAAACAAACTCATTTCATCGTAAATTTTGTCAATGCATACCAAAAAGAGAAAAAATGACCCTGTTTCTCAACCTACAGCAACAAAACAAATATTTACAAAGGAGCAAGCAGGGCTCTGATGCCACCGAAAATCTTCCTAGAGGTGATGCCTCTCTAACAGGTGGCATTCGCCAGAGTAGGATGACGACCAAGAAATATTGCAAAGAGAGTCCGAGAATTTTGGTTCACAATTAGGAAATAAGAATGATACAAGAACCGTTTGTTTTTGTAGATGTAATCCAGCTGACTCCAGATAAGTCATCGAGGCTAATCAAGGCGGCACTAAACTAATGCATATTAGGTAGTACAATTAAGAGTTTACTTGAAAAAAATCATGTATAATAACAAATTTAATTAGATAGCTGTGTAAAAGAATTTTTCATTGTGTACATATTCAAATTGAATGCAATAATTAATATTATAAAATTTAATTTTTATATATTAATAATATAAAAAATTTACATAATTGTTCGATTATATAATATTGTATTAGTAATTATAATTAATTTTTCTATCGCTACTTAAAAATAATTGAGCAGCATTGATTACTTGAAAAATTATTTAAATAAAGATCATTTATACTTTTCAATAGATCCAAATTAAATTCAATATAATAACACTCCACTAATATTCAAAATGTTTTGTTTGATTTTTGCCCAACCACGTCCTGTATGCTACATCTGTTCCCTTCCGCTTGTTGGGTTCCATATCGTACGTTTGTTCCCTTCCTGTTGTTGGGGTCCAGCCTATATGCGGGGGGGGACTTTTTTAATTAATATTATTATGCCAAAAGAAAAAAATAAAAAACTGAAAGCTCTATATTATAAGTAATGGCCTGTTATCGTCAAAAGTACGTAGACTTAAGTACTTGACCATTGTCTCATTTATGCAGTGTTTGATTCTTATAATAATTAATTCATACATATGGTGCTTTATTATTTAATAATATAAAACACCAGCTTTTTTAGCATGCGATGTACAGGATATTAAAAATTAAGACTAATATGTAAATAAAATTTTTAAAGTATAAGATAAAAGTAATGGATATAATTGAAATGCGTTGATAGTATAAAATTCTTTTGCACATTCATTCAATCATATAATGACACATCAGTTAACATGATTACTTTCAACTTTCACAACTCTTTTAAAATTGGAGGGAGAAGGGTGAAGGAAAAAGAGAAGAGAGAAGGAAAGCGAAAAAGAGAAGAGAGAAAGAAAGAAGAAGAGGAAGAAGAAGAGGAGGTGAAAGAAAAAAGAGAATAGAAAGCACAACAACTTCTTGTCATCTTTACAAAAATTTTCAGGTAAGAAATGAATATGGCTTTCGTGAAAATAAAATCTTAGTTACTATGATAAATAACTAATTTATATACATATATATATATATATATATATATATATATATATATATATACAATATTTTAAACTAATATTTCTATAGTATAATTTTGAGTTTATAATTTTTCTTAATTAAGTCAATATATTCAAGTATTTTGTTTAGATTGTTTGTGTAGAGTTATTCTTTATATCATAAGTATATTATTTCAAGTTGTCAATATCTATTTGGTGATTTTGTTATAGGATCAATAATAATACTTAAAATTCATTTAACAAATAAAATAAATAAAATTTATTACCTTTGCTATAGATGATCTTGGAGTATTGAACTATTGATAACCTGGTTTGGGATATTTAATTTGTACCATGATTGGCTTGAAATGATTTTCATAGATGACTTAGAGACGAAATTATGATATTATGATGATCTTTGCAAGTAAATGACCTTTGTACATCAAACAAACCACAGCGATAGGATAATTAATCATGGAATTCGATAACGACCATTAAAAGAAATTAAACTCTAACGATTATAAAGTTGGTCCCTGTAAAAATCGCCCTTTTGGAGTAGCAAGGTAATGTCCAGCGGAGTGCAGACTTCTGTAGACTATTAGAGACAGTAGTAGTACAAAGGTAGTTGTAGTTACTATGACTAAATTGAAAATTTCTCAATAAAGTTGTGTTACTTGTGCGTATCTATAACTTAAAACTTTGATGTATTTATGTATATTAATATTCGCTTTAAATCCTCTAAAATAAAAATCTTTTTAAAGTAAGAAAGTGAGTGAGGGTATACCACTTGATTATTGTGAAATTCATACATGATGTAATTGATTAATTCAAAGATAAAAACCACTCCCAGTTTTTTTTTCACTTTAAAAGAATTCTTTGGAGGAGCTTAATTATTCATTTATGTTTGATGTTGAACTTTCTTTTTTACATTAAAGGGGTAGTTGGAGCAGTATGTCTTTCTCTAGGGCGTTATCTGCCTAATCTTAAATCATTACAAATAAAATGAGAATTATAAATTACTAAGTAAAAAGAGAATCATTCTATAATATTTTGAAAATCATAGTGAGTTTCAAATGGATAAAATACATTAAAAAAAAAATCGGATGGCTACCATATACACCACAATCACATAAAATTACGTATGGAAACATATGCTTTTTTTCAGGAAAACATAATAATTTATAATAACATACGAACATGTACAATTTTACATGAGAAGTGCTCAGTGGTCCAAAAAGTTATAGTACGAACACGGACAAAAGAGAAAATCACCGGTCACATAGTTTTATAACTAATCAAGAGAATGAGAAGTCAAGATCCAAGGACAAATATTCTTCGTCACAAGATTCGCATGTGAAAATTTCGAGCTATTACTCTTTTCTCATTTTACATATAACATAAACTGGCAAGTCCTTATGCATTCATATTTTTATTTCAATTTCATTTCCTTAACTTTTCTCTGTTTATCTCACACTCTTGGTCGATGACATTTTCTTAGGAAGTTTCTTTATTTTGATATTACTCATGATATCATGTCGACAAAATAAAACTCTTACTATACACTCACTCTGTCTTCTTAGCATTGACGTGCACAATATTAAAAGTTTTTTCCTTAAATTATTTTTTGATTATTAACTAAAATTATGGGAGACATATATACAATTACTTCCTCATTCAATAAGTACACTTCACAAAAAGCAAACTTATTTCCTTATCCTTAAGGGATCAAGTTATTACTTGCAATTCATCCAACAACACCTATATATATATATATACATATAGGATTTAATTGTCTTGTACTGTTGGTGTAAATTTCTTTTATACTGTTATCCAATTATTTGTTGTCATATATATAAATTATAATAGTTGATTTTTATATTCATTACTTAAAATATCATCCAAATAAAATACTTGGATTGGATGATGATGTGAAACAATTTTACACTATATATATATATATATTATAAACTCACATTAATTCTTGGCAAGGAACGAAAACATACATGTCAGGTATTGTTATTCAACATTGCGATTGTGGTCTACTTTTTCTTGTTGTTCATGTCACCGATTTAACTTTATCATCAAACCTGCATGAAACTGATTCCATTTTGTTATTGAAATATATATGGTGAGTGAATTCCCTCTAGATGGCATTTGGTACAATGTAATCCATATGGATTACTAGTAATATTATTTAAAATTTTTTGGGTCCCATCATATTATCTTATTTGTTAAAATAATATTATTGGTAATTTCTATTATGATCCTACTAGTAATTTAAATTATCCCAAGGAAAGTGTCTACCTGGGTTCCCAACAAGGTGTCAATCGTTAATAAAAGAAAAAGAAAAAAATTTCCTATAGAAACACCCTTATCAAATCTGAAATCTTAAATCTCTTACACATAATCCTTCCACCCACATTTCATCTCTCTCTCTCTCTCGCGCTCTCCCTCCGTTTTCATCGTCCCTTCCATAGTTCCATGTGCATCGCATCTCTGTTCATTGTTTTCTTTTTAACGGTATGTGCATCCATTTTTTACTCTTACGTTGTTTTCATAACATTTTTTAATGTTCTCTACGTTCCTTTTTTCTTTCTTTTTTAACTCTTACGTTTTGTTCATCGCATCTTAACATGCTTAGTATTATTATTTTTATTAATATGTATTGGTATCATTGTTATTATATATAATAAAAACTACCATAATTATAATTGGTATAATGCTTACTTTTAGTATTATAATACTGTAAATTATGAAAAAATTTATAATAATTAATCTTATACAATAATAACTATTATTATTTTTGTTTGAAGGATATTTTAGTAATATATATATATATATTACCCGTGCATATCAAACACTACATTATAACATTAATGATAATCCAAAAGGTGATAATATTTCGAAGTCGTAATTTACACTAGCAGTAATCTTAATTAGTAATGTGCCAAACGCCACCTTAAATTGTTTTTTGATGTTATATGTTTTCACTTTTCACATTTTTTTGCCATCATGGATAGTCAAAGGAATTAAAGGAACAGCCCAATTCACAACAAACAAATGCCCAAGATCATCTTCTTAGCCCATTCTAATTAATAGCCTGGGTGATTCTCCGGAAGATATTAGCTGCCACTGACCAAAAATAAACAAGTTGAAAACAGAAGGGATATCAGCCAGCAATGGAAAAAAATCCTATTCTAGAAGAATGATGTGCGGTAACAAGTGGTTACCTTTTTGCCTTTCTGTTTTGCCAATTTGGGATCAGTGGTAGATTTTGCTAATAGCATTTGTTTTGCTATTTCCATTTGATGTAGTTTAAATACTTTTCGACACAGCGAGGAAAATGCAAGTCTTCCCACCGTTTTTCTGCGTTCGTTTTCTTTCTCTCTTAATATCCAAAACTTTTTCTTTTTTCATTTTACTTTCGTTTTTTGATATTCAAAACCTTTTAGATTGTATACATGTTACGACATGAAGCATTACGTTATGACTTATGAACCCCTCCGATGCATGCAGAAATGGGAGGCTTCAAAACACCTTTCAAGGGTGTTGCAAACGATATTCGAGGAAGAGCCGTTTATTATAAAGAAGATTGGACTTCTGGTCTCGGTTCAGGACTTCGGTAATTTTCTTCTCTTTATCGAAAGATTATATTTTGAAGCTACAGCTTTTGGAAAAAATTAAAAGTCTCTAATGAGCACTCACCATTTAATTTATTGGCAGGATATTAGCCCCAACTTGCTATGTTTTCTTTGCTTCTGCTCTTCCTGTTATTGCCTTTGGAGAGCAGCTGAGTAGAGACACAGGTTCTTCTTCTTCTTCTTCCCATGCATGGCTTACTCTTAACCTATGAACCGTGACACGACACGGACTCAATAAACATATCAAAATTAAAAAATTATATCACACAAACACGGGGTGTATATATATATATATATATATTTAAAAAATTAATAAACTATTATTCAAAATGTTATTTATACAAGTTCCATTCATAATTTATTTTTTTATCAATTAAAAAAATTATTATTATTCTCTTTTTATAATCTTCTGTATATTGTGTTTCTTCATTAGAGTAAGAAAAAAAATAAATTTTAAATTAAATATATATAAACATGTATTATTAATATATCATGCAAGATTTGATATGAACAAGTGTTTGTCACGTAGATATGCTTCATAGCTCTTAACTCAGAGGATATGGAGAGCAGTGATATTTTTTTATTGTTATTTTTGGCAATGAGATTGAAGTGCGGTTTCTTGTTTGTATAAGCAGATGGAAGCTCGGGCACAGTAGAAGTACTGGCTTCTACAGCCATTTGTGGAATCATACACTCAATCTTTGGTGGTCAACCTCTCCTAATACTAGGAGTTGCAGAACCCACCATCATTATGTACACTTACTTGTACAACTTTGCCAAAGATAGGGAGGGTTTGGGACCACAACTCTATTTGGCTTGGGCAGGATGGTAAGATTTAAGAAACAAACATTTCTTAATGCAGCCTAAGTTCATTTTATAATCGAAGTCTAATTGGTATTAGTGACATCTCAGGGTTTGTGTATGGACTGCACTCTTGCTGTTCCTCTTAGCAGCATTAAATGCAGGCAATATCATCAATAAATTTACAAGGATTGCGGGCGAGCTTTTTGGCATGTTGATTACAGTCTTGTTCATTCAAGAGGCTATCAAGGTCGGTTTTGTGATATATTTTGTGAGATATTACATTAGGCATCAAATGAAACATGATTTGATATAACATAACACATGGGAAAAAGACTTGAAACAAGTTTTTGGAAATACCATGCAGGGAATGGTGAGTGAGTTTAAAGTTCCTAAAGAGGGAGACCCAACATCGGACAATTACCAATTTCATTGGTTGTATACAAACGGATTACTGGGTATTATATTCACCTGTGGCGTTCTCATTACTTCTTTGAAAAGCATAAAAGCGAGGTCATGGTTATATGGGACAGGTTTGTCTAGTGAATTCGAAGTTATTTGAGCTACTATTGCCACAGCCAAGGTTGGCGTGGGTAATTTGAGACAGTTGTATTTGTTGAGCAGGTTGGTTCAGAAGTTTCATTGCTGATTATGGGGTGCCTTTCATGGTGGTGGTGTGGACAGGCCTGTCATTCGCAGTACCAAGTAAAGTGCCTTCTGAAGTTCCCAGAAGGCTCTTTGCTCCTCTGGCTTGGGAGTCTGCATCTTTACAACATTGGACAGTGATCAAAGTAATCCATTGTTGCATACATTCACTCCAGTTCTTGGTTCTTGCTCTTGTGGTTTTGGAAATTACTGATGTAACAACATTTGGTGCAGGATATGGGGAAGGTTCCACCATCATATATTTTTGCGGCTTTTATTCCTGCCATAATGGTTGCTGGGCTTTACTTCTTTGACCACACCGTTGCTGCCCAGCTGACACAGCAGAAGGAATTCAATGTAAAGAAACCTTCTGCATATCACTATGACATACTGCTGCTTGGATTCATGGTATATATGTTTCTCTTGTAGTGTGTTTCTTAAATTAAATGTCACTCATTCATATTAGTGGTTGAATTGGTATTAGGAACTGATTCTTCGCTTTGGGTTAAAAACTGTCAGACTTTGCTTTGTGGGTTACTTGGCTTACCCCCTTCAAATGGAGTTCTGCCTCAATCCCCGATGCACACCAAGAGCCTGGCTGTTCTCAAGAAACGGGTGAGTGAAGACTTATTGAAATGTATAATAAAGTGTTGGATCAAGCGTTTACTTTTAGGCCAAGAGCTATAGTTGTTGGCTAGAGTGCAACTCTAGTTCCTTAAAGTTTCTCATTGCCACAATAAGCATAAGGTTTTCACCCATTATAGGTGTTGTGGGCCAGAATATTAAGTTCATCAAATTTGAAGGGTGATGTTGGCCAAATAAAATTAACCATGATGTTTGATATTGTTACTTTTTAATGGCAGTTGATCTTAAGAAAGATGGTTAAAAGTGCCAAAGAAGGCATAAGGCAGAAAGCTAGCAACACAGAAATCTATGGGAATATTCAAGCAGTGTTTACTGAAATGGATAAATCTCGAGATGTAAGCATAGCATAAACCTTAAATCCTTGTTCCCTTTCACGTTAAAACCAATTGACGAATAGCTAATTCCCTTGTTGGTACTAAATTTGATTGTTTGCAGAAACAATCAGTGTACAAAGAACTAGAGGATTTGAAAGAGGTTATCCTAAATGGCGAAGACAAAGGAGACAACAATAAGAGTACATTTGATCCTGAGAAACACATTGATGCATATCTGCCTGTCAGAGTAAACGAGCAGAGACTGAGCAATCTCTTACAATCACTCCTCGTAGGAGCATCAGTCTTCGCTATGCCTGCCATTAGAAAGATACCAACTTCGGTTCTGTGGGGATACTTTGCTTACATGGCCATTGATAGCCTTCCAGGGAATCAATTTTGGGAAAGGATACTACTACTCTTTGTAACACCTAGCAGGCGGTACAAGTAAGTGGAAGCTGTTGTAATTTCAACATTTTTCCACAGAATCATGAAATTAACCTCCACTGTCAATGTCTTCATTCATTTCTCTCTCTAATGCGAACCTATATATTTTTGCAGGGTGTTGGAAGGGCATCATGCTTCCTTTGTTGAGTCAGTACCATTCAGATACATAGCCTTGTTCACACTCTTCCAATGTGTATATTTTTTGGTTTGTTTTGGAGTGACATGGATACCCATAGCTGGAATATTGTTCCCTTTGCCTTTCTTTGTGCTCATCATACTGAGGCAGCGTATACTTCCCAAGCTTTTCAATTCTGACCATCTAAACGAACTAGATGCAGCTGAATATGAAGAGATAGCTGGTGCTCCAAGAGTGGGTTTGAGTGTGTCTTTCCGGGTATGGTACACTCAATTTTATCACTGTTTAATCTTACTTGACTACCACACTTCAACTTGGCATGTAAAAGTGGTTCTTTACTATTATTTATCAGGAGGAGGAACCTCCTAGTGTTGATTCAAACGAAATGGGTAATGCTGAAATATTAGATGAGCTAACTACTAGTAGAGGGGAGTTGAAGGTCAGAACTTTTAGCTTTACCGAGGAAAGGCATAACCAGGTAACCGCTATTCAAGTGTTTCTGATTAGGAGTTGACATGCTTTTGTGGTTTTGTTCTTTTCTCTCACAAAAGTCTATTCTTTTTGTTTCGTTTAGCAGATTCATCCTCATGAAATTGTGAGCGAAAGGGATCCACATGTAGAGATCGTTAGGGAGAGGTGATGAACATGTCGTTGTAGGGCAATTGTTCCAAACCATGCAGAAGGGATCTAACATTCATGGTGTTTTTAAGAATGAAGAGTTAAAAATAAATAAAAAAAAGTTTTGAAATGCAGAGAACTTCGAGCTCTGTCTGCCATCATTTGTGGAATGCAAACTCAGCAAATTAATAGTGAAATATTACGTTGATGCTTTCTGCACCTCATGATATCTACATTCCTAAACTAAAAGGAGCAATAGGTTACCACCACATATCAGCAAGTTAGCATTTTGCAGACAAAGATGCATGATTAGACTATGTGCAGTGCAGTCATCACTCATCATCTTGTGTTTGGATTTTCCTAAGCAGGAGTTAAACAAATTCAATTTAACAACAACAACAACAATAATTGTTACGAACTGAAGGCCCATTGTTTCATTGTGGTTGGGGGGAAGATGGATTTGGATCCGATCCATTATCTAAGGACACTCATATTTGGCCATGATCTGTGTTTAAATGTTCATGGCAGTAAGCTGCTATTGAAAGTGGTGATCTGGCTTAGTCGAGAGCCATTCAATCTTATCGCATAAAATAAAATATCATCGCTATTTCTTTTTCTGTTTTTTTTTTGGGTAACGCGCTATTCTTCTATTTAATTGTACATAAAAGGAATTTTCCTCAACGCTGCAACTAAACCAGTGCCATTCTCTTGATATCTAACTTTCAAGATTTTAATGGCCATGTACTTGTATATTTTGGTTGAGGTATAAAATTTTTTATAAATAAATTTTATATCTAAAATTACATATCAATCTTACTCATAAATTTTTTTTTCTCATTTTTATCTATAACCAAACATACTGTCACGACCCAATTTGGGAGCGTGATCGGCACGTGAGGAATCACATCCCTACGTAAGCCTTCTGGGTGACGTATGTCTCTAAATGCATAAAATAGTATAATATCATACTTAAAATAAAATTTTCTTGCAAATCTATATCATTTTCTCAAATTAAAATATAATAGTCAAATCCATAAAAAAAAAAACTGAAGTATTTACATATATAAATCTAAAATATTTTTGTCATACTTTAAAATCTAAGATTTGAAGACCGAATCATAAACTCATTATCATTGGCTTTCACATAAATCTCTAATCATAGCCCATATTTCAAAATATATTTTAGAGCTCTAAAACATATAGGAAAAATACATAATCTCTTAAATTATTTATAACATCTCAAAATACATCCGTGGCTCGGATCTTGCCTGCAAAACTACTGGAACACTTTAAACTAGCTGAAATCCTAAACTAAGCCTTACAACAATGCAAAGCTCACCAAGGGATAACTGCAGCTCTTTGGGCCAGGTGGTGAATGACGTCTGTACCTGCAACTATGAGAGGAAGGGAGAAAGGTGAGTCAACGGATTTAGTGAGAGAGCTCTCACCTATCACTCACATGGGACAACCAATAAATATAATAAATTATATACATGCAACAATCACAAACCATTTAATATTCATGTTCATAGCTATATATAAAAGATATCTCTTTAATTATAAGTTCATAGAAAAACATCTCTAAATTCTTACTCTAATGAGAAATCATTTTCCATACATTTACATAATAACTCTTAAATCAGATACTCTCTGAAAACATAATCAATCTCCGAAAACATAAGTAACAGTATACTAATAGAGAAACATGGTTTTCCTCTTTGGTACTGGGATTCGGCCTAGGCTCCCACGTACTCTCAAGGCTTTGTTCCTACCAGGATTCGGCTTAAGCCCCCGCGTAGGACGTATTCTAAATGGGAACTCAAGGTTTTGCTTCAGTGAGTGCCAGACACAGGCTCCAATGGAGATGTAATGTGGACACCTAAATAGGTTCCGTTTTCTGTATATGCCGCCATGGTCGTTCATCATTTATCATTTATGTAATTAACTGAAAATAGATGAAACAAAAATACTAAAATTTCATAGCTAAAAGGTGGGTACTCCGTCCCTGGCGAGCGAGAGCCCCTAAATCTTAGTACTTTGAGAGTTTTGAACTCATATCACTTTAGCAATCTGACTTTAGCATAACTGTGGCTATGAAAATCGAGCCCAAGGGATCACCCACTTGAAGGCATCCCGATTTCAAGCCCACAGAATATATATCTGGCAGTTGCTAAGAATCATATTGAATTTCGTACCTCTTAGTACCATAAAACTGAAGTTTTAAATCCATTTCTTAACTAACGTATTTTCATAACTTAATAACTTTGTTATTATACTTCAAAATAAAAGAGTTCATAATCCCAAAACCTCTAAAACCAAAATATACATTTCTATTCATCAAATAAAATCATACTCTATCAAACATTCTTCCAATATATATACATACATCAACTAAATACTCTAAAATCATATTTATAAATCTCAAGGCTTGAATCAATAACATATCCTTGGCACATAAAACATTTTTCATAACACACAACATATCAATCATGGTCTCATGGTTTTCAAATTTTCATTTTCATGTTATATATTCAAAATCATGGCTTTGCAAAAATTATGTATTCATATTTTGATCTCTAATACCATACTTAACAATCATCATGCGTCAAACATAATCATAATAACTAAAAATAAGACTATGAGTTTGAACCGACTCACCTGGAGGGGGAGGAATAGGTGGCGTCAACTCCAACTGAGCTCTGGGGAGCCGGGAGGGCACCAACGTCAACTATTATAACCATAAAATTTATTAATGCTCTATGGGTATCTATAGATTATTCTAACATAATTCTAACAACATTGGGGGAGCACCCCCCACTTGACAATAATGAGAGAAAAATAACAACCCATACTAAGACCATGAAGGAAAAGGAAAAAGAGACCAAAACCCATTAACAACACATACCTTGAAGCTTGAGGAAGATGGATTTAATGGAGGATGAGAGTGGAGGGGAGGAAGGAGAAGAGGAGATGAAATTTTGGGGTAGGGTTAGAAATGGGGAGAAATCCCGAGTTTGGGGTATAAATTGGGGTGGAGGGGTTCATTTGATGAAACAGTGACGTTTCTCACTGTTTCTATAAAACTGACACCGCTATAGCGGTCTATGCCATCCTCCGCCCGAATCCTTGTGCACTTGTGCTGCTATAATGCGGTCTCTCGAGGTAAAAACCGTCTTGCATACTTCTCAGGACCGCTATAAGCGGTTATGAACATTATAGTGGTGACAGAAACACAGATTCACCATTTCTTTGTCATAAAGCATATGGCTTATCCCAAAACTCACTCACTTATTTCCATTTCTTTATTCTAAGTTAAATCATTTATTAACTTCCTATTAACTTTAAAACATAAGTGTAAATAAGAAAATACCCCCCATTTGGATTCAAATAAAATATAAAAAAAATCAAAACCTCAACCAATCAAAATCTCATTTTTTAGTTCTAGTTCAAATTTTGGAATTCCGGTGATTTTCTAAACTTGGGGGCTAAAAACGAAATATCTAGAGGGTTCCAAAAATTCGTTAAAAAATCACTCTTCAACTTGTTTCTTTCTGGGAAACAATTACCGGGACTTTTGGTCCCAAAATTGTGGCTATAACATATAGCCTCAGAAGTATGGGCTCAGGACTTAGTGAAAACCTGAGACCAAAGTGATAGCAGTGGGTCCCGAGGGACCTTGAGGTCATACGGAACTCATCTACTGACACGTGAACACCAAGTATTACACATACTTATACTATAATTTTTTTTAACAAACACATAATAATGTATTATGCATAAAATATCAAACTAATTAAAGGATGTAATGACTAATGACGTATTTTTGAAGGCTAGGATACAAACTTTTACACACATGACACATAATATTTAAATACATTTATTAATTCTTTTTTTTCGCTGCTAAAAACATTTATTAATTCAATAAAACTTACAGGATTGTTGTTGCCGACCACAGTGTACATAGGAAAAAGGTGAGAAAAACTAATTACTTCTTCCATCTTTAAATGATTGTCCAATTTTAAATATTAGCTAAAATTAAGGAAATTATGGAAAAAAATCGATGCTAGAAAAGTTTAAAATTTTTTACTAAATTATCTTTCCTCTATTACTAATGAGTCAATAATATTTAATATCGATATTATTAAAAAATAATAATTAATATTAAAAGTTTTGGAATAGACAATTATCTCTAAATAGAAAAAAAATATGTTTGAAGTGAACAATTACTTAAGAACAAGGGGGACTAAATAAATAAAAGAGAAAAGAATAGTAAATACTCACTAATACGTAGGCAACATGAAGGCGCATTGAAATTAAAATCCCCAACACTCACATGGGTTGCCTAGGATAGGATCTGATGGATCTCCCTTTTCACTTCGATTTCCATGATTTCTCATTCACAGGTTCGATGCTGATCCAATGGGGACCTTCTCAATCCCCATGAGGGTACCATTAAACCATGTAGATTTGGCATACAACATTCACCAAATTCTAATAATTGAGGGGTGATCTCGTCCTTTTGTTCCAGAGATCTTGGACCCAACTCACCTTCTCAGAAGATCGATACGAACATGATCAAATTCAAAGCCATGTGTATTGGCATGATGGTACAGCGAGGCTAAAATGGTCATTTTCCTGTCATCTACTTTTTCAATATTTCTTTTTTCAGGTTCAGGCTATTCATGGATGGTGTCGTACGGTGGTGAAACAAACCAAATCGGATACCACTTAAACAATGTTTGAAGGGACAAAATAATTGTAGCCCATGTATGAAGCTAGCTTAAAAGACAGGAAAAAAAAAAAAAAACTGTGGCTTAAGGGAAATTCTAATGAAAATGTATGAATATTATATTAAACTTCTTATAGTAGCATTTGAATCAAATCTCAATCATGAATTCAGTACGAGTTTCTCAACCGACAATATATGTTCTGGATTGGAAGAACATGTGGGTTTTAATAGCTTTGTCTCACCTTACCCATAAAATTATCATCGCCTGCAATTTAAAGCAACTGAATATTGCACTTTTTTTTTTTTTTCAATGAAACCTTCCAAATGCCATGCAAAACTATGTCTTTGTAAATAACAAGTGTCCATATATATATATATATATACTTGGCCCTCGGAAAACTCCTTTCTTTCAACTGTGGAAATGGTGCTGGCTCAATTAATTACCTGCTTCGTCAAGCCATTTTCTTCAAATGATCGCTCGAACAAAATATTCCGCATTATTAATTTAGCATCTAATTATGCGTTAAAATATAATGTGTTTTTCTGCATGGTATATAAACATTTGAATTTTACTTGCAACATGCAAATAAATTGCATGTATAATTATTGACCCAACTACCAAATCCTCCCCCTTTTTTTTAACTCTTGCTGAGACAGCAATAATTATTAGTACTATATATTATGAGTTTATGGAACATACATGTATACTACTTGTTATGAATTTCACGTTTTCATTATTCTGTAAAAGTGGATAATTCTGGTAAAAAATAGCCGCTAAGAGAAATCGGAAAAAACAAAATTTGGTGTCAATCTCGCCACCAAGGAACAGTCAAAAAATAAAATGAGTTTTTATCGTGAAAAACAAATGAACTACTAATAAACATTTGACATTGTCGCTTGTGAGATTTGTTTTGTTTTGTTTTTGGCAATTATCAACGTGGCTTAGGGACAAAGCTATCTCTTCCTGGAAAATGCAAAAAGTTTTTCCAGTGGCATTAATGTAGTTTAAGTAAGATTCAGTGGCCTTTTCTTGCATTGATTCAAATAAAACCGAGTGCTTGGTCCCTCTGGGATCTCAAAGCTAAGTCACATACATATCTCTCTCTGTCTCACTCATCATCAGTATTCTGTGGTTCATCAAAATGCAGAAGCTCAAACTGCTTTTGGTGCTATTCCTCTCAACTTGCCACGCTGCTCTGTCCATCACAGATGGTGAGTTCTAATTAATTCCACATATATGCATGCATGTAATGCAACGGTCTTTGGCTTTGAATCACTTTTTCGTAAATTTTGCAACGGTGATTGGCTTCGAATCACTTTTCCGTTAATTTATTTTTCTCCAACTATGTTAGAGTTATCATATCACTTAAAAGAGAGTACTATTTCAACGTACAAAAAGTTGATGCTCCTTGAGACATCTATCTTTTTATTATTGAATATAATAAATTAATGAAAGAAGTGAGAATCGTCATCATATCCAATAGTGATAAGGTGTCTCTTGAGACATCCATTTCTTACGTGTTGAAATAATATTCCTGTATCACTTATGTGCTATGATGACAAAATTTCAACCCGTTTAATGCAAGCATTTTTTGTTTTGGTTACATTGGATGCAAGTTTTACTCTTCATCTCAAATGATCACTAGCGGGAATCTTAATTTGGGATTAACTAGCAAGCTTTCTTCCGTTACTTCAACTGACAAAGTACCAGATTTAAGCAGTGTAGATTTTTGTCTGAAAAATCACAAATATATAGATGTACATATATATAATATTATACGCACGATTTTGAACTAATTCATGTGATTCAACTTCAACAATGTGAATTGTGAAGTCGTCGTTTTACGCTGCATATGTAGTCTGAATCCGTAACTCGTTACATCTTAAGACATACAATATTGTTGTTTGTATATGCTTAAAACATGTTTATTTTTCAATTTGAGGATACAGGAGACTTATGGTCATTTGTGCTGAAAGCTGGAAACTAATAAGATAATCCGATCCCCCATGCAATTCGTAGTTCAAGATCAAACTATCGATTAATCGTAATAGAATACTACAAAAATAAAACAGTTAAAAGCATGCTTACGCTATATTGGATTTCAATTTTTAATTTTTCAGTTTTTAGGATTTTATGAAAGAAATACTGAAAAAGTAAAAATTAAAAATTTAAATTTATATATTTTTAATATTTTCTTCTCAAAATCTAAAAAATTAAAAAATCAAACATATTTTAGTTTTCATTTGAAAATTTTCAATTATAGCTTGAAATCCAAACTGTAGTTTCGAAATTGCAACCAAATTTTTTTTTTCCAAACATGCACTTATTTGGCTTATGTCATTGATGTCACTTAAACGTACGGCAACTTAATTAATTAAGAAAAAGAAATTATTCTCACTAAGTCTGTTACATAACATTTTTAATTTGTACTAAAGTTTGTATAGGTGATTAATTCTTGAGGAGGATTCAAATTATCTATCATTTTTGAGAAAGTGCGTGTCCGCGAGCGTTTTATGATAAAATATAATATATAACATACTAATGCACCAGCATATTAATAAATATTTATTAAAAAAAAAGAATTTGCCAAGCAATACTATTAAATTATATAAGGAGATTGCTTAAAGAATTAAAGCAATAAATTGTTTAATGAATCTAATTATTAAAAAACTTAAAAAGATTATTCTTTAATCAATACCCTAATAAAAATTCTTTAAAAAAACAAAACCTACAACTCCTACCTAGATCTACAATATTCAATAAACAATATTTGGTAGTCTCTTCACATGGCTTACGCACTTTTCCATGTGCTCACAGCTTGCACTATCAGATCATGTTCCTTATAAAATGGAACAAGACCAAAAAGTTATATTTTTTTAGTCAATTCCAAAACTTTATTTTAAAAAGAAGTTACTCAATATTTGTTTTCCTTAGTGTGGGTCAGAGTTCGAAGATTTTACTTTTCACCTTTTTTTATTTTTTGGTGGAAGATGGTCAAAGTTCATAGTAGATGGTAGTAATATCCATTGTATAATTGACACCCCCAAGTTGTTGATACACTAAACAATCAATCAGGTCTATTGCCCAATGGCAACTTCGAGGTTGGCCCAAAAGCAACACAAATGAAGGGCTCGGTAGTGACTGCCCAAGATGGCATTCCTAATTGGACAGTTTCGGGCTACGTTGAATACATACGTTCGGGGCAGAAGCAAGGTGACATGTTCTTGGTCGTGCCGGAGGGTGCCCATGCTGCAAGGCTTGGCAATGAGGCTTCAATCAAGCAAAAGGTGAAGCTCGTTAAGGGGTTGTTCTACGCCATCACGTTCAGTGCAGCTCGCACATGCGCACAAGAGGAGAAGCTCAACGTGTCCGTGGTGCCAACCAATGAGAAGAGTGACTGGGGAGTGATCCCCATTCAGACCATGTATGGCAGCAACGGGTGGGAATCATTTGCCTGTGGGTTCCGAGCTGATTACCCAGAAGCAGAAATTGTGATCCACAACCCAGGTGTTGAAGACGATCCAGCTTGTGGCCCCCTTATTGATTCCGTTGCCTTGAGGGTTCTCAACCCACCCAAGAGAACAAGAGGTGAATTCTTCATTTCATATATATTATTGTCAATTTAAAAATGTTAGAATTAATTAATTAAATAAAATGGTTGTTTATTTATTCTTGCTCTTAATTACTTTCCATGATCCATCACAATTGACTACGTACATTGTATTATGCAATGTTGGTGCAGCTAACTTGCTAAAGAATGGAAACTTCGAAGAAGGGCCATATGTGTTTCCCAACGCATCTTGGGGGGTCTTGATCCCACCCCACATCGAGGATGCTCACGGTCCTTTGCCAGGATGGATAGTTGAGTCGCTCAAGGCCGTGAAGTACATTGATTCTGACCACTTCGCCGTGCCTGAGGGTAAAAGAGCTATTGAACTCGTTGCAGGGAAAGAGAGTGCCCTTGCACAAGTGGTCTTCACCACGGTTGGCAAGGTCTATGACCTCACTTTTGCTGTAGGCGATGCCAACAACGCATGTGAAGGTTCCTTGGTAGTGGAAGCATTTGCTGGCAGAGACACTGTTCAAGTCCCATATCAATCCAAGGGCAAAGGAGGGTTTATTAGGGGCAAGCTTCGGTTCAAAGCTGTGTCCAAACGTACTCGCATTAGGTTCCTTAGCACGTATTACACCATGAAGAATGATAGCTCTGGGTCACTTTGTGGACCCATCATAGATGATGTTAAATTGCTTAGCGTCCGTTATCCTAGCTAGACACGCTTGAGGATAAGATTGCATGACTAGAGCAATCAAAACAAAATGTCGTTGAAGTATACTTTAATTGAGCATAAAATACTATGGATTGTTGGGTAAGCCCACCAAGTTTAATATTCATGTATTTATATGTTCTTCCATCAAATGAAATGCAGAGTTACGTTCTTTCAAGTTTTAGTTAACACAAAATTGATATACCGTATGTGCGATTTATGTAAGTTTCCAATTCGTGCACCCACCTGTTCTTCCATACTCTCAAGCAATAATGATTGTGAGTTATTCAATTAACATAATTGAGATAGAATGCTTATATATATATTAATATTATTTTGACAAATTTTATTAATCCCTACTTGAAACTCAATTCAGTCATTTACTTGCGAAGTATACCTTTTTTTCAAAGAAAAATTTCACTTTACTCCTTAATAATTAGTCCCATATAGGTTGGAGAGGAGAACGAAACATGCCTTATAAGGGTGTGGATACCTCCCCCATGCAGACGTGTTTTTCCCATGAGGGGCACCCAGTTAGACCTCAAAGCGGACAATATCCGCATTGCCCGATGTCTGGGATCGGTGTGCCAGCGAGGACTCTGGGTCCCAAGGGGAGTCCCACTTCGGTTGAAGAGGGGAATGAAACATGCCTTATAAGAGGCTCTGAACTTTTTTAGATGTACAAATTTACCTTTCCATTTGTTTTTCATCATTTATTAATAAAAATATCACAAATTTAAGAAAATTTAAGGTACCAAAAGATTACACATTAAAAAAATTTCAGAAGGTCCATTTGTATATGTTTTTTAAGTTCAGAGAATATATTACAATTATTTCGATAAAAATGTATATTTCTAAAAGTTTAAGGGATTGATTTTTCATTTTCAAAATTTTAGAGATTAAAGTGCTTATAACTTATAGCTCAAGGGGATAAGGTGCAATTTTTCTTTTCAAATGGACTTTATAATGTGTATTTTAAGCTTAGAACTTAATAAAAGCGGTAAAATCCAAATGAAAGCCCAATAGGAGTATAAAACCTCGTTCTAAACTTAGTTTCGAATTGTCAATTATACGTTTTAAACTTGGCACTGCAGATGTGCTTGAACGGTGGTATCAATGGCACGACAAGAAAAAAAAAAAGGAGAAACAAGGAAATTAACAGCTCATCGCATGAGTATCACATTTCATGCCTTGCTAATTATGGATTACGAAAATAACAACGAAGCACATACACAATCAGAATTTTAGATATTTAAAAGCAACAAGAAAAACTAGGATTGCATTCAATAAGTTACATATCGCCAAATTAATTGGCACAGAATAGACATTTGACGGATAAATTGGATAGGGATAAAGATTAAAAAGGTTTCAAACGACATTTAATTTCGTCAAAACAGTTTATCCATTCACACAAGGATCTCCATCATTACATGCTAGCATAAGTTAATTTAGTAATAACGACAAGCTCAATTTAGCATTCGTTAGCTATTTAAAGCCTTTTGTTCCTCCATATAAACCCCGTGCTCTATTTCATTGACACAACAAAAAACATTGAATAATCATATAATCACTATGGGTTCTTCTAGTTCTTGGGCGGGGGTTATCTTATTTAGTTTACCTTTTTTGTTAGGCTTGTGCTATGCCTATGAAGTCTCCTATGATGCAAACGCCCTCATTATTAATGGGGAGAGGCGTATTATTTTTTCTGGTGCAGTTCATTATCCTCGTAGTACATTGGAAATGTGGCCTGATATCATTCAAAAGGCCAAGGACGGAGGTCTTGATGCCATTGAAACTTACATATTTTGGGATCGTCATGAGCCAGATCGACGCAAGTATAATTTCTCAGGAAACTTGGATTTCATCAAGTTTTTCAAGCTCATCCAAGAGGCTGGTTTGTATGCCATCCTAAGGATTGGTCCTTATGTTTGTGCGGAATGGAACTATGGAGGCTTTCCACTGTGGCTACACAATATGCCAGGGATTGAGATGAGAACCGATAATGCGGTTTACAAGAACGAAATGCAGATTTTCACTACAAAGATTGTCAACATGGCCAAAGAAGCAAAGTTATTTGCATCCCAAGGAGGACCCATTATCCTTGCTCAGATTGAGAATGAATATGGGGATATCATGTGGGGCTACGGAGATGCAGGGAAGGCCTATGTCAAATGGTGCGCGCAAATGGCTCTAGCACAAAATATCAGTGTCCCTTGGATCATGTGCCAACAAAATGATGCTCCCCAACCTATCATCAATACTTGCAATGGGTACTATTGTGACCAGTTTAAACCCAATAACGCCAAGAGTCCCAAAATGTTCACAGAAAATTGGATCGGGTGGTTCCAGAAATGGGGTGAAAGGGCTCCTCATAGAAGTGCTGAAGATTCAGCTTTCTCAGTTGCACGCTTTTTCCAGAACGGCGGAATACTCAATAATTATTACATGTACCATGGAGGGACCAACTTTGGTCGAACAGCAGGAGGCCCATATATGACAACATCTTACGAATATGATGCACCACTTGATGAGTATGGAAATCTGAATCAACCCAAATGGGGACATTTTAAGCAGCTTCATGCAGCAATAAAGCTTGGAGAAAAGATCCTCACCAATGGAACAAGGACAGACAAAGATTTCGGCAAAGAAGTCACACTAACAACATACACCAACAATGCCACCGGGGAAAGATTTTGTTTCTTAAGCAATGTAAATAACCGTGAAGATGCAAATGTTGACTTGCAACAAGATGGGAAGTACTTTGTCCCTGCTTGGTCCGTGACCGTCCTGGATGGTTGCAACAAAGAGATTTTCAACACAGCAAAAGTTAATAGTCAGACATCAATAATGGTGAAGAAGAGTGACGATGCATCTATTCCTCTCAGTTGGGCATGGACACCAGAGGCTATGAAAGACACCATGCAAGGAAAAGGCACACTCCAATCGCAGCAACTTCTTGAGCAGAAGGAATTAACTTTGGATGCCAGTGACTACTTGTGGTACATGACTAGTGTTAATATCAACAACACTTCCATTTGGAAGAATGCAACTCTTCAGGTGGACACAATGGGTCATACTCTTCAAGCTTACGTTAATAAAAGGCATGCAGGATACCAATTCAGCCAAACAGGAGGCAACTTCACGTACAAGACACATGTTTCTTTGAAGAAGGGAACAAACATCATAACTTTACTTAGTGCTACGGTTGGGCTTGCAAACTACGGCGTGAGGTATGATACGATTAAGACTGGCTTAGCAGGTGGTCAAGTTCGACTACTTGGAAACAACAACAATGTGACTATTGATTTGTCAACTAGCCTTTGGTCTTACAAGGTTGGTTTAAATGGTGAGAGAAAACGTCTCTATGATATGCAGCCACGGGCTGGTGTAGCATGGAACAATGGCTCATCACCTTATCCCATTGGAAGGCCCATGACTTGGTATAAGGCAGACTTCAAAGCTCCTTCTGGAACAAACCCTGTGGTGGTGGACTTGCAAGGCTTGGGTAAAGGACATGCTTGGGTGAATGGGCATAGCATTGGTCGTTATTGGCCTACTTATATTGCTCCTACCAATGGATGTAGTGACACATGCGACTACCGCGGAAAATATGAAAAGGAAAAGTGCAACACCAATTGTGGAAATCCGTCACAAAGGTGGTACCACGTGCCAAGGTCATTTTTAAACAACGACAAGAACACATTGATTTTGTTTGAAGAAATAGGTGGAAATCCGAAGAGCGTTTCCTTTCAAACAGTCACAACGGGAACTGTTTGTGCCCAAGTTTATGAAGGTGCACAATTGGAGCTGTCATGCCAAGGTGGACAAATAATCTCAGAAATCCAATTTGCTAGCTTTGGAAGCCCAGAAGGTAAGTGTGGTTCTTTCAAGAAAGGCTCCTGGGAAGCTTCCAATAGCAAAGCTGTGGTGGAAGCCGCATGTGTTGGAAAAGAGAGATGTGGGTTTATAGTGACAAAGGAAGCTTTTGGTATAACAGCCATTGGCAATGGTGGAGCTAGACTTGCAGTGCAAGCAACTTGCTAACTCTATTATTTATCTCTGAATCGATATTCATGTGGCCGAAATCAATTCAGGGGTATAAGCTTTTATGTTTCTTTTGGTAATAAGATAGGGTCAAATTTCATATATAGGCTTGCATTGTATATTTTATGACTGTACAAGTCTAGCTTTGACCGTGAGAATTTAATTTGTGCATATAAATTTATTTTGGAAATTGTTTTACAGCAATATTTATTTTTTCCAACATTTTTCTCGTATGACTTTGATATTCATATTATGAATTTTATTTCTCAAAAACTTAAATGGTTGACATTTGAGTGGTTTACATTTAACACATATAAAGAGAATGTTACAAACCAAACCAATCAAAATGAAAGGCGTTAAGCCGTTAACATATATGATTCTTTTGAATTAAAAAATAATTAAGCCGTGTAATATTAAAGTTAAAAAGAATTTTCACGAGAAAATCTGGTTTTTGTTATATAGGAGTGGAAGGATGTTACAGAGATTATTATTATCTTAGTTATGAAACAAACAAACTCTTTTGCTTCAGGTTTTTTTTTTCGGAAAAAAAGAAAAGAATTGTGGTCAGTGGTCACTAATCTGCTCCTAATTTATAGTTTTCACAGGCGAGATGCTGTATGAAATTTTAATGAGTAAATAAAATGTGAATAGCAAATGTAGTATGATACACAGTAATTCTCAACTCGAACAGTCACAACACAATGATCTGTCTGACGAGACGAGCAACGGTTCGATTGGCACGTGCGTGGTTGGCTTGCCTCACGTGCCACGGGGCTTGGTGTATCCAATTCCAAAGGGCATCGTCGCTCGCCAACATCGTAAAAGAGAGTTGGGAGTCGCCGCTAGCTAGCTGCTGCTCGCAAACTTACACCATTTTGATCAATCAAAGAGGGTATTTCGATCAAAGGCAATCACCATGTGGCGTAGGCTCATCTCTTCTCAGCTCAAATCCCTAACTACACTCTCACCTTCTCATCATCTCCGATCCGCTTCCGCCGCACTCCCATTCTCCGCCGCCGCCGTCGCCGCTCCTCCCTCCGCCGTTCTCCTCACCCGCCACGTCGCCACTCAATCGGGTATTCTCCTTTTTAATCTCTATAGTTCTCCGATTGCTTGCTTTTGTTGTTTTATTTTTATTCTTTTGCTTATTTGTTCTGTTTTCGGATGCTGCAGGTGGTTCTATCAAAAAGAGGGTTGAGGATGTAATGCCAATTGCTACCGGCCACGAGCGCGAGGAGATTCAGGCTGATCTTGAGGTCACCCTTTTCCTCATTTCGTACGAATGCGATTTTTTTGCGTAATGCTGAAATCTTATTAATCGAATTTACGAGATTTCTGCGCTTGATGCGCAATTCGTATAAAATCCTTCGTGTTGAATAGCACTACGAATTAGATTATTATTATTATTTTTTTTTTTTAAGCTCATTTTTCAAAACTTTGGATTAGTTTATTATGTGCTTAAAAATTAAAATAGCGGTTGAGAGATTTTCTTGAAAGGAAAAAAGAAGCAATGTACATATTTTGCTATGAATCAAGCAAATACAATCATGCAATTATTTTAGTATCCTAATATCAATTTTAGTCTGCTGAGCATTTTAGGCTTTAGCTGCGCAGTAGGTGTTTTTTAGCATTTGAAAGACGGTTCATTTTCCTTTTTTTTTTATGGGTAAACTTTAATCTGTTTCTCTTTTGTTCAGGGAAGGGATATTCTTGAAATCGATCATCCCGAAGGTCCCTTCGGCACAAAGGTTAGTGTTATTTAGTTGATTTTAAAATTATGTAAATTGTAAAGGTTTAATTATTGTTTTATGGTTGCATGTTACAGCTGCTTTGATACGTGTGTGGTTTAGATTCTTGTAAACTTGTCTTTGAAATGGGCTTGTTTTTGAAAGGAAAAATGATTCTGAAAAAAAAAAAATATGTTGATTGGATTGTGTTTGGTAAAAATTATTGTTGGATGTGTTATTGCCTAAGAGGGTATGAGTACCCTCTTTTCCCTCCTAATATTGTTCTTTTATTTCATTCCATTGTTTTAGAGCTATACTTTAGCCAATGGCATGAACATGATTGTAGCATTTTTATTAAAAAACATGTGGTGTTATTATTACACTAGATATCTAAAATTATGAAGTGTTCAATCGTCTTTTTTTTACTGTAGTTTTAAATAATTTGTAAATAAAATGTATCATTCTAGGCAAAGGTTGCCGGTATGCATAATATAAGCGTAACGACTACATTTTGGATAATTAACCAATTGTTACATAAAGTGCATCAAAATACACAGAAACCTAAAGCGACAAAATGACTCTTGGGTTTAATGGCCCCTTGCTTATTGAGTTCAGTGCATAAACAATCCTCCAGCGCTTCTGCTTAGACAGGGTTCCTGCATCAATGGTATTCTTTAGAAGTCATTGCCAATCAACATAAATATTCCTTAAAACAATGTGATAATGCACGGGGATGTTTTGTATTAGTATAGCTTTCGATGTATGATTGTGGTGAATATTTAGCCTATTTGAAAAAGTTGTTGTCCTGAACAATGTTGAATATGGAAAATTTAGGTAGTGGAAGCAAAAATAATACATAGGTATAATAGGATGCTTTACATAATTTTTATCTTAGCGGGGTCAAACATGATAAGATAATGGGGGCAAAATATTTATATATCTATATACTTCTAAAATAATTCCTCAAATTTTGGGGGCCATTTTCCCCAAAACTCTACAAAGTAGATCCGTCCCTGAATCGTGAATTCCTTCACTGTGCCTGGCTGTGAAAGATGAAGAGTATGCATGAGGCTGGAATACCCATCAAGGGGATATGTAGCTTGCTGAGCTTTAATTTTATCCAAACCATTGTTTAGGGTGTATGAAAATTAAATCAAGCATGCATTTGAACTATTAGTAGAGTTTTTGATATGCAACATGGATTTGAACTGGGGAAGTCCTCTTCATCCTCTCATATCAAGGGATCTGCTGCTGTTTCTGATTCCCCCAACAAAAATTGATTGGTGTGCTTAAGCTTGTTGACTTTTTGTTTTTTGCTTCTAATTTGACCAGCAGAGCTGTCTGAGTACCCCTGTTTCTTTCTTAATTCCCCTCTTATTTTTTTCCCTGTTTTTGTTAGTGATAGTTTTCATTTTAGTTTGTATTTGTTTTACATTCACATTAGCCTAACATATAATGTGTATGTGTTTGTATGTATATATAATGGTCTTGAAGTATCTTCGATTTATGTTCACTCTCATCATTTGTTTTGGTCTTCAGGAAGCACCTGCTGTTGTAAAGTCTGTCTTTGATAGAAGGATTGTTGGATGCCCAGGAGGTGAAGGCGGTAAGTTCCTCGTCTTTCTTTATGAATCCCTATGTATAAGCTTCTTCACAATGCGGTGAAAAATCCCCAGATTTTGTCTATGGCATTGAGTTTGAAAACTTGTTTTGACTGCAGAGGATGAGCATGATGTTGTTTGGTTTTGGCTGGAGAAGGGCAAACCTTATGAATGCCCAGTGTGCTCACAGTATTTTGTGGTAAGTTGAGTCACATTTAGTATTCTATTTTTATCATGTTAGGTTTGGAGTTGAATGTCCAGATATGTAAGTGTGTAGATTCAAAATTATCTACTTGTTTGCTTGCACTTGTACTTAAGGGTTTGATTGGCGCTGATTAACATTTGAAGCCATTTATATAAGTTCTCGTTAATTTGTCAACCTTGGTTTCAGCCTCATAAAAGCTAATGATAAGCCAGAAAAAAAGCAAATCTTTTGACCCAGGTGCAGCATGTTAGTGTGGACTTGATTTGAAACCAAAACAAGATCAAGCTCCTAAATAGTTTAAAATTCTTCAGGAATTTGATTTGTCATCTTTTAATTTTGTTAGTGTCATCACTCATCAGTGCTATAGTGCGCCTGTGAGCTGGTACCTGAAATTTTGATTCAAAGCCACCATGCCTAAAAGGTGCTCTGCAGAACCTTACTTCCTTGACATGGTGAATGTATGGCCACTCCTTGTTGAGGTGGTTGCTTTGTTTGTGCAATGCACAATGTGTACAAATGTTTCATAAATGAACTTGAATTCGTTGCACCAATTTAGAAGTATACTTGAAAATAATCAAATGACTGCTTTTAAATGAGGGCTTTCCTGCTCACTGGAACTAACTGTTTGGTTTTTTATCTTTACAGCTTCAAGTGGTGGGATCTGGTGGTGATCCTTATGGGCATGGCGATCACGATCACCATTGATTGAATACTGCAATTTTCCCTGTGGAATAAAATCTGGAAACATTGGAGAGACATTGTTTTACAATCACGGCTTTCAAAATCCTGAGGCCTTTTTGTTTGGTTTTCATTGGTCTATATACCTTGCGGTCTTGCAACTCTAGAGATAGGAAGTTTCTGTGGTTATTTAGACACAGGCTGGTCATTTGATTGAGCTATCAAATCCTCTTAGGTTACCTTTTTGGCTTTGCAAAATAATTGATAGCAACACCATGATTCTTTTACACTGCTTGAATATGCAGAACCATCGGCTATTTTGAGCTCCTAAACTGCGAAAGCGACTAACGTTATAATTGAATCAAAGTATCTTTTTGTACCAAAACAAAAAAACCAAAAAAAAAGGATCAAATTATCTTTTGCAGTTGGAGACAAGGTAAAAGCGACTCTGTGAGGGGCGGTGCGTGTTGATCGTACATCTTTGCTATACATTTCTAACTTCTTACACGGTGCTATTGTGATTTTCACGCCAAAGATTTGAAAGAAAAGGATGTGGGAGGTCTTTAACAAGTAATATTTAAAAAGACAGGGTCTTTTGCTATTATGCATGAAAAGTTATTTCTGAAGATATCCTAGACATTGAAGGGGCTAGTGCAAAATACCAGCAATAATAATTTGTCGAGTTGGTTTCTTTGACGCTTGGTCAATACTTAGTTTGATTAACTGATGTCTTTAGCTTGTTGTTGATACTTGGGTATTCGATTGTGGTAAGTGTCAACATTTATAGGAACCAAATTCTTACTAATGCTCAACCCTTTTTTTTTCTTCCTGGTCGAAGCAATGCTCATCCCCAGACTTTCAGATTTTTACCTTTTGTCGTCAATAATTCCATTACCCAAACAATCGAAATTCTTCAGGACAATAACATGGGCCCAACAAACAAATGTTGGCTGAAATCCCACACGGTTTTCCCTGATCCATAAATCTCTTTGGGCCTAGACGAGCCCATGTGGAAATCGGGAAAAGCCTTCTAGAAATTAAAATGAATCGGACCAAAAAGTAAAAGGAAGAAAAAAGAAAAAAACATGTTTCTTGACCCCCCACGTTTTATTTTTCAAAAAAAAATTCAATAGGTTATTTTTTTTCTAATGAAAGAAGGATAAAAATAAAAACAAAAATAAAGGAAACTGGTGGGTGGGGAGGGGAGAGGAATTTATTTCATACTGAAATATAACTGAGAAATTGCAGAAGTGCAGATGAAACAATTTCCTTTTATGTTTCTTATCTTTTTATAGAAAAAAAGAAAAGACATATTCGGGGTAAAGGCCACCAACCTCACCTTTTTTCCAAAGGGAACAGAAGAAATAAGAGAAAATGCATGCACTTAAAAAATACGGCAATGACAACTAAATATTCTCAGGAAGGTCTGACACAAACGTTTTTGTCCTTTTGTGAGCCCTTTAATTGAAATAGCACGTAAGAATATTGAAGTAATAAAATCTAAATCAAGAAATTAGAATCAGAACGGAATAGATTCTAAGCCTCTCTCAAATCACGATCTTACCAATAATGAAAAGGAAATAGCTGTCACCCTCGCTTCAAACTGGAATTATAAAGAGGAACAAATGAACATATATAGAGATGAAGGAAATTTCGGGCACAAAGCCTCCCTTTTTTACCAACCATTATTCCTTCTCCATCATTTTCTTAAGATGTTTTACTTTACCTAGCATAGTTTTTTTGACAAAATGTTGAACTATTGCTACTATCTTTTTCTTTATCCTGTGTCAGAATCAACCTCACTTTGAAGTTGCGCCCTCATGAATTAAAGTGAATTCTCATTCATGTACCAGGCAGGAGCAAGAATCAAGTTATGAAGCATCTAATAACATCCTCTCGTTAATAATGAAATGCTTCTGCGGACATTGTGGGATTCATTAATGGAAAATACTAAACACCGAAAAACTTTCTAGTCTTTTTTCTTTTTTCTCATAAGTGATGTGACATAATTATTAACATTTAAATAAATAAGTAAGTTATACTACTTTATTTCATTAAATACATGAGACATTATCATGTATTACATTAACACACTGACACATCAAAGTCACAATACGTGGATGTGTTTCACATATTCAAAGTCAAAATACATGATTTTGTTTCACGTATTCTTACTCACACTGACACGCACATGCATCAATCATTCTCGGAGAGTATTCTTCAACACAATATCTTGTGCTTTTTTACGTATTAATACTACATAATACGTGAAATTATTTAACATATTGCTTTTAATATAATATAAGTGTATATTGATAATTAATCTTATTATCCATGTAAATAGGTATATAATTATTTTTTATTTTTTAGATAAAAAATCCCTTTAAGAAAATATATAAAACTTTCAAGTACTATCTGTGACATCTTTGAATTTCATGGAATATGACAAATCATTTATCAGCTGCCATTTAATATAAAAAGTATAATTATCCAATTATTACTTAAAGCCACAAAAGGAGGTTTTGATTGCTATGCAAATTTCAAAATTCTGTTCGATGATAGAGTGGACCAAAGTAATTACAAGACAAAACTTGTTTAAAAAGTGAAAAAGAAGTATGAGCTCATCATTAAAAGTCAAATACAAATGATCAGCCACTTTGATATTGCACTTCATGTTCGGTCCTCGTCTAATCATTAAATGTTGGGCTTTGGATTATCTAACGTGAATATTTACAAAATTAACATGTATTGGTGGTTACACTCTGTCTCTTTAGTTTAAGATGACGTGATAACAAAAATACTTTCGGCCATTTATAGGCACAGTCGACAATATGATTTATAGATTTTAACCATTCTTTAAAGCAGGCAAAGGCAAATATTGAAGGTTGCTGCCTACTAATGTACCAGTAACATCACAACTAAGTACACATTCACACACTAATTGATATTTGAATTTAATTTATATATAATGTCACTATAAATATATGACATTCAATCATATATTACTATATTAATAAAAATATTTAATTATTCACTACTATAAAATGATAGTATTACTTGTCATAATATTGTGAATTTGTGATAATTACAGTCAGTTTTAGAAGTAATGAATCGAATGCACTATAAACTTACAAAATTGTCTTTTTATATTGTTATCTTTAAATAATTTTTATGTTGGTTTTACTACCAAGAATATTATTTATATTTGTAACATATCTTGTGGGGTTTGTTTTTTCAATCAATTCTTACTCTAAAGTATATTATCAAGAGTCTCTCTCGACTCAGAATGTACAGTCTATGTGTGAGTGAGTTGTCTTTCATTATACAAAGCTAAAGTATCTAACCTAATTGGAATAAAATCATAAATTTTAAAAAAATGGAGACACTAGATAGATCTTAATTATCAAACTCCTCACAACATTATTTATTTAATTTTAAGATTTTTTATTAAACTAAATATTAATATAAAATTTTTATTGCTAATTATACAATTAGTTATAAAGAATAAATAACAAAATTTTCTTTCCTAAGCTTTCATGGTATAAAGCTAGAGTCTCTAACCTAATTGAAATAAAATCATAAACTAAAAAAAAATGGAGACACTAGATAGATCTTAATTATTAAACTTTTCACAATGTTATTTATTTGATTTAAGATTTTTTATTAAACTAAATATTAATATACCCTTTTATTCATTTTAATTGATAATTATAATATTAGTTATACAGAATAAATAACAAAAATTTCTATCCTAAGCTTTCAATGTAAAAAGCTTGAGTCTCTAACCTAGTTGCAATAAAATCATAAACTTAAAAATGGAGACATTAACTAAATTGATCTTAATTATTTAACTCTTCATAACATAATTGATTTAATTTTAAATTTTTTTTAAACTAAGTATTAATATAACATTTTTATTGCTAATTATACTATTAGTTATGAAGAATAAATATTATTATGGAAAACTATTTTCATTTTTCTTAGAACTAACAATTTGTTAATCCCAACTAAAGTAAATTATAAATGTGTTTCTATTACATCAAATTATGATTTCATTAACTCTTGTAGATTCATTAAATTAAACTTAATTAAATGCTTTTATCGACAAATAAAAATTCTATCTTTCAATAAACCAATACATATGTCTAAACCCAAATTTTCTATCTGATTACAATGTGAAGAAAAAAATTAATTTAATTTTGTGTATTAGATAGTAATTTGTTAGAAAATTTAGGTTTAAACATATGTATAATTTTAATCTGGCTTGGTTTCTTAAAAGATAGAATTTTTATTTGTCGATAAAAGTATTTAATTAAGTTTAATTTAATTAATCTACACTAGTTAATGAAATCATAATTTGATGTAATAGAAACACATTTAGAATTTACTTTACTTGGGATTATAAATTAATAAATTTTTAGTTCTAAGAAAAATGAAAATAGTTTCCCATAATAATATTTATTCTTCATAACTAATAGTATAATTAGCAATAAAAATGTTATATTAATATTTAGTTTAAAAAAATCTTAAAATTAAATAAATTATATTGTGAAGAGTTAAATAATTAAGATCTATTTAGTTGGTGTCTCCATTTTTTTTAAGTTTATGATTTTATTGCAACTAGATTAGAGACTCATGCTTTGTACATTGAAAGCTTAGGATAGAAATTTTTGTTATTTATTCTTTATAACTAATATTATAATTAGCAATTAAAATGTTATATTAATATTTTGTTTAATAAAAATATTAAATTAAATAAATAATGTTGTGAAGAGTTTAATAATTAAGATCTATCTAGTGTCTCCATTTTTTTTTAAGTTTATGATTTTATTTCAATTTCAATTAGGTTAGAGACTCTAGCTTTGTACAATAAAAGCTTAAGATAGAAAATTTTGTTATTTATTCTTTATAAGCAATTGTATAACTAGCAATAAAATTTCTATATTAATATTTAGTTTAATAAAAAATATTAAATTAAATAAATGATGTTGTGAAGAGTTTAATAATTAAGATCTATCTAGTGTCTCTATTTTTTTTTTTAAGTTTATGATTTTATTCCAATTAGGTTAGAGACTCTAGCTTTGTACAATGAAAGATAACTTACTCTTCATTCATTCACACATAGACTGTGTATTCTGATCTGGGAGAGCTTTGGGAGGGTTGATTTTTATAGAAACCAACGATCATTATTGTGATATCCCAAATAAAGAAATTATAATTATTATGAATTATTATTATTATTATTTATTATTATTATTATCAAGTGCACCTAACACTAATATTATTTAACATTATAATTACTAAGTGTGGTTAGCATTAATATTAGTTATTACTATTATTAAGTCTAGATATATGCCACTAATATTAATAATAATTAATATTACTAAGTGTAGCTAGCATTAGCATTATTATTATTAAGTGTACCTAGTATTATTATTATTTAACATTATTATTACTGAGTATAGCTAGCATTATCATTATTATTATTAAGTGTACCTAGCATTATTATTATTTAACATTATAATTACTAAGTGTAGCTAGCATTATAATTATTATTACTAAGTGTAGTTAGCATTATTATTATTTAACATTATAATTACTAAGTGTAGTTAGCATTAATAATATTTATTATTATTATTAAGTGTAGACAAATAGCACTAATATTATTCATGATTATTATATTTGTGTATAAATATATGAGTGTAGGAGTGTGTATGTGTAAGAAATGTTTAGTTTCATTTTTTAAGTTTTGTTTCCACCTCTTCTAAGTCAAACCTCCTCTAAACCAAACCTCTTCTTGGCCGAACTCATCTCTTGTCAAGCTCATGATCTTCATGGCCGAGCTTCAGTGAGCCTAGCTAATCCTCTCTTGGGACGTTGTGACGCTCCTTTCTTTTAAACTGTGAGATTAGTTATTTGTACCATTCTAATACTTCAGAGTAAAGTTATTAGTAGAAGTACACTCACGACTACCAACGGTGAGTGGGATTAAGCTCATAATCATACTTTTGGTCATTATTAATATTTTTTCATATTATATAAATTATTTATGAAATTTTAGAATGATTTATGTCAAGAGAATATATTGTTATAATTATGTCTGTTTTAGAAATATTATTACTTTTACAGTTATCATGAAAATTAATCATTTTAGCAAAACTCATGGGACCATAATTGATACCTTGCGTGTTATAGAATATCTTTTTCCTAGTTTATGAAATTGTGAGACCTTAGTTTAATGTTTATAGTAGAAATATTGATTATCATATTTTCAGACTATGTATTTCTTATGAAGATTTTAGAATATTAGATATGATTTATTGAAAGTATTGAATAAAGTATAATTCTTAACAATTGTCAGATACATATTCTATTGATTACTGAAATCACTATGTCTACAAATTTGGTGATCCCTTGGGCATGATTTTAGAATCTCAGTCATGCTACAGTCAAATTGTTAGAATTATATGAATTCAGAGCTTTTATATTTATTTGGTTTATGAACAAATTATTTTATATTAATTAGTGAGAAACAGATCAACGAGTTAATGGCTGCAAGATTGATCGTTAACCTTGGTACCAAGTGATCCGCAAGAGGACTAGCTCACCCACAATAAGGAACCTAGTGAGGTGTCCATTTATGGGACCTAGTTAGGTGCCCATCAGATTAGTCATTGGCTCAGATTTAGCTATTCAGCTTAGATAATTATGTACAGAATAATTCATGTTTCTCTACTAGTTATTGTCATAGATTCAGTTAATTTATATGTAATTATATATGTAATATATTTCACATCAGTTACATGTATATGTTATGTATTTTGTTATTATCCCGTGTGAGTTGTGAGTGAAGTCTCGCTCACTGAGTTTTTATGAACTCACCCCTCTCTTTTCCTTTCCCTACAGATACAGCTATAGTTTCAATTGTACCACAGGATCCTCAGTAGTTGTACTACAGCTTCCTTGGTGAGCTTCGCTTTGGAGTGGAGCTTATTGTCAATTATGTCAGTCTAGTAGTGCTCCAATAAATTGTGTAGGCAGGATCCCCGAACATGCATGATATATTTTTAGAATTTCTGTTAATTGTTTTGTTATGTTTAGCTTTAGCCTAAAATATGGATTTTATGCAAATTTATGTTCAGAATTTATGTTTTGAGAACAATTTCATATTATTGAAGTTTTAGTTGAACTTGAGATATTTTGAAAAAAATTTGGATTATTTATGCATATTAGTCGATTCACGTTAGAGACTTAGTAGGAGACCCAAATCTTCACGTGCCGGTCACACTTCGTAGGTGGGTCGTGACAATTATACGTGAAAGTGTCTCACGTAAACACAATACGTGAGACATTATCACGTATTACACTAACACATTGACACAAGTGAAAGTCACAATATGTGGATGTGTTTCACATATTCAAAGTCACAATATATGGTTTCATTTCACGTATTTTTACTCACACACCAACACACGCACAAACATAAGTTATTCTTGGAGATTGCGTTTCAAAGCAATATGTGATGTTTTTTCACATATTAATACTACATATAATATATATGTGAGACTGTTCAATGTATTACTTTTAATACAAAATGAGTGTATATTAATAATTAATCTTACTACAGTTGGAAATTGGTATGTAATCAGTTTTTTTTATTTTTTATTGGTAAAAAAGCCTTCTCAAAGGATAAATACTAAAAATAAAAACCTTCTCGTGAAAATAAAACACACTACATCTTACCCATTCTAAAATTAGTATAGTATTTATTCACATAGGAATTCCTTTAACTTTATTAATCCAATAAGATTGAATTAGCTGCATTATGAATGACAAACACGGAAGAAAAGCACACCACGCCCAATAATTATTACAGACCAGGTGAGTTGTTAATCTATGATTTCTTTTCAGTTTTTTTTTTTTTACCTCTCACCTATGTATGATTATTATTTTTCTTTCTTCAATAAATATCCAGCACGTCAGTCTGGAATGGCCTAACCATATGATTATTGTAAATATCTGTGTGCCAACTTCTCTAATTTCTATTGTTTAATTATAATGAATTTTATCTTCTTCTTCTTCTTCTTTTTTTTTTTTTTTACATTTTTATTCTTATTCTGTCACTTCATCCTTGTACAGGGTGACATAGGTTAAAGTATTATACACTAAACATTATATATTCATATACCGGTTACATCAAAGAGAGATGCTAGATGTATTGGGATAATTATACAAAATGTATACAGAATCAATAGATTCTATTACTGGGAATGCACACGGAACATTTTTCTCTAAAGAGTATTCTCAGTTGAAAGACAGCAAAAGTTTGTTAGTGTGCTTTCTATAATCTTTTAAAGAAATTCAGTCACGCAGTTTTTATTATGGATTTTCAAGTCATTAAATCATTTATTTATAAGTGTAAGTAAATCTATTCTATATAAACTTATGCATCTTTGGGAATAAATTTAACAATCTAAAAAGAAATAGGTGAAACGTAAAACACGAATGCAGGAAAATCTAGCCATAAATTTAAAATGGTTTAAATATATAAAAGTAACTTCTTTATTTTTTTGATTCCAAGACTTTAATTTCTATATAATGTTAGTATAAAACTTTTTTTACTCATTCAATCATGTATTACTAAATCAATAAAAGTAATTAAATATCACACCCACCACTTGAACAAGTCATACAACTTAAATGATTTGATTGAATAACCGAAAAAGAAACTAAAATCTTTTTCTAAATCATTAATACTTAGAGTTTTTTGGACTTCAACTTATAACTTGAGCTAGGATGGGGAATAAAACTCTCTTTAACACCGATTTCTTCTATAACAAAAATTAAATTTGAAAGTTTATTTAAAAGAAATAAGTGTCAAATCACTTGATTTAACCGAGTACGAATAATGTATAAAAATGCTTAGCTAGTCCATTATAGTTGCAATTATTTATTTTATCCTCATCCGCTAATAAATCTATTCTTCTAAATAACAAAAAGTGAAGCTAGAAATTGGCATGGTATGGTTCACAAATGTCAAGTCCATAGATAAGAATCAGCCTGTTGGTCTAGATGAAAGTCACAAGCGTAGTGTTAAAGTTGAAATTCCCTAATTAAGGGGATAGATGGAAGTTTTCAATTTGTGTTCACAGGTTGATGTTCTACCTTTTTATTTACTTCAACAAAACAAAACGAATATTTTTTTCCCAGTATGCATGCCAGCTTATAGCAAATGAGAGCTCTAAAATAATTTGAAAATGGTCATAGGCGAGTTGCATTATATTAATTTTTCAGATTTTGAAGTTTTACAGACTTTTTCAATTAGGTACTCAATATGTTCCGTTCCCTTTACATTACTGTAAAGCTTTGCCTATTTAAGCCGCCTAATCTGAAAGATTATACCCACCACACACACACACACACACACACACACACAGTACTTTAATCTCCAATAACCAAGCTAGTGCCAGCAGCATATCTTGTCTGCACATAAACAAAGCAAACGTTCCTATTTATTTATTGTTTATTAATAATGTTATTTATACCACTAAAAATCAGAATTTTGTCGAGATATTTACACTATCACTGATTTATAATTGGATGTAATGGTGATATTCATTTATCTTATTCATTTGTCATATGCAATTATTCACTTTTAATCGTACAAATAATATTAGTGTGTATTTATTTTTTCTTCAATATTTTGAGTGTGGGGTTGGGAAGCAATTGACAAAACAAAAAGGCCTTTCTTTCTTTCTTTCTAAGTGCTCCTTACATGAGGGAAAAATTTCAATAATTTTTGACCTTGGAAGAGAGGGATATTAGATGCTCAACCATTGACAGGTCAACCAATCAGCATCCGCCAGCTCATCAACTTATTCCGAGTTTAAAGTCAACCAGTTTAATATTGATGTCGCTTTTGTTGCATTGGCACTGTCTTATGTGTCAAACAAGACCCTACTATTTAACATCTTTTTAGGCAGTGTAGATCTCATAAGATATTCCTTTACTGAACTTCCGAAAAGAAAAAAAAAAAAAATTTAACTTTCAAATTGCTTATTAAGTTTCTTTTTTTTCTGTTAGATTTATCTAATCAATAGTTCCAAAAGCAAAATACTTTTTGCAGAATTCCAAATGGGACCTCATAATTCGAAAGGCATATAATGCTAAGATATACAGACAATTTTTAAAAGCATGGCAGTTAAAAGGGGAAAAAAGGAGCTAAGTTTTAATACTAGCATTCTATAAGAAAAAGAGACAAAGCCTTAACCAACCCATCACTACCAAATGTTCATTAAGGATATCCACTTTTGATATAGAAATGATATTCCTCTTCATATCATGTCATATTATATACAAAGAGTATAACCCAGCTAATAATTCTGACTTGAGAAGAAAGCAGGGAAAGTGGAAGCATTGATACATTAACAAGATGAAGGAAAGAATCAGTCGCACATATCATGAGAGTTTGACATTAAGCAAAAGAAACAAAAGAAAATAGGGGGATGAGTTCTTCTGAAGCTTGAGTGCATTCCAATATTTGGCATATTCAATTTGAAATGTTCAATCTAGTCCAGAATCTCCATCAATGCAAGCATAGAACTTCAGAAAGAATGGTGCAAAACTATAAACCAGTTAGTGGATGGAAGGAAGGACAGATAACATTTTAAGATATCCAAGTAAGCCGCATGAAAGCTCCATTTTATAGGGGAGCAGACATAGTGGTGCACAATGAATGTACTCATTGACCTATACATAGTGGCTCTACCTTTGTATACCCCAATTTTATCTCGTTGCTGAGCCTGGGATATATGCCAGGTCCACTTTTCACTTTGCAATAAATTACACATTTGCTATTACTGCGAGAATCAAAGCTGCAAATATCTGCACAACTTGGAGACAAAGAAACAGAAAATCCATATAAACCAAATAAAAAGAAGTTGGCCAGTGGGATATATTCAAGTTGGAGTCCACTAAAGACCTTTCTAACTGACAAAGCTAAAGATATGCAGAAATCTGCTAATAATACCACTCAGATTTTATAAACAACGGGCTTGCGCATGTTAAGTTTCTTAAGATTCCTTTTGGTAATATCATGGCTTAAAGTTTTGTTTTTATTTTTTCTATTCTTTTTTTTTTTCTGTCTAAACAAGTTACCGGTCCACAAACACATGAAGATTATTATAGGACGTTATTTTTCACTAGTGTGTTAAAGAGATGGTCTGTTATTTTATTTTATTTTTGTCACTATGCTCAAGAGAAGGTCCAGCATTTGGACTTATGCTGTTTCTCATGAGTATAAACAAACAAGACTTTCCTTCAAGTGGGTGTGAGCTGCTACCATACCAAGTTTAGTGGCAAGAAAGCAAAATAGAGCAAGGTTAGATTTCAAAAGCTTGCATGCTTTTTCTTGTCAATTCTAATTTGAAGTCAAGTCCAGGTTAGTGATCTTAACAGTCACCTGTTAAGAACGAGAAAAGAAAGCAAGGGAAAATACCAGGAAGCTACACTTCCTTTTTCCAGCAGCAATTCTTAGTGGTTTCCATTTTTCTTTGAGTTCCTTTACTTCTTTGACAATTTGAGCACGCAAAATTTGAAAAAAAAAAAATCTTTAGTTTGAGGTTAATGGGTATCCATCAGTCATGCAGAAATTCATAAACAAATGATTGTGAAAAGATATTTTTCCTTTTTACAAACTTAAGTTATTCTTTCATGTTTTCAGTAATATTCTTGAGTTGTTATAGTGGTTTGCTTTATTTTATGGCCACTGCCCACAAGCATAGATTCTCTCTGTGAGAGTCGAGAGCTCTCTATCCTAGCTGTGCGGCTTATAGGAATGGATGATTGTGCTTTGCCCTTGCTTGGATTCTCACTGCTCATAAAGGTTACCTGCTTTTGTCGTTGTCTTTACCTCTCCTTTTCATGGATACCCTTCTAGGCGGTTGCAGGCGCAGTCTATAGCTGGTGCTCTCACTATACATACATGGCATTGGCATTGCTTATTCACACGTTTTATTCCAACTCCACCATACCACTCTTGGTATAAAAGAGGCCTCACCATCCTGCATTTTCTTCATTGCAGAACATCTTCATAGTCATTGCAGTGGCAGTAGTAGTCGGTGCAAGTGTTTTGGACAGTTTTCTCAAGCACCAAAATGAGCTATGCGCATTATATGGGCTCTGGTTAGTTCTATTGCTTCTGTTCATAGTTCTCTATTCTTCCTTACACCTTGCATGAAATTTTACCAGTTTGGCTTGAGGATTGCTATCAGTCATTTGTAGCATACGAAATGTCATGTTTATGATATTTTCGTCTGTTTTTTCTTTCTAGTTTGCTGCATTGTTTAATGTCAATCATGATTTTCCTGGTTCATTTGAACGATTATCCTTACTTTTTTCCCCTATGTTAGGAATTCTATGTGCTGTCTTCAAACTTAGCATGCCATTAAGTTATAGCTTTCTCTCTTACAATTGCAGGCAGCAGAACTGCTCGAAGAACTTTTGAGTTTGGAAAGACACATGTGGTGAGGCCCAAAGGCAAACACCAAGCCACTATAGTATGGCTGCATGGCCTTGGTGATAATGGTTTGAGGTATGGATAGCATGCGATCTCTTTAATATTCTTATATGCCATGCTAACACAGCCATAGGTACCAGTTATTCATTCTCTTACTGATTCTGTATTATACTGTTTCTGTGTGGATCCTTTCATTTCTTTCCTCCTTTCTGTTCTACCTCGCCCAACCTTTTATTCTGTTCAAATCGTTACCTTTTTTTTTTTATTCTGTCACCAACCTCTCTTTTTGCTTTTCTTTCTTGCTTTGGGATGGGGGAATTATACAGTTGATGTAAGTGTAGACATATAGTTGACAGGAAAAAAAAAAATGAACCTCTTCACAGTTATGTCAACTTTCTTCAGACTCAATTATGTTTGGTTAAGGAACTCAAACGAGTTTATACTCTGGATCTAGGCGTCACTTCTTTCCAATCCAAAAAGTTTGTCCTATTCTCGTCCTTTTTGTGTTTAGCCTCATTCTTTGGTTCAAGTACACAATCCGTAAATGAAGGATGAAACTTTTGAGAGAAAGAATGTATCTGTGGGATTCAAGATTGGGTTTTCCTGATAAGTGTTTTCAGTATTTGAGATTCTAGATGGAATAAATTCTGCTAAACAAACTTGTGGTTTTAATTGCTTGAAATATGATTGGGCAGAGTATATACTAAATTCTCAACTGAGGGACCACAAGCTCACTTGTTTTGTTTCTCTACCCAAATGAACAACTAGACATCACTTTTGACGGAAGAATATATTTCTATGAGCAGAAGCTGATACACTCTAGAATTATTCTTAGTAGTGTTTAGTGCCATAAAATACCATTGAGTTTGAGCATTTTAATGCACGGTTCAGTATTTTGTACGAAACTGGTGGTTTCTTAATCCATGATCCATGTCAGATTTTACTGGTCAGAAACATTCTTATCTGAAGTTGAGCTTGGTTTGGTTTTTTTGCAGCTCATCCCAGCTCCTGGAATCCCTTCCGCTTCCAAATGTAAGAATATTTATTTATACCTTCAAAATCAGTTAGAGATTATCTTAATTGCTTCTCTAGGATAATATTCTCCATACGTGAATATAAAATTTTGAAAAGTAACATGATTTTTCTCATGATATGATATGATGTGGAACAGATAAAATGGATTTGCCCAACTGCTCCTACCCGTCCTGTGGCCATACTTGGTGGCTTTCCTTGCACTGCATGTAATGTCAAAATCTTTTTAAAATTAAACTAGTGCTACGTAAGCTAACCTTTTACAGTCATAAGGAAAAAAGGGCCTGACACGGTAATTTTATATTATTATTATTATTCAGGGTTTGATGTGGGAGAACTTTCAGAAGATGGTCCAGATGATTGGGAGGGTTTAGATGCCTCAGCAGCACACATTGCTAACTTGTTGTCAACCGAGCCAGCTGATGGTAATTTATAGGCTAAATAATTACTAATTAATTACACCTCAAAACTCTGGATGTGTAACTCTAGGTGTCTCTTCTCTAAGATTCATCATGCTGATCAATTTTCATTACGGTGACAGTAAAAGTTGGTATTGGAGGCTTCAGCATGGGTGCAGCAATAGCCCTTTACTCTGCAACTTGTTTTGCCATGGGGAGGTATGGAAATGGCATCCCATACCCTGTCAACTTGAGAACTGTCGTTGGACTTAGTGGCTGGCTTCCAGGATCAAGGTATACTATAACATTATTTGTTGTATCCTGCTAAAGCAAGAATACTAAAATAGCAATAAAGAGGACCCCAATACACGAGGATGGAATAAACCGGTTATTTTCCAATCAGTTTCCTTATAATCATTTGTCAAAGGTTGTTAAGAAGTCTATACTGGTCCATGTTGTCATATATTAAATAGAAATAACACTTTGTTGGAACCTGATATTTGTAGGAGCTTAAGGAACAAGATAGAAGTGTCACATGAATCAAGAAGGCGAGCTGCTTCATTACCCATTTTGCTGTGCCACGGAATATGTACGTATTTATAAATCTTGTCACTTTTTTGGTTCGAGAAGTATGTTCACAAATCAAATACTTCTTGGCTGCGCAATAGCAAGCATTAAAGAAACTTCTAGTTGTTGCATGGACATAAGGCCATGGTTAATGCTAAATTTTCAAATGATGCATTTTAAGTACATTTTGGGAATAGTGGTTAATGGAAGCGCACTGCAAAATTCATATTGCAGGTGATGATGTAGTTCCATGCAAATATGGAGAGAAATCAGCCCAGTGCTTAAGTTCTGCAGGGTTTCGATATGTTGCATTCAAATCCTATGATGGGTAACTGCTTCCTTCTTTTAGCCAAAACCACACCATGCTGAATGGATCAAGGATCAATTTTTAAGCAAGTGCCTCACATTTTGGTTTGTGATGTGTGTGTGCAGGATTGGTCATTATACAGTTCCTAGAGAGATGGATGAGGTCTGCACCTGGCTTAATTCAAGGCTGGGGCTTGAGGGATCCCCATAATTATGGCATAGTTAGTATTAGCCAGGGCATGCTTGTGAACAATAACAGGGAAGGTGGAGGAAGATGCACATGCACAAGTAGGTAGATCATGGGAACGGTTCATGGGGTATATATATGTAGGAGAGTTAATTTTCTGGGTCCTTTTTTGTCATGTTCCTGAGCAATAAACATCTGAATGTGTTTTCTAAGTATTTCTCTTATAATAGTAGCAATGTTGTAGAACCTAGATTGGGTCAGTTGTACTATCGGACAGGCTTGTAGTTTTAAATTTTAATTTTAATTATTGTGAGAGATTTGTAGTTTTCATTATTGTAACAAAGCAGAGGACTTTGCCTTTTATTTCTCAATTCACGCAAGACTAAGTTAGAAATAACGTCTCTTCTTTTTGCTCAAAGCAATAATCCCGGGCAAATATTAACCATAACATATCCACAGCATCACACAGAAAGGAATGAGTCTAAGCTTGTAGATAGTAGCTATAAAACTACATTGATATACTCATAAGGAGGATTAAATTAGGAAATCCAACAGTTTGCCTCCGCCACTGTTCTTCATAACTTACCTTCTGTTGCGGCCATAGGCAGGAAGCCTTGGCCCTGGAACGCTCAATTAGAATGTCAAATCTCAAACTCGTGCAATCTTATGAGAGTGTAATAACTTGATGCCAAATCTCAATTAATCCACCCTGGCAAATTGATCATCAAATAATCATGGCAAACAAAACTGCCTTCAAACATCGTGGATTACTAATTTACAGATTTTCAAGAGTGTTGTTTTGTGTTGGTATACATGAAACAAAGTGAATCTTGTTAGTATTTACGGTCAAGTATGACTATAGTCGTATAGATTTGTGGACTCAGTTGAGACTTAAATCCTGCATAGATTGTTTTTTCAGGTCATTCAGATATCGTCCCTTCAAACACTGTCGCAACTTGTAACTAATAACCCTCAATAATTGTCTATTTCAACATTAGAACCTTGATCCTACATGGGTTGTTTGGTCTAGTTGTTCCATGTTTTCGTTCCAAACTACTTGTCGCTTCAATAATTCTTTTTAATGGAAAAAAAAAAAAGCAAGGTGATTATACCCAGCTTTGGAAAGCTTATAAAAAAAAAAAAGCAAGGTGATTATACCCAGCTTTGGAAAGCTTAATATTACACTTACTCCCTTCTAGTTTTTAAAATTACATTCACCTCCCTTATTCCTAATTAATTTACCAAGTTACCCTTTATTAAAAAAAATATATTATTTTCTTCCTCCCCACCCCATCAACCCTCCACCCACCAGAAGAAGGGAACAAAAAAAAGAAATCCAGAAGCCGAAGTAAAATTAAAGGGGAGGAAGGTCGCGACATCGCCATGGCCTCCACCACGCCGCTGCGCCTTTCCTCACTGCGGTCCCATCCTTCCCCGTCGCGTGTCACAACCGCGAGCCCACCGCGGCTAGATTCCCCTTCTTCGTCGCACCTTAAAGTCATCAAGGACTGCCGCGCTTCAGTCGCAACCACCACACAGCCGTTGCCATGGGAAGGTCGTGCAGTCGTGACCTCGCACCCTCCGCACCTTCGTGCTTCCAGCCAACACCGCGGCAAAGCCTGCCACCATCCCCGCCGGGGACACAAGCATGGCGTTTTTAAGGTGGTAATGGGTGATTGGATCTGACTTTGGTTTTGGTTTTGGAATGTGATTGGGTTTGATTTTGGTTACTTTTGTGTTTGGTTTGTGGAAAGATGGAGTTCTGGTTTTTTGATTTTGTGGAAAAATGAGTTATGGTTCTGGTGTGTGGCATCCATGGATGGAGGTTGATGCGGTGGGGAGGAAGAAGAATACATTACACAAGGGTGAAACCGATTTCTTCACACGGTCAATAAAATACCAAACAAAATAATTTTTCTACCCACTACCTCTGCTTGGAATATCTTCGATTCTCTTTGATGTCCTGACCGCAAACCTCTGAAATGCAGGGCTAGGAAACCACAATGAAAGATTAACAAGAGAAAAAGATAAGCTAACAACAACTATACACACATTAAATTAATTTTCTTGCAAAATTAAGTAGAGAATCCAAAGGGAGTAAAAACTTGGCACACAAAATGCATTGGATGGTGAAGGAGGAGATGGAGGGGAGGAAGAAAGAAAAAGGGTAATCTTGAAATTTTGAAAAGTCATTTAGAAATAAGGGAGATAAATGTATGTATTTAAAACTAAAGGGGGGTAAGTGTAATATCGAGAAACCTCAGGGGAGGTCATTGTAATTACCCCTAATAATAAAGCTTAAACACAGATATCACACACTATAGGGCAACATATCAAGTTCGGTGACATTAATGCAACTTGATGACTAGAAGAAAGTTCAGTCTCAACTGTTATTCCATACATGAAGATTTAAGCAAGGCACGTGTACAAAAAATCTTATACAAAGGAAATAGGAATACCTTAAAACTTGTAAATTTTTATTTGTCAAATAACTCATTGCTACCAATAAAATCTGTTACGAAAAAAGTCACATAGTGGCATCTTTCAGCACAAAAGAAAAATATAATACATCAAACAAGTTTTTCTAGTCTACCTCTCTCCCTCTCTCTCTCTTAAACTTCGTCGTCTTAGTTGTGATTTTACTGCTTGGACGTAATTTCTTTGAGCTTTTCCTTCAACTCTCCATTCTACACGGATGCAAAATACAGTTAAACAGGAGTACAAAATACAAGTATAGAAAGATCAACTCTTGAAATGGGAACTAACCTGGTGCATATTAAGGATAATATCTGATCCACCAATAAACTCTCCCTTAATGAAAATTTGTGGAAATGTTGGCCAGTGACTGCACAGAAAGAACGCACAAAGAAGTAGAATGTCAAATATAATTTTTCTGTCAATAATTCAGCTACTAAAACTAGAAGTAATCAAACTTGGTAGCACTGCCCTTTCTGGAACTACAATGTTTGAGAATCAATATATGATCTCGTAGTCATCTAATATGCTTCTGCATCAGTTACCATCACAACATATACTAGAATAAACTGCAATACATTCACACCTAAAAACGGAAAAAGAGAATAAAAATTTGATCTTCAAACTCAAAATGATCTTCAGTTCATTCAAAAGACAGTAATCCATAATTCCATAGCCATTCATGTTATCTTATCTGACACAATTGGAATTTCGAAATAAATTTTGATTTCAATGGTTCAACAGCACAATAATCACTTTCAAGATTTATAATTCATAATCCGATCCCAACTAAATACAATTTGACAATCACAAGAGTAACTACAAGCAACACTACCATCACTTCCCTTGAAAAGTTAATAGACCAGCTTTTATTGAAAACTTTTCATTTATTATCATAAATGTTCATTTTGAAACATTAACCTCAGTAAAAGCATTACTCTTATGAAGCAGAGAGTACCAAAATCTGAAAGCATGAATGTACCTGAAAGCTTTTACAGCACTTTTCAGCTCAGGATCCTCCAAAATGTTTCTGGCGCTTATAGGAACATCTGCAATAGCAACATGGAATGATAATTGCAGCTTTTGCTCAAGTAATGTGAATTCATATTCATCAAAAAAATTTGAAGACCATAGGTAGACTACATGAACAATTTTTTTTTTAAAAAAAAGGACCACCAATGTGAAAAACAGGTTTGAAAGTTATGATTGCAATAAATCATCCAGGCAGAGGTCATAGTCAACAAAAGAATATATTATTGTCCATTTATGACAGTGAAATGAATTGAAATAGCAAGGATGAGACTTCTAAAATGACAACATCTGACAGAATTAAACCGTAGAATTTGAGAATACAGAAAAACACAATAATGACTGTGACACCAGCTGCCTTCCGAAGATTAATCAGCTACACCCACATAAAGTGACTTAAGTCTACACTTCTAAAATTGAATGGGAACATAATTTTGGGAACATGGGGAAAAGCAAAACTTCTAACATGAAGATTAAAGTGCAGCACATAAAACTTCTTCCATAACTAAGGATGCAGCTTGCAAAACAGTATTTACTTACCATATTGTTTTAAAACTCTAACTGCAAGAGAACTAAATCCACACTGTGGAAAATCAGGCACACCTTTCATATAAACCATAACAGGATTATTCTTGACATCCTGCATATAGTGAACAAAAGTTAAATTCAAAGACTACTATGCCATTAACACAAGAAATAGTTGATAAACTTTTCAGGTACGAAATCCAATTGACATGCAATTCACCTGCTCAACGACCTCTGACAAAGAAATGCCAGAACTCTCAAGTTTATTAGCTGGCTTGAAGTCATCATGTGTGTCGGGATCATTAGACACAGTCGTCAAGTATCTCGTTCCATAATAAGAGGAATTAGTTAGCTGCAAACATGTTAAAGGAAGAACATTAAAAAGGGAAATGCAACTCATAGTTTGAAGAACCAAAAAAATCATAACCTTTGCAATTACAGCGCTAATTCATACGGCACTACAATGCAATAAGGATGGCCGCCTTCTCCAAAATCAGTGTAAAGCCAATCTAAACTCACTTATTGAGCATACATGAATATGATTAAACCCTAAACCCTTAACCCAATTAAAAGACAAGAAAAATACAATCCTACGAGTGAACATGAAAAATAAAAGCAACAACACGAATCATAACTATTTCCCAGCATACAACACAACAAGAAGACTTAAAAGATATTTCTAGATTTTAAATATCATAAGTGATGCAGGTGAGAGGAAAGCAAGGCAAACCAATTCATGGATTCTGACACAGAAATCCCTACTTTTGGACCGAATTAATCCCAACTTCTTCAATAATTCACAAACCCAGATGAATAAAAATTCCAACTTTACTCTAAAACCCAATATGAATTGAACTGGCAAGGTTAAAAAGGAAAAGAACGAGAAAAATGATGGATGCCCAGAAGCACTAAGCGCCGAAATTACGCAACTTTATTATATAATAACTGAGAGAAACAGCAAATAGAAATAGAGTTGGTTGGATTGGAGAGTACAGACAGTCGAGGTGAGGAGGGAACGAGAACAACGAGATGCGATTCCCTTGAAGAGGATGTTTGACAATGATGACGCCGCCATGCCTCCCTTCACAAATCAGCAATCAGCAATCACCACCCACTTTGTTAGTTACCTGAGCTGAGAGAGAGGAGAGAGAGAGAGAGAGAGAGAGAGAGAGAGGGGGGGGGAACAACAAGGTAGCAAGCAAAGCAAAGAGTAGCGTTTGAGAATTCAGAATGTAGACACCGTTCACCTCTCTACACTTACACGTGCTTCAATAACGGACTTCCAAGGTGGCTGGTTTATACTTCGGCGTGAGAACCGACCCATAACAGGAGAACCCGACGATTTCTGCGGTTAACTCGGTTAATGTTTTTTGGGGTCTGACAAGTTCTGGAACTTCTTGTGATCAACAACAGGTGGCCAAGCCCAACTTCTTTTGAAACATAGCAAGAGGGCTAAGCCCAAATTGAGTCCAGTTTCCTTCGATCCAAAAAAAAAAGAGGAGTGTACACTGCAGCTCAGTGCAAAGGAGTGCCGAGTGCATTCTTGTCGTTCTCTCTATTTGCTGAAGCTCTCCTTCAAATTCTAATATTTCAGTAATTTATGTTTTATGTTAGGATTGTTGGTTGTTAGTTCAATTTTTTCCCTTTACCTACATTTTCCTGACAAGTTGTTGAACTTGAAATGTTTCATACACCTTCACGTGACTTGGAACTGGAAGCAAGAAGCGTTCAGTACGAATGGAAGCCAACAAAGCTAACAAAAGATAAGCAACATCTGATCCTCGTCTCCTTACCACAACGAACAAGCTGTATCTTGGTAACAATTTATGCATTAATTTTTTTTTTATTTTTAAATTGTTAAGTCAGTTCGTGAGCTCGCATTAATTAGTATAACCTTTTGAAATCTTGAAGCTCCTATCAAGTCATACACATTAAATAATGAGTTGCCTTTAGTTGAAATTATCCATGCTCAAATCTATTACTTTGGCTGCACCTGCCGCGTTTTTTCATAACATGTTGGCATTATGGTACAGCAATTATGTATGGTTTACTACCAGCTGAGCTAGTTTGCTTTGAATGTTGCGTTTTCGGGTTTTTGATATTTGTTCATACACTAGAATCAGATTTAGATCAAGCAGAGGTTGCAGATGGGGTCTTTGTTCATGATGACCCGAGTGAGCCTACAATGGGAGAGAGACTTGGTGGTCTCGGTTTGCTAGATGGCAGCAAATTAAATTCAGGAGTGATTTAGCTAAGCCTCCTAGTGCAGACTCTGTTCATGTTTTGCTGATGATCGCACCCCTTTTGCAACGTTGCTTGTATACACAAGATGGCAAGGTTCCTTTTCTGCTGAACCATGTCTATGCTAGGATGGGAAAAGTTCATTACCTACTTTCCCCGTGTCTTGTTTGATTGATATGCTTGATGTCTAAATGCAACTCCTTTAACCCTTTTGCAGGTTATTACAAAGCCAATTGCACAATTGAACCCATCGAGCGTCATCGAACTCCTGCACTCTCTCATATCTATTGCCGTGGCTAGGCAACACATCATAACGATAATAGGAGCATGTATGTTCAATAAGCCTATTAGTGTCCCTGTAGATCTCTCAACTTCATGTTAAGTCTATTGGATATTCTATGCGCGGATTGGCATAAATCATTTTTGTTATAATTTTAATTTGATTTCATGTTAATTGGATGCTAAAAATATTTGGCCATATTGTTTTAACCCAATTTTATGGTTAATTTTGTTATTGAGCTTGATTTTGATTTGTTTTAGCCCAATTTTATGGTTAATTTTATTTGGTTATTGTTATTAGACTTAGTTATAATGGGCAGGCTCGACCCATTTTATTACTAATTTGCAGATACCCCTACTCCTAACCCTAATCAGAGTGGCTGTTGTCCTATTAAGACAATGCACATACCTTTGGCAACTGATAGGGCAATAGGAGTAGTTTCTCTCTGCTGCTTGAATTCACTCACAGAAAAGCGAAGCAGACAGTCATGGATTCATCAACCTCTACCGTTCTAAGTAATTCTGACACCTAATCTCAATTATAGTATTTGCTTATCATTTGTCATGTTGGGAATTGGATTAGTTATTTTTTTGTTTCTTTTCTTCAAAGTCTTGAATTGGTTTGGGTCTGTTAATGCATGATGTGTGATCCTGCATCAACTCTTGATGGTACTCTTTCTTTGCATTTTAGGGGTGCAATCTTGGCATGTGCTCTTCCATGGCTCAATAAGTGTCTACTTATACAGCACGCGAGCGGGATAATGTCCCAAGATTTTTCATCGCACACCTTAATTTGAACTCTTTGCATCAGGTTCATGGCTAATAATGATGTGCTTGACAAGCTCTATGTATATCACGTGCTCAGCCTATGCCTTCTATTCTAAGATATCATTCTGTGTATTTCATATCTGCTTGATGTGCTTAAGAATGTCATTTTTATGAATGAATCAGATAAGATTGTCTACAGTAGAGATTAACCTGTACTGTTGGAATATGTTGTTTTGTTTAGCTGATTGAGTCTAGAGTCTCCACCTTAAAGTCAGCCGTTCGTCTATCAAGTTGCTTAGACATGATTCACGCAGGGGTGAGTTTTGTTTTGCTTTTCTCCTTTTGGTTTAGATGTGGTTAGGACAGTGTGGGATCAACTTGAACTCATTCCAAAGTTTGTTCTGAACAGGTTATTGATGAAGAGGTAGATGAGGTTCAAACAGTGCCAGTTAGATATGCGGACAAGGATCAAGAATCCGAGGCTTTGGAAACCGACCAAGATTATGAACGACAATCTGACGAAGAAGCATTTGATGATGGTTTTAGTGACATTGAAGGTCAAACATATTAGTGTAACTAAACCACACCTATAAAAGGAAATTTTGGTACCATATATAATATCATTCAAGATGTAAGAGAGACGCACAGCTTATTCAAATCATGGCATGCTCCGTGAGAGACACATTTTTATTGAAATGAACTAGGTACTAGTAGACTAGTACGAAACTCAGCGGTGGTGGGCTAGGCCTTGATCATTTTGGCCCAAGCAAAGGGTTTGCTTGACAACGTCAGTGGCACCCTGGGCCATGCCCTTTACGTTGTCCCCAGACTGCTGCAGGAACCCACCTTATTGGGCCGATTCCTTGGTGGACTGCCCCATCTCTGAGGCCTTATCTCTTGCAGCACCAGCGCTCTCTTAGGTCTTGCCCTTCGCACCTTGGGCCTTCTCCCCGAGATTGCCCATCATCTGGTTGGTCTTTTCCTAACCCGAAATGCAAGTTATGAAACGAAAATTGCGAAGACAAAAACCAAATTCTACAAACTATTCAGTCACAAGATCCTTGCAGAAAGCATCAGCAAAACAGAAAATAATTTTTCCTTGACCTTTTGCTGTGAAAAATCTGTTCTTAAGTGAGATATCTGTGACTATAGTAATTACTCCAGTTTGTGGCTTTCATTGATGGAAGAGGAACAAACAATAATGAAGTATTTAACTGTGGTTGCATGGTAAAAATATATATAAGAATTGAGTGATTGGTACCTCAGTTCGGCCCATGGTTTCACCAGCTCTGTAGCTCTGGTCGTGGGATGCCATCTTTCGTCCTCTTCAAAGGATGTAGTCAATAGTGCCTCACCTCTATATAGTTTTCCTTTTCTTAGCTCTCTATAACACAACTTCTAATAACTAATTTCACTAGAATTTATCCCAAAAGGTAAGCAGTGTGTGAAATATGTTCCATTCCCATTGATGGGATTGAATCCCCAACCATATAGTTAAGGGACAAAATGAACTGTCATTATGTCAAACCTCATTGTTGAATTATAGCTTTTATTAAACATATTGTACCTCAGAAAACTATTAAATCTGTAATTCATAGACACATTGAAAATAATCCTTTTTTTTATTAAAGTGATATAATAGGTCTTCTCTTATTGAAAACAATTACACTCAAGTGGAGAAGGACTATTAACTTGACAAAATTTCTCCTTCAAATTTTAATGCAATTGCATATTCTATACTCGAATATGAAATTTTTAGTTGAATTAAAACAACCTCCGTCAGCCTATCTATGTTTTGGTGCATCGCTTAAAAAGTAACTCTTATCTATACTATTACAACTTAATGGAATTTCCACGTAAATGCAGCACTTTATTTACATTTTCAGATAGAGTTGCATCTTTTTTTAACAAGAGCTAAAATGTATTCTCTTCTCTTTTTGCTAACAAATAGGTGGCGTTGGGCTAAAATAGTCACAAAACTAATTATACTTATTTTATTGATATCAGGACAAGGTTCCTTTCAATTTAACACAGTGTTTTGTCTAATTTATGTCTAAATTAAGGGGGAAAAGTGTAAAAATAATGTCACAATTTTGACACAGAAATCGGTGAATAACATTCTTTTATCATGCATTATTGATTATTGATTGATATTGTCGTCCTCCAGTTAGTTTACACATTACTGTAGAATTGCATTTTTTTTTTCCATAAGTAGAAAGAAATTGGGAGTGTTAGACTACTACAAGTAGTAGTGTTACTGTTACGTTAGGGTAAGGAGTGGCTAAGATGTAAAACAATCGAGGGTTGAGGCGGAGGCGTGCGTAGCGAGCCGAATGGAAACGAGGGAAGGAGAACAACACCAAACAACAACTACTACTACATTAATTAATAATTAAAAAGGAAAAAAAAGAGAGAGGGAGTGAGAGAGAGAGAGAGGTCGATACATCATCTGGAGAGCTTGTTTGAGTTGAGAGAAGAGACGAGGATCATATCATGTCACTGACGGGAGTGAAGATGTCGGAAGAAGTTTGGCTGACATGCGTGACGCATGCATTGTCGACTGAGACAGAAGAGATTATGGGGCTCCTGCTTGGGGACATCCAGCACTCGAAGGAGGGGCGCGTGACAGCACTCGTGTGGGGCGCTTCCCCCCAGACGAGGTCGGACCGCAGGAAGGATCGGGTGGAGACCAACCCTGAGCAGCTGGCTGATGCCTCCGCCCTCGCTGACCGGATGACCTCTTCCACCGGTAGAACCACCAGGGTCATCGGCTGGTACCACTCCCACCCTCACATCACCGTTCTCCCGTCCCACGTCGATGTCCGCACCCAGGCCATGTATCAGCTCCTCGATTCCGGCTTCATCGGCTTGATCTTCTCCTGCTTCAATCAAGATCTCAACAACAAGGTATTGCGTTTCTTACCTTTCTTCCTTCTTCTCTGTTTTCTTTCCATTGCAAATGCTGAAATGCATTCAGATTGAGTGACTGGTTGGTTGGTTGACTCTTTCTTTCTTTGTTTCAGGTAGGCAGGATTCAGGTGATTGCGTTCCAGTCATCTGACGGCAAGCACAGCCACGGTGGTCACGTGTCGAGGCCCATACCTGTGTCCCCTGTAGTAGTAAATAGAAGCTCCTCTGTTATTGATATAGATTCTTCGCCTAGTTCCTCTGAGAATGTCTCCGTTCGATCTGGTCACTTCAAGGCGGAGAACTCCGAGCACGAGGACACTGGTGATTCTAGAATTGCTGCTGCAGCTGCTACTAATAAGGTAGTACAATTTTGGGATTTAACATCTTGTCTGTTATTGCGTTTTTGAGGCAGTAGGGCTAGGGTTTTTCTTTGCTAAACCACTGTCCTGTTTCTATTCTGCTTTTCTGTACTATTTAAGCATCCAATGGGTTGTTTGATGTGTTGGTTTTCCCCAAACCTTAATCACTGAGGTGCTATATATTTGTCTCTATCATGTTGAACAATGTGTTTCATGAATGTAAATGTGTGTGGTTTATGGCTTGTGTACTAATTATACTGAAGTTTAAGTGTGCCTTATGGAAGGGTGATGCCATGATGATGAATTCAGAGCACGGGCAAGGTTTTTCAGTTCAAGTAACCAATAACCCTTGCCATCCCGTATTCTTTTCAACATGTGAAAAGCAGATGTTGGATACAACCTCCTTGGCATGTTCTGTTCCGTATTGCAAAATTCATGCGAACTAATTGATCTGCATGTTTTCCATGAGAGATGCTTCTCTTGAAGATTAGGATAGTTCTTTTTTATTACACTGGCCTTGTGCATACATATTTGTTGATATAGTGAGGTGTGGATGTAAGCTGAAATTGTTACGGTTGATCATATGGGAGATAAACCCTATGGGTAAAATTATACTTGTATGTTTTCTGTACAGGATCAAAATACTTCTCTTTTTTCAAAAAATTGATGTAATTATATATTTTTGGCTAGGGTGTGGGGAGATCTTCAGAATTGGGGTATTTCTTCGATAATGCTGATGCCAACTATCTTGGGAGAGAAAAGGGTCCTAACAATTCAGACACTACCATAGTTGACGTTGATCCCATGGATATGTCAGAAAGTATGCAGGAAGCTATGCATCGTTCAAATTTAGACATGAGGTATAGATGAGTACGTAATTCTCCACGAACATCTTTGTTGTTTATCAACCTGATAGTTTATTCCTATTTTTGGGATTTGTATCCTCTCATGTCCTTTGCTTCGTAAGGGAACATTGCATCTGCTGTTTCAAATTTCAATTCTCAAGCCCCAAATCCCTGGTGAATATGTGATAATTGTTTGGATAGCTGCAGGGTACTTATTATTGGAGTGAAAAAATGAGGAAGAATAAGGGAAGACCCTGATATCAATTTATATTGTGAAGAAAACTCGACATCTATTTGAACTTAAATTTCCACCTTGCTTAAAAAAATCTCCTCTAATGCTCCTCAGTGATAATTTTGATTCCATTTGTTATCTGAAACTTTCCTTGGCACAACATTTGCCCAAAGTGTGTATGTCAGGCTTTTTATAACGTTGCACACCATAAAGTTTCTATTAAGAAATATCATGTAGGAGATGGATATAAGCATTCATTAAAAGTCTGATTGCATTTTTGTCTCCATTTTATTATGATTGGTCAGGTCAACCATGTTTCATCTTTATGAGGCATTGAGGCTGACAAGATAGTTTCTCAATCTCGGTTTTTATTTGGTGGCAGTGGTGCAGAGTATGTAAGAAAAGAAATCCCCCTTTATGTCTTGCCAGCCTCATCTCTTGTCAACCTTGATACGCCACTGTCATCCTACACGGATCTGCAACATGTACTGTTTGAAGAGGAGCGGACTGCATATAACCAAGCCATCTCACAAAATATGAGGTGATAATTTTGTTAAACTATATGCTAATTCTTAATACGTATATGAAATTGTTATGGAAGTTTTTTTTTTCTTTGTTGGCAAGATGGAAGCATTTTATGAATATGTTCACTTTAATAATATTTTCTTTTTCATTATAGTGACTCTAATTTCCTATGCCGTTTCTTTGTAGGGATGGCAAAGTGCATCCACTCACTTTCATACATCACACTTCAACTTATCAGGCTTCGTTGTGCAAGCTAATTGAATATTGGTCAGAGCAAAGTGTTCATTTTTCCAATTCCTTCTCTCTTTGACTTGTTTTTTTCAACCTTATTCAAGTAGTGAAGTGCTCCTTGCTGACTTTACAGTTTGAGTCCAGCGATAAATGTACTTCAAGATCGACTGAGAGACACTGAAATTCGGGTATATATAACTTTTCAAGTCATGTCTTGATAATTTCATTGACGACATTCCCAGTTTCTAATGAGTTGTTCTATGGATTTGTATTAAGAATAAAATCCTTCTTGTTCCCTGTGTAGCAAACCATCCCCCCCCCCCCCCCCCCCCAAAAAAAAACCAAAAAAAAAAAAAAAAAACCACAAAAGAAAATATAAATAAATAAATAAAAACAGAAGGCCCTACTTTGCATAGTCTCTTAGATATATTTGTTGGTACTTGGTCCACATATACTGTCCGACCTTTGTTCTATCATTTAACTGTGTCGCACTTATGCTTTTGATGATTGATACACCAGTTAGCAGCTCTGAGTGAAGAAGCCAGGAGTCTGGAGGCTGAGACGTCTAGAGGGAGTGAAACAAGTTCAGGATCTCCCCGTCAATCTTCATCTCATGTACATCGAGGAAGTCCCTCTCCTGGTCACAGAAACTTGCACGGATCAGCTGAACTTGTCGGATCGAGGAATGTAGCTAGTCCTGGTAGCCGGAGCAGAAAAGGATATTAGAGTGGAAGTTTCTATCAAAGTAATGCTTCAATCAATATAAACGATGATGATTTACGATGGTTTTGCTAAAATGCGATGTTTAATACATGGGGTGTCCATGGAAGTGATATTGCCTCAGCAAAGTTTTCTGTTTTGAAAATGATGCTACGTGAGTATTCTGCAAGTGGGAATCTGTTACTAATGTACAAATGACGTTTGATAATTTTGTTCATTTTGAAGAACAAATTGAAGTTATCAAACAACATGCATGCTTGGATAAGATTCGATGCATGTTAAGGTACCGTACTTATATCGCCTTCGATTGATCTGGATCCTTCTCTTGATGGAGAACTTAGAACAGGGGTATACTAAATAATTCGTACTGTTTAGCAGTATTCTTTTTATTTTTATAGTGTCGCCTATATATCAACCAGCTTTATTTCAGTTCGATGCAGCCCAACTTTTAGAGTCAAAGTATTCTTGGAATCGATTCCATATATTGTTTTTACTTTCTGTTTTTGACCCATCAATTGTACTATGTGAATTGACAACATGGTGCTTTTCCTCCTTTTTTTTTTTTGGGGGTTGAGAAATGTTGCTAAGGATGAAATAATGTTTAGTGCGTAACTAAATTAGATAACAACACCATGCACTTTAAGAAAGAATATCATTGGTTATGTTACTCAACTCGCCTAGAAAGTGTAAAAGGTTTGATTCAATCGCATTTTTATGTAGTGAATAACAGTCCGCAATAACACTCCAGCAAAGTGCAAGAATACTAGTAGTAGCAGGCAAACAAAAAAAAAAAATTCTCATCCATGGGTAAAAAAAATTCTCATCCATGGGTAATCATTGCTCTTGCATATCGAGAAGCTATGTTGTAATGGTTATAAGTAATGTTATTTGAATATTAAAAGTAAATATTATTGATAGATAAAGAAAAAGATACAAAATATTTGATGATGGTGACTTGAGTCGAAGTTTTATATAATTTTTTTTATTGGTAAATTATAAAGTGAATCTCAAAATTTAAGGTCCATCATCAATCCCTAATTATTAATCATTAGATGATTATCATTTTTATTGGATGATATAATCTAATGACTAATAAGAGGAGGTTTATGAGAGCATCTCCAACATTGGATCCTAAATTGGATCCCAATTTTGATCCCACCACTTGTCACGTGTGTAAAGTATCATAAAAGAAAAAATAGGACTAGACCTGGGATCACTCGCTTTAATGGAAAGTCTTAATTTTTATCTTACTTTTAGTCCCACATACTTGTTATAGATTCTAGAAGTAGGATTATAAAAATTAAAAAATATTAAAATTTTAATTTGGGATGGTCCTAGGAAGGAGGGACATGTCTCAATTTCTTCAATTTGCTCCAATACACATTGCGCAACGAGACTATCCCAGCACTCCAACCAACGTTAGTTGGGACTGCAGTTGGGACGCACTAAAGATGCTCTGATAGACCCAAAGACAAGAGATCCACTTTAAAATCCGCCATCTTTGTATCATGTTTATTCTTGGTATCAACTTTTGATTTACCAAAAATATTACTTGATCCCATACACAATAAAATTCAAGTCATGACATCATCATTACCATTGACCATATGTCGTCTATAAATATAGTAGTTGAAATAGATAAACTAAAGCAATTCTCAAAGAGTCTTGCACTCCTGCATATATTAATAGCCTCTCCACCACCATGTCCGATTTGAGTAATAATTTGGCGTGCATCGACAATTCTTGTGCTCTTGATCATAGTCACAGGCCACACAGGGCAAGCCAACCTGCTTGTCAAGCAATAAAGAACCTTCGCACCCAACATGGACAAGTTAGACTCGACCACTTCCACCTCTTACGCCTCGTAGGCTGCGGGGACATTGGAAAAGTTTTCCTCTGCGAGATTAACAAATCTTTGAAGCCACTTTCCAATTGTTACTATGCCATGAAAGTTGTGGACAGAAAGTCTCTGAGGTTGAAAAATAAGCTGAAGAGAGCGGAGATGGAGGAGGAAGTGTTGAGTATGCTTGACCACCCTTTTCTGCCAACCCTTTATGCGAAATTCGATGCTTGTCAATACTCATGCTTGCTCATGGATTACTGCCCTGGTGGTGACTTGTTCACGCTCCAGCAGCTCCAGCCAGATCTTCATTTTAGCATCTCCACTGTGAGGTAATTTGTCTTTTTGCCTGTGCCACAGTAAAGTATATATATCAGTAGATTCTGTTAATACTACTAGCTAGTTGATCTCAATTTCATTCTGTAGCATAATGTTGGTTATAGAATGGAATATAACACTCTTGCTTCTTTGTTAAATGAATATTAAATATGTTCAAGATTTAGCATAAAAAGGTCAGTAGAACCATTGTGAACCTTCAATTCTTTGTGTAAGATTTAACAACATTTAAACTAAATATTTTCTTTTTCTTTTCCTTTTGACGAATGTCAGAGATGGTACTGTTTTTTATGTTTGTATCACTAAACATGTTTGTATGTGACAGATTCTTTGCAGCTGAGGTGCTTTTAGCTCTTGAGTACCTTCACATGATGGGGATAATTTATAGAGACCTCAAGCCAGAAAACGTGCTTATTCAAGAAGATGGCCACATCATGCTAATTGACTTTGATCTCTCTCTTCACTTGGAAGTTCACCCCAAGCTTCTAAAACGAGGGCTTCATCAAGAGGTTATGAACAAGAGAATGAGGAAGAAGCCCATGTTGTGCTGCAATAATAATTCAGATGGAGTGCGACTGCAACCTGCAGAAGGAGCACACGGCGTGGACATTGAAATGTCAGCAGAACCCGCGAATGGAAGATCACATTCATTTGTTGGCACTCACGAGTATTTGGCACCTGAGGTGGTTTTGGGGTTAGGCCATGGAAGTGCAGTGGATTGGTGGGCATTTGGTGTGCTTCTGTATGAGCTATTGTTTGGATATACACCTTTTAAGGATACAACCAATGAGAAAACAATGAAGAATATCATGAGGCAGTCTTTAACCTTCCCAAGAAGGACTCACTCAAGAGACAAAAAGGAATGTGAGGAGATTGCAAAGGCACAGGACCTTATTGGGAAGCTGCTGGTGAAGAATCCAAAGAAAAGAATGGGATACAACAGGGGATCCTGTGAGATAAAGAAACATGAGTTCTTTGAAGGGGTGAACTGGGCCTTGATCAGATCGGCAAAACCTCCTCTTGTTCCTAGAGCTTTACAACAAAAACGTACTTCCTTTACCATGCCAAAACTAAGCTGCAAGGAGAAAACTATAGTTCAATGCCCTCATCAGATTGACTTCTTCTGATGAACTTTGGTGTCATCAAGTCCAATGTTGGTACTCACACCAAGTGATAGCTGGATTAACCATTTTCTATTGACTTGGTGCAATAGCTTAGGAGAATATATTTTTTTTTTTACTTTATGTGTATATAGCCAATGGAACCAAATTGACTTGGTTGTAGTTCAAATAAAGTATGAATTTCATCAGTTATATAAGCATTGGACGAATATTAACCGTAATTGAATTTACACGACTGAAATTCATACTTATTCAAACTGGAATCATTGCATATAAATTTTAGTGGCTTAATGATTATGTAGAGATAATGGGTATCATAGTTTAATTTCACTTCAAGCTACCTGAGTACTGGCCATGGTAAAATAGTGGACCAAAAGCCAATGTATCCAGTATCCACAGTGATCTACGTAAATAAGCTGATTCGTCATTAAGGCCCATGTTATAGGCTTATAGTTTATGGACATATATAATACTGTAATTATTTACAAGTTTTTGAACGTATATGTCTATGTTGAAGCTGAAGTATGAAAGATTAAAACATCTATCTTGAGTAGGTAAAATTACTACGAGATATGAATTAACGCACATATGCGAGAATTCACTCCCTTCTATAACTTGGCTTGCATTTTAATTAAGGTGAAACTCATACGCATACAATAAGAAGAGGCGAATTATACGTATATCCGTATTTATGCACTGTACCTTCATGACCGTGAAGCACAAAAGTTAAAGCTACCATTAGCGCCTGCTTCATTCTTCATCAGAAGTCAAAACATCGATGTCTCCCTTGTGAAGTTTATAACTCGAATTAATTGTCTAATTGTATCAGGCTCTCAACTCTCAAATCGTGCTTAGTGACAAAATTTTAAACTCCGGTTTTATTTCGATGAAAACATGGCATTTTTTAAGTCACGTAATCGTATTTTTTGTCGTCATTTTCTTTTGATTAATTTGAATTTTGTTATCGTTTTTCTTCCTTTTGGGTGCATCCTACATTATTAATTTTCTATAACTATTACTACAGATATGACCTCCAGAACGTTTTCAATAGGTGTAATTTGAAAAAATGATTTTTTTTTTAAATTCAAAATATATCTTGATGTCTAATTTTTTTTAAAATTTTAAAATATTATTAATTATTTAATTAAGGTTTAAAATTATACAAATTATATATATATATATTATCTTGGGAACTATTCACACAATCGAGTTAAGAGTGAAAATAAATAAATTTATAAATAAATCTTAGCAATTATTTAAAAGTTTAAAGATGAATAAAAAAATTATTAAGCACTCTTAACCCGCTAGCTAATTGCAATGCCTTTAAAGAATTTTCAAAATTTTATTATGGGCTTGCATGCATGGAAGGCAAGATAATCTCAAAAGAATTACATTCTCTTGGTGTTGACACATACAATTATTTTCATGCATTAAAATGCAGAGTACAACTGTAGAACTTAACTATCACCTAATTCAAAATTCGACTCACAAAGATATATATATATATATATATGAGGTAGTAGTTTATACAGTATTCAAGGACAATTCAATATATGTGAGTGAGAATTTAAATTAAAAGGATTTTCAGGCACAACATTTAGGATGATATATCATTTCTTTAAAATGCATTTTAATGTGTCTAACTATTATATATGGGTTATGATCAAGTTATATTAATATAACTCTAAGCAAATTTACACCGTTAATAACTTATTGTAAAATAATTTTTTTTATCAATTCAACTGTTAAATTATAGTTACCTATTATAAAGTTTATTTGTGTCAAATTTCTTAAAATTTGAACATAAATAATAATGTAATCGTAAAGTTCTTATTCTTATTTATTATAAACATGTATATTACGTTGATTTTTATATACATAAAAACTATGTCAAATGATTTTATGTTAACTTGAAATTTTATACACATAATCTATATGATGAGGGCTTCTAATCTAATAGTGCATTTTGTTAAAAATTAATCTAATAAAAAGTTATTCAACAATATAACAGTTGCTTAAAGTTACACCAATATAATTTGATTCTAACCCATATATATATTGCTGGTTTCATTAAGGAATATCTACACTACTAATAATTGGAGAAATAGTAGGGGCATAAATATCTTAAGGGTACTTTTAATTGTGACCTTGTGAGATATTTAAGATATTTTGACTTAGAAGCTAAGACTTATCGAATGTGCAAATATCTTGAATAATGCAGGGAACAATAGAAATAAATGCACTTTCTATAAGGAATTGTTTGATTAGAACATAACAAAGTCAATGTTCAAAGTGTATAACTTGTAGCTTGAATCAATAATTACTGTTACAAGTAAACGTCATGTTACTGACAAAGAGCAGCGTGCATTAATTTCATGTTCATGAAGGAAATACGCGTGGGAATGAACGGATTCTCTTCCTCACGTCCCTTCTAAAGTTATGTTTGAGTTAAAATTTTAGAGGGGAGGAGAAAGAAGAATTTGTAATGTCCTAAGCAAACTAAACTTGGGTTACAGCAGCTTTTTGCAATGTATATATAGAATAGAAATTTGACATATAGTAAAGGTTTGTTTTAATAGAGACAGATCGAGTATAAATGAAGTTTTTTGCCCTTTATATTAGTTTGTTATTTTGTAGGTACCCTATCAATATCAATTTTTTCTTGCATTAGTTGAAGGAGCATCTCTATACCTCTCAAGAGAAAGACAAAACGTAAGCACAGCGCATACATATCAATATCATTACATCAATGCATGCATTGATCGTCTTAACTGATAATTTCTGAGAGCTTCCAAAAGATGACCATGATGCTATATCAGAGCTCCTGAAAGTGATGAGGCAAATGAATGCATAGAGGATTGATGTCAACATTGTAATAAAAATTCTTAGAATATTATGAAAGTAAGAAAAAGTGATGTTCTAATTTATTTTGAGTTTGACACTACTTATTATTAAATATAAGGTGAAAGTAGTGAAATTAATTTTAAATTCTCAATCAAATAAAGTGTCTCTTTTTTGCTTATTCTGAGAATAGCTGACTAGTATTTTTCTACTGTAAGGCCTATTTTATGGCTCTATGTCGTGCATGTGTTACAGCAACATGGCTAAGGTGGAACTGTGTTGAGGTAAGAGCAATTTCAATAGCCCTAGTAAATGCTGTTGGTAGGGTTGCGGGACAACTTCATTTGTGGGGTCCAGCCTTTGGATCCCACTATTGAAAATTTAAAGGAAAATTTTCCATGCATAAACAGTAAATCACTATTCACGCGTGAAGAGTTCGGTACGGATAAGAGTTTTTTCAACAAGTAAACAGTAAAATTTACTGTGCACTGTGTTAGGTGCCGTGCAACGCAGATCGCGTTCATACGCAAGAGAGCCTCTATAAATAGAGGTGTTCGAAGCAGCGAAAGATGCATCAGAAGCAGCGAACAAATATAAACTGCATAGTGAGAGAAAAATATACTGAGAGTATTATTTTTCTGAGAGTGAGAGGGAAAAAATAGAGAGTGTGAGTAAATCTCTTAGAGTGTAGGGTGTGGGTACATACACCGGGAATATTTTTGGGTATCATCTCTATTGCTCCTTGATACCGCAAAGTTTTAGTATTTGAATAGGAGGGTTCTCACTGAGATACACTATATTTACCTCTTGGGTTGGGGAGTGTGGAAAGGATATTTTGTAATTATCCTGAATATAGTGGAATATTTTCGGAGTTTGTCCCATGGTTTTTCCTCCGGTATTTGAGGGTTTCCACGTTAAAAATTCGGTGTGCAAATTTCTTGATACTAGTGTGAATAGTACTATCGGGAATAGTGACTAGTTGGCCCACGTGAATAGTAAAGAATGGGCCCACATGAATAGTGACCAGTGGCCCCACTGTAAAAAAATTTACTATTCATCCTGATTCATATTTTATTTATGATTGTCGATTGGTAGATTTAATTCTATCAGATTTAGTTTTAGTACTCATTGCCACACATTAGCAACATTTAATTACACTGTGAATCATTGTCATTTTTCAATTGTCACGATCCACAAATTGTGCTGCAATGCGAAATTAATATGACATCGGCTCTCCAATATTAAAACTGTGAAGCTGATGTTGAATACTGTTTGGAAGGAACCTCATCTCTCTTTTTCTATTGTTATCATCATGTTATGTAGTTGTGATCATTTTTTTCTCCCTAATACTTTTGATTTGTATATAAAGGAAAATGATGCTATATATTTTTTTTATGTAGGGTTCCTTTTTTTTTTTTGCGATAATCTAATTAATTCTTGGGAACTTTTCGGTGAGCAATTGTGTTGAAACAAATTGACACTAATTATAACACCCACGAATGAAAGGGATGAAAGACAACTAAATTTTACATGACATGCGATATTGCCACGTAACATCTTTATCAGATATGTAATCGTAGAAAATCATCTGATTAATTACACGTTTAGGCCTTAGGATAAAAGTTTCTTTGTAACCCAAGGAAAAAATAAAAGATAAAAAACCAAAGAGATTCTGAAGGTCATTTGGTTATATTAGTGTATAAACTCATTCCAGAGCATTCAAGGGATCAAACATAGTTAAGGCAGTTTCTTTATCTAATTGGTTATTGAATTGAAAAGAGGCCTATGACTAACAGTTTCCCAACTGCGTTCTTTCTAATATCTGTATTGATCTGACTCATCACCCATAATTATCTTTATTTGTTACTTCTTCATTTTTTTTCCTTTTTGTAAGCAATTGTTAGGTTTCAAGTTTTTCCTTCTTCTTCTTTTTTTTGTTTTGTCGTCGGTTCTTTTCTTGTTCTATCGTTCCGCTAAACAACAGAAGTACAGAACGACTTTTCATTCTTCTTTTTTGTCATCATGTTTATTTAATGTGGGCCTAGCACAGTTTTTGGTAAATGGGCCATAAATGACTTGTAAAAGTGGGACGTATATGCATAGACAAGTTACAGCCTTCGACCCCCATCAGCCCCTCTTCCTGCTGAAAAAGCCCGACTTCTTCCGAGCCCAAATCAATGATAGTCTTCTTCTAAATATAATTATAATTTTCATTTGCTTTTATCGTTATTATGTAAGTAACAATTTTAAATTATAATGACTAGTTGACCGTAATCCAATAAGTATTTCCTGTTATTCATACTAGCCTGGAGGTTGTAGTTATTGTCTTATATATGCTCTTAATTTTTTGGGTGAACCTAGTTTATACTGTAAAAAATTGTGACTAATCACTCAAAATGTAGAGTTCACAATAAATATTCTTATTTAATTTGAAGAGTGATTGATTCTATTGTACTTCCATCCCCTCAAGTGAGGGATGGATCTACATATAAGGTTTTGAGGGTACATGCCCTCACTAAAGTTTTAATTTTTCCTAGAAGTATATCATATATTCAAAAAGTGACGCAAATAATTTATTATAAGAGTAAGAGAAGCAAATTTTAATTATCAAATTTTATATAAATTGTCAAAATTAAAATATAAAATAACATGATTTTTTTAAGTTGTATATATGTCCTCATTATTTTATTAAGTTTTGCTTGAGTATTTGAAATTTTAAAAGGGGCATAATTTTCTTGATACCGGTCATTTCATACCTGGGACTCAAACGTGAGATTATTTGTAAAAGGAAAGAATCAACAGAGTCTTATTTACTCTTAATCTTTGTCTTCTTTTGTCATTAAATTCACACGTCCCCAAAAAAGTAAAAATAAAGAATCCTTGTGGAGAGTGAAAACTTTAGTAATTGAATATGGGTTAATTTTACATACCAACACCAAAAGCACGTGAAAAATATATCATAAGAATAAAAGTATAACCATCCAAATAAAAGGTGTAACAAATTTAAGTTGTCGTATTAATTTTTAAATATAAAAATTAGTAAAGTTAATAGCAACTCATATATATGATTTTGAGGGGTGTTACTTTAATACTCCAAAATGTCAAACACCCAATTGCCTCTCTCACATAAAAACATGGGATTTATATTCTTTTTTATTTTTTACTAATTCTCTCTCTACATTTTTCTCTCTATTTCTTTTGGGTATTGGATGTCTACACAAAATGGGATTTTAGAATATCTTTTCCCTAAGATTTAAGGATAAATTAAAAAAAATTTTCGGAATGAAGCGACCCAAATAAAAGGAATAGTTTATTATGAGTGAAAATAGTAACTTTAAACTGTACGACTATACGTCTATGATCAAGAACAACAACAATCAAGATTTGTTTATCTCACTTTTATAATAAATCACTCATATCAATTGATTCAACCCATTTCTCAAATTTTTAACTCCTTCCCTCCATATTGAAGTTAAACAATTATCCATAGATTCAATGTACTTAACCCCTAAGTTAGGGATATGATATTTTCAACTGAGCAGTACACTACTGCAAAATAGTAAAGAAAAGGAAGTAAAAGTATGACAGAGCAAAATAGAAGGATAGAATTAGCACTTAGTAGCAATGATGAATATTTGGTAGTCAAAAAGCTACGCACAATCGCACATAGCTAGGCAAATCGATGCATCGTGGTCTTGCATGGAAACGATTCCCAAAGCGAATCGAATCAGCCACCACTTCCTCGCTCTTTTTTCATCTTTACAGTTTGCCTCTCATCCCCTTTACCCTTCCCCAAGAGAATGGAGGCCAGAGCTCATTCTTACCATTTAACAATGAACTAGCTAGAGATAAAGCTGTGGTGTATTAGCTCAGCAGCAATGGTAGTAGTGCTTCAAGCAAGGAATATTAAAAAAGAATACAAAAGATGGTCAAAATGAGACCTCGAAGAGTAGTTATATCATACATATTCTATCAATATCATCATCAGCGTCACCTATATATCTTTATTGAAACTCACCATTTGCCTTTTCTTTTCTCTCTTTTTGGTATTTGTTTATTTTTCATTTGATAAGTGCATGAAATAATCTAATCTTATATATATATATATATATATATTACATCACCTCATTTATTGAGTTTGATTATATTAACAATTCCATAATAACAACTCATATACAACGACATATACTCCGAGAATCTAATCACTAATCAGACCCAAAGTCATGGGGACTAGGGTAAGAACGAACAATTCCTTTGGTGTAACATGCCGTCACAATTTTTGGATGTAGAAGTGACTTGTGAGGTAAACTAGTTAAGAGCTGGGTGTAAGTTATATCTCTAACCTTAATTTTAACTACCAGCTTACTCCTTATTTTTTATAAGAGAATAAAAGAATATTCAAATTGTAAAGCAGCAACTATTTTGTTTTCACAAACATGTTGAGTGAGAAAAATTCAGTTGATTCCCAAAGAGTATTTGACATGACAGAGACTTGGATCCCCTCGTGGAATTTGCGGCCCGGGCTTTCATTTCAATGGTACGAATATTCATTAGCTAATCTTTATGATTCCACATTGTCCAATTACAGGACGCCAGCCAATTTTTTTTTCCTTTGGTAAAGTTCAGTCGGTGGGGTTGCATGTAGCAAAATGCTATGGTCAAAGGAGCTTTCTAGGGATCATGGTTTATGTGATTGATATGATCTTTGGACATTGTTTGTGCTGCTACTAACTTACATGCTTCTTTTGGTGGGTCTTAAGGTGTTGGCTAATGGCTAGCCAACATTTAGTAGAGACACATGGATAAGTGTTTGTTTTAGTAATGTGCCACATTTAGCAATACATATAGTACATCAGAATTGAAAGATACCACTAAGGCTATGTTTGGTTAGGAGATAAAAAATGAGATAAATATTTCATGATTTAACTTCATGTGTAATTTTATATATAGAACTCAATCATAGAAAGTTTACCTCCATTCTTACCCCACAACCAAACTAGCTTGAATAATAATAGATAACTTCATATATGAGTGAAGTTTACTTAGAACTTTATATATTTAGCAACATATGTGTTTCATACCAGTGTTTTGGAATGGATTTAATGATAACAAACAAGACTTTAATTTATGGGTTTGTAAGCTTATGAGGATTTGGTGAGACAATGGTAGAATGGGAACTCTCTCTTGTAGCTTGGGCAAAGAATAGGTGATGCTAGCCCATTAAGAGATGATGATGGATGCATGAGAGCCTTTTTTCTTCCTTTGTGTCAGGACGCCGCGTCAGTGAGAGGGGTGGTTCTTTGTTTTCATGAGGGGGTGAATATTGAGCATGAATGTTATTAAGAATAGAGGTGGTGTTATGTTGTTGAAGGAAAAATGGGTTAGGGGTTGTGTTTGTTGTTCTGTTCTACATGTGAAAAAGAGGAGCACTTTGTATATGCCTATGTATGTGGGTTTGTTCTCGTTTTTCTTTGGGACCAAGAAAAGAGGTCCTCTCTTCCAGCTAGTGATGAAATACTTGCATGAACAGTGGGTATTGGTGAGCTCAATGTGTTGTTGTTGAAGAGACATAAAGTGGACTACAAAGTGACAAGTTTGGACTTTTGTGACGTGGGCTCCAGTTGGACTATGATTAGTATGCTCCTATATTTGGATTATTATGGGACAATGGGTTGTGTGTGATCTAGTTTAATTTATTACCCAAAATAGTTTCCTTTTTAGTGTGGACCTCTCCCTCTCTCTCTCTTTCTCTCATACACAACATCTTTTATCTAGGAAGAAAGAGATTTCTTCACCATTTCTTTGAGCTGCCCCTTATAGATTAAAATTCATGGACAGAGGTAAGAAAATCCCAAAGCCTACCAAACCATATACAGAATTAGTTCTCTAGATTCTAATATCAATCTCTTAAAAGTACTTCATAATGGAGCTTCATCATATATATCCATTTACTTAAAAGGCTCGTACTAGGATCTATTTTTTTTCTTTTGCCACCACATTATGTTTAATATGGTTTAAACCCATATTCAAAATCACAATGGAAAAAAAAAAAAAAAAGAAGATCTGGAACAATTATGAAAATCAAAATTCAAAACGGGTGCCAATGAAATAATTCAAAGCCGGCGGCCATGTTACTTAAGTGCTATGACGAAAGAAAGAGCATGCTTGAAATTGAAGTGCTCCTTTTGTGATTGAACCCGCAGGTATATAAGAGAATTGTTTCTTTATATATTTATTTGTTAGACATCACAGTAGAGACACTATGTTTTGTAATATAAGTATATTTTCTAAAAAACAAAAAAAACAAAAAAAGTATTGATAAGTATATATTATCGCGGACTCAATTCTTGTTTTTATCCGTTCATTCAAATGTCTGAGTTTGATATCCATATTTGATGCTCAAATATTAGAACTCTGCATATATACAAGCCTTTGATAATCCAAATGCCTAGTTCATTTCAGACTAACTAGCCCTTCAAATCCCAACCTCCCCTTCCCCTGGCTCTAGTTAGAGTTTGGAGTTAAAGAACAAAGATTTATGATCCTCTATGCACTCTGCATCCAGTACCGTACCATTAAAAACTTGAAACAAAATGAAGTTGCAGCCGACAGACAAAGTATATGTTCAAAATTCAAAGTAGAATTGTAGCAAGCACGAATTTCCTTGATCTCCTTTTCCTGCTTTAGAATTCATTGATCCCATTTATCAAGGTTGCCACTCAAACAACACTAAAAAGTACTACACAGCCCTCCATCTATTCTCTTTTTCTGTGGTCTCTGTCCGTATATAAACCTTCCCTCCTATCTCATTCCCATATCAGCATCTCCACTTAAGCTTCTGCATCTCAGATAGTTCAAGTTACGTCCTGTATTATCTCGAGGTTGGCCTTAGTTGTTTTCACTTCTATTTCCTCCTTGTACTTCTTTTCTTTAAGTCTCTGCTACTCCTCCAAAACCGTCTACAATCTTCTCCGTTGATTAAATCTCTATTAGTATTGTCGCTTTCATAAAATGTAGCTCTTAGTTTTCCTCCCTATAGTGATTTTAATAAGCAAAACTAAAGTTAGCAAGCTAGTACCATACACATACACTTGCATAGGTAAATGGTATAAAATAAAAACTTCAGGTTTGAATAACAAAAAATGTTTATTTCTTTTGAGTGATATCCCTATCATATGCATATTAACAGTGTAATATTACTTGCTTGAAAATCTGGTATATCATGGAAACTAGCTACTAAATGCAATAGTAATATATATGCAGAGAATAACTATGAGTAGGCCAGGAGACTGGAACTGCAGATCATGCCAGCACCTGAACTTTCAGAGGCGTGATTCTTGCCAACGATGTGGAGATTCCAAATACGGAGATAGGGAAGATTTTGGGGGTTTTGGAGGAAGAGGAGGATCTAATTCATTTGGGTTCAGTACTTCAGGGTCAGATGTTCGCCCAGGTGATTGGTATTGTGGTGTAGTTAACTGTGGCACACATAACTTTGCTAGCCGTTCAAGCTGCTTCAAGTGTGGTGCTTTCAAGGATGACTTTGCTGGGGGCTACAACACTACTGACATCTCACGCTCAAGAGCTTTTGGTGGCGCTGCCAAACCTGGATGGAAATCTGGTGATTGGATATGTAACAGGTAACTGATAAGAAAAATACTATAGAGCTAGAAACTTTGTCATGATATACAGTTGTTAGAATTATTGTGAATATGCTTATTAACTTAAGTGGCTTATATCTCTTTATTTTGTTTAACAATTATAATGGTTTCTGGTAAAGAAAATTTGACAATATTTCTATAGTTATTCATTATTATTTGACTGGTAACATGACTGTAGATTCTTCCGTATTTTGATTATTTGTTGGTTCCTCTCATGGGGACAATATATGCTTTTAGTTTGGCTGCTGTCTTTGTAGTTTGAAGAATATGATAAGTAACACAATTGCCAAAGGCACTATTACTCTTGATCTTTATTGGGTTCCTCTTTCTTTGACTGCTTTTAGGAGTTGCACCAAAACTGTTGTCCTTCTTTGTCAATTGTGCCCTTTAATTTCCTTCACTACCCCATTAAACATTTTTTTCCCCTTGTCTTTTCTTTGAACAGATCAGGATGCAATGAGCACAACTTTGCTAGCAGAATGGAATGTTTCAAATGCGGTGCCCCGAGGGACACATACTAGAAATGAGATAATTATCCAATTTTGGGTATGTGTAGTCCTAGTGTGTACTATTTACTAGCAGTCACCACCTCAGCTTTTAGAGTATAAAATCTCTGCTCTGCCATGTTGCTAATCAAAATAATCATTGTTTTGCTATCAGGGATTGTAGCCAAGCAAGAATGCAAGAGAGTCCGTTAATTACAAGACACCGTGCAAAATTTCTTTATTGATATCTTCGGGATTTCAAAGACAAATGTGAATTCTGAATTTGTGGTCTAAATGCCACGTTAAGCAGAAGCTGCTACATCCCTTTCCGCAATGTTGTTTTGGGGTTTTAATCTACTTTCTTTGGTCTTTGTATTATTAGAGAGTTCATTTATTGTATGATGCATGGTTTTTCAAAGGGAGACGAATCTGTTTTTATTCTCTCATTCGAGTAGTACTTCTATGGATGTGTGAGTGAGTGTAATGGGACCATCAATCATTCACTTGACCGCGGTACACCTTTGTTACTAATTGTTACCCTTTTTGGCTATTTAATAACTCGGCAATCGGCACAACATTGAACCAGAGACATAAAAGTCTTTTAAGCAATCTATTTAGGTAGGAATCATCTTTCAGTTGAGCAGTAAAATGCTTACAATAACTTTGAATCAGCATCACAAACACAGTAGTTCACTTAAATGTGCATATAAAAAGACAACTCTTCAAGAAAATTCACTCTTAACGACTTCTAAAGCATACATATCCTCACTGTGCCTGACATCACTGTCTTGTTTAGCATAGTTGAGCTAAAATTCACATTGGATTCCTTTCACTGAATGCAATTATACCATTAAAAAGGATGCTTCTTGTGCGTTCAAAACATGAGAGCAATAGCAGACTCCAAACAAGTTGATTTCATGATTTTTTTTTATCCTTCTAACAAGTGCCTTAAAAATCAGTAGTTAAGAAATTAGGTAAAAAGATTTTAACTAAAAAGTAAAAGTTTTAATTTTTAATATTTTGAAAGCATTGAAACAAAAAATACTTTTGTAAAAATATTATACTCTCATAGGAATCTTACCTCCAAATATGGAAGGCAAAAATAAAAATGAGTCAATTTTTATTATTAGAAATGCTTACTTGAAAATATTTTTTAAACCATGTACGAAGTATGAGGGTCTTATATTTACAAAATCAGATATTCGAAGATATAAAAATATTCTACCTACTAAACATCCTCTAAAGATTAAGGGTGTTGGTTGGCCAAAGTGATATTTTATTTGAGAAATATTTTGTACGTAACTTTGATAACTAAATTAACACGTCGTAATTGATGTATAAATAGGTATAAATTTTATTTAGGGTTATAAATGTTATTTAGGTAAATGTTTAATATAACGTTAAGTAACAATGATATTATATAATAGGATATGTTTTTTATCTATAACACTTGCTCATTTTTTACACTCTAGTTTCTTTCTTTCTATTTTTCTTAATTTAATCTCTTATGTTTCAAATTGCAATTAATTTGGTCTAAAATTACTATTATATCACATGACCGATAAAAAATGTTGGTGTGGCATAATTTACATTTGATCCACATGTGTCACATCAATATTTTATGTTGGTTACATGATAGAACAACTATTTGATATCAAATTAAAAGCAGTTTAAAATATAAGATATACCAGATCAAATTTAAATAAAGAAAAAAGCGAATAAAGTTAAGGAATAAAAAACTTATTTGGTCTATGCAATATATAAACCTAACCAAAATAAGAATATAATATTATTTTATTTGAATTAAATTAATTTAATTTATCCAAACAATATTTTAAAAAATTAAAGCAATCTCAAGCCCAGCAAGAATGTAGACTGTACTTAATTAAACAAATCTCTCTACTCTCAATTATCATTAAAAAAAAAACATGGAGCAATAATTGATAATTGAGAATGAGAAGATTTAGGACCAAAGATAAAGACGTGTTTTTTTTTCTGTTTGATTATTATATATATTGTTAAGTAGGACATAATGCGAGAAATCAGGCGCTTGTGCCTAACTGTCCGCAGAACAAAGAGTAAGCAGAATTGGAATTGAATTGGTGGGACCGATCAACCAATCCAAGTGGGCCCCATAAAAGCTGTGTAGGTTTGATTTGAGTGTTCATTCACTCCATGTTGATTCTGTCTTGTTCTGCCTCTCTCTCTCTCCTCGCTCTTCAGTCACTGTCTCTTCCACTTAAGAGAGAGAAAGTGTTGAGTGTTCCATCTTTCAACACCGCAGCCACAGCTTCCACCTTGTGTTGTGTTGTGTGTGTGATTCTGTTCTCTCCTTTGAAGATTCCCTCTTTCACACGTTCTCCCTCTTCTTACCTTCCTGCTTCTTCCGGATTTTCTCTTCTACGCTTGCTTCCAATGGCTTCGTGTGAGTCTTTCCCTATTCTCTTTTCTTCTTCCTTCTCATTGTCAATGTCAAAGGTTATGACTTTATTTGGATTGCCACTGCTTCTGCAAACAACTGACAGTAAAGGAGATTTTTTTTTTCTTTTTTTTTGTGGGGTTGGGATATCTTGTTGGTTTCCTATGATAATGTGGAATTTGATACCAAAATCGGATGCATACCCTTCTTCATTTGGAAGCATACTGAGTAATTAGAACGCCAAGCAGTTCAAAAAATTGGGTTTTGATTTTTGAGATTAAGTTTGGGGTATTATCCAATATGGTGGTTGGTCTGCTTGCTGGTTTGGGGACATTAAATTTGTTTGGAACCCACTGACACTGACAATGAGATTTGTAGAAAAATAGAATAGAATGTGACTTAAATGAGGCAGACCCATATTAACATAAGCAAGCATGGCCAAAACTGAAAGTTAATTGTCACATCAAGGATTAATTGAAAAGAATTGTCTAATGTGTCAAATAATTAGGAATATCCAGCTCCAAGCCATGTACTAACCCTTGGAATTTTAAAGTCACAAAGGAATCAGAGTGTTGTTGGATTGCCATGCTGCATACATATCAGAGCCTCCTCTTCGATGTCTTTCCATCTTGTTTCTGAAAAATTGTCAATATTTCGGTACACAGCATAGTAAGGTGTGAGAATTCTTTGAATCGGATGTTGTATTTGCCTTGAATGCTTAATCTGTTTGTCTATTTTTATGAGTTAGTTAGGATCACATCCAATGTTAATGTACACATATATTGTGTGATTAACTTAAAATGGGCGATAAAATGTCTTTCTTTCAAGCATCCTTAGAAGAGGAAAAAGTGGCTTAATTATTTGTATGTTGTGTTTCATGGGTAAAATGATCAATCCTGCAAGGCTTCCATCCTCTTTCTCTTTATTTTGCTTTATGCTTGTGTTTGAGGCTGCGTAGTCTATTCAATCCATGCTCTCATAATTTTTTAACCTATTATTGACATTGCATTCGTACAACTCTATACTTTCTAGTTAGAGCAGATATTTCATGTTGTCATTTAATTTCTGATTCTATTGGGTAACTGTTCTTCAATTCAAGCAATGTGTATGTGGTCTTGCTGTTCTAAACCTCAAAGATGGACTATTGGACTTGAAGTGGAAGGAGAAAATAGACACTACTGCAACTGATTTCTGGGACATAGACATGACTGCCAATGCAAAGAATACATGTCTCCACTTCTAGCACTTTCATGTGTATAATAGAAACCAAAAAAAAAATCTGAAAATGAAACTTCTGTGCACCACGGTCATTTCTAGTACACTCACTTCATTGAAGTCTAAGATTCTAAGGAAAATTCTGTTTTGTTTTTTTCATATTAGAGCATCATGTAAATCCTAAGCATTAGTTCAATTTTATAGCACTTGAAAGAATTTCCTGCTTTATTCTTTCCTTGAAAATCATTCTGTTGTCTTGACACATAGGTACTGACAATGCAAATGATGAAAGAGATTAGTGTTTCTTTTCAGGTCAGTAAATGGTTATTTGTGTCATTAATTGTATCACAGGTAGCTTAGGAGCCCCAAAATATACATTATTGGGCTTGCACTTCGGTGGGAAAAGAGTGGGGCTCTTACAACAGTTTGGTACAAGAAGTTGGATCAGTAGGAAGTCACTGCAGTACACTACTTTGGTTATGTCACAACAGTCAATCTCAACTGCATCTATTAGCCCATTGTTGGAGATCCAATGTTTGTTATTTTATTTGTTGAAATTTACAAATTGTTTTCTTGTACAGGCCATAGAAACTGTCTTTGCTTTATTAATCAGTTTCTTTTCTGAGGAGCTTTCCGGTGATTAAAAATATGTAGAAAGGAACCTTTACTAATCTATGTTGGTTTGTTGGCACAATTCTGTTATTTTCAATTTGGATTCTATTTGTTTATTTCAATCTTGGATTCTTGGAGAAAAATACTAATATATTCATGCATTTGTGCTTTGATCTGATTGATAATCTCAAAAGAGTGCATGAACTGAAGCCTTTTTTGGCTAGAACTGAAATGATTTACAATACTACATAAAGCAGTGAAGCTTTGCATATTGTAGAGAGCCAGAGACTATTAACTTGGTTTTTGTACCATAGTCTGGCTTCTATGACATGCCTTTTTACTGATGACTTCACAGCTATTAGAAGGTCAGAAGATGCTTCTGAAGAGATTAAATCTTCTGGTGTGACAAGCGAGCTTATTCCTAACTTTAATGAGGTTTGTACATGGTAAACAATCACCACTTTTTCCTATTCTCGATTGTCACACACAACTAACATCCATAAAACACATCCAACTATATTTTACAGCATATGTATGTTACCCCAACTCCCAATTTCTACTTATGGTCTGAATTGACCAATGTTCATGCTCTACATTAGGTTCTTCATCTTCATGTGCCTATTTAGCACCCTAGGATTGATTTGTGCTGATCAAGCTTGTGATCTCATAAGAATGCTGAAACTGTCTTAATTCAAGCTCGAACTTAGGTCCCACCATTTCATTTTTTCCAAAGAATCTATATCCCCAAACTATATGTGACCTCGATTGCAGAAATTATGATGAATGGTGCTTTTTAATTTTCCTTACTTGATACAGAGTAAAACAACCTGCCTCATCTGTTGCTCTGAAGTTTTGTTATGCTTATGATTCTTGCAATAGAGATATGTTGTAATCTAATTTTTATCTTAAGCTAGATGCATGCGAAAATTAAAAAGTCTTAGAAGATCACTTTGCTAAACGTGGAAGTACTAATTCCACCACCGGGCACATCTTTCTGTATGCATGGACATCTCTTGTAAAATTCTACCACATATATTGCTTCAATCTCTTTACAGGTAGAGTTCCTGCTCACAAAATTATGTGACTCAAGTTCAGTTGGAGAAATAGAATTAAAAGTAAGCAAAAAGTGATTGACCAATAACTTTTAATCATCAATACAATATAATTCATGTTCTCTCCTAAGGACATCAGGATTTCAATGTTAAATCTGGCTTCTTATTGCTGTTTTCCTTCTTCCTTGCCATATGCCCGACCTCCAAATGATACCAGCTTGCTGGATTTCACCTGCATGTAGTGAGGGATTTGACTGATAAAATCAAACCTCTACGCCCTCCAATTCCTGCTTCTGTAACTGTAAATACTGTCACTGAAGCACCAAAATCAAACGGATCAGCTTCTACATCATCAGTGGCCATCTCGAAGCCGCTACCTTCTTCAGGGGCTATCCAGAGATTCATTGACAAAGCAGCGGATGAAGGGTTGGTGCTAGTTCAGTCTCCAAAGGTAAGAGTCTAAAACTTGTGCCCTTTAGCAGTTTAGCATTCTTTACACTGTGCACTCTAAAACCATAGAGCAGGTGGGTTTCTTTAGGAGATCTCGAACCATCAAGGGGAAACGTGCTCCACCAGCATGTAAAGAGGTACAGTTGTTGTATGACTTTTTCCCCTTTTTCCTCCCTTCTCTTTTCCATTTTCACATACTGAAGGGAAATCTTGTTATCTCGTTATAAAGCTTTTTCCCCCCTTTCTTCCCATCTCTTTTCCCCTTCCATAATATGCCTTGTTCTCTGTGAATTACTCTGTATCTTGTGAACTGAAACAGCATAATTATCACTGAACATGATGTGATGATTTGTAATCAATCAATGGCCTCAAAAAAATTTGTTAACTATGAGATATTGAAATTGACTGCATCTTCGGAAGTTTCTTGCCATCAGAAGAAATTCTTGATATTATTGGTTGTGATGATATGATATCCATATATATAACTACCACTTGACAGAATCAAAAAGTTGAGGAGGGACAGGTGATTTGTTACGTTGAACAGCTTGGCGGTGAGCTACCAATTGAGGTTTGCTTCTTTACTTGAAATTGAAAAGTCCCCTTGCTTTTCCAAATTCACATGAAGTGTTACTGTGTTTGTAAACTTTGCAATGACTAATGTTGTTCTTCATATTTTCATTATAGTCTGATGTATCGGGAGAGGTCATCAAGATACTGCGAAAGGACGGCGGTTAGTTACCTGCCTCTATTTGTCTTCTTCTTGTTTTAAGAATAATAATGGGTCACATGTATGTTAATCTTATATTATATCCCTTAACTATAATATATTTGATTCTTTTTTTCTGGTTTGGTTTTGACAGATCCAGTTGGATATGGAGACGCACTTGTTGCAATATTGCCATCATTTCCTGGAATAAAGAAGCTTTAGTAGATCTTCTAAGATTGTTTTGAAATGTATACCTTGCAATGCTGTAATTACCTGATAGTTTTGAGAGCAAGTTATATTGTAGCTTCGCCATATCTATGATTTTTGCCGTGCTGGGCTACAGTTTACATCCCAGCAGTATTAGTACTTGCGAAGTGGGGTTTTTTGTGCATACCAAAAGACAAGGATAAAATAACAATCAACTCTTACTTCTAGTCCTTTGTTGTCGGGTGCCTACTCAGGTGCCTTATCAAATCAATGCCTATTATGCCTATTTGTGCATCATCACCGTTCATCTCTGTTATAAAACTTGAACCCGAGCATCCTCACTGTCATTGTGTCCCTCGCCCTTTACCTCCTCCCCTGCCACCTCAACTACCCCTGCCTCCGCCGTCTCTCCCCTTCCTCTGTCGCCCCCTCCATTGGCACAACACCAATCTTCGCGTCCAGCCGCCGAAACTTCCTCATAACTCTTTGTCCTCCGCTCTTCTCATCGACTCCATCCCGCTTTTGCCGGCAAGGTGTTGTTGCTGTTGGGGTGGTCTTCGAGTTCCATGAGGATGATTGGGAGGTTGGGCGAGGCTGTGGCAATTTTGGGAGCCAGGGGAGGGGTGGTGAATGCAATAACAAGCTATTTGAATTCAGTTCAGGGTTTTTTTTTTATTTTTTACTGAATTCGAACTTGGCGAATTCAGTTCAAGCTAGTGTTTTTTTTTTATGTCCTAAGAATCTATACAGTCCAAATTAATTTTTTCTCTCTGTTATGTAGATGGAGTTTGGGGAGAGGAGGAGCATGATGTTTCCTTTTCGGATGTCGATGGCGGAGAGGGAGGCGGCAGCAATGTCCGCGGTGCACCAAAGCTAGTGGAAGGAGAAGGCGTTGATGAAGTCAATTTTGCCGTGGCGGATGTGAAGGAGATGAAGGTGGTGACGTCCAAGAAGTGGTTCTGTGGCGAGGATGCTCCTATGTGGCCCTCTACACCAAATGGCATGTTGCTATTACATAATTAGACATTGATACTGTAGGCATTGACCATAGGAGGCATATGAGCAATGGCCTTGACGTCGGTGCTATTTGCTAATGTTGTCACTCTTCGCATTCTAATCTACGGTGCAAGTTGCATCCTATTCAAGGACTCGAGAAATTAAAAAAAAAAAAAAAAACACATGATCAATGGTATGCTGGAGAGCGGAAACCATCCATATGCAATATATTACACAGTAAAAAAAATTATCGAAATTTCTAAGGGAAACAGCAATAATCATTAAATGGAATAAGAGGGTATAATTTACTTATATCTATCTAATAGGTATACTATATTATACTGACAAATAAATTCTTAGGAAAATTTGTTCACTAGTATTTTTCTTTTATGTACAACACCAAAGCTATTGGCAATCGACAACGAAATTGGTTTCATTTTGATAAATAAATTTTTTAAATACTAACGTAATAATTTTTGAAAAGTAACTTATAATTAAATTGTTTTGTATATAAGTACATGGTGATAATAGTGATTGTTTTGAGTATTTTAAAAAATATTTTTTTTTTAGAAGATAGATATTGTGATTTCTCAAAAGACAATAAAAATGATTCTCAGAAGAATCCTTCATCCAACAAATTATTGTTTTGGGGCAGCAATTTTTTCAAATAAAATGATAAATAATATGGTTTTGGTGGGGGCAGGGGAAAGCGGTTGGGGGCCGGAAGTGAAACCCATTACTCCTTACTCTGGGTACACTCACTTGCTGTTGCTGAGGCTAGGCTTAGCCAATGGTGCTATTGAGTACATGGGGGCCCATTAGTCTTTTTACTATGGCCCAAACATTGAAGCCCAAAGCCCATAACCCACATTGTTGTGAAGGCTATTTGGTCTTTTCACCTCACCCCACCCGCAGGAGCAGGACTAGCACAAGGCGCCATTTTGAGTCTTCCGGGCTTCCTCCCATTATATTGCCTGTCTGTCCTGACGCTTGCTCTTTTGTTTTTTTCTTTACTTTGCGATCACACACACACACACACACAAACTATGCACACTGAATACAATAACATAAGAAACTAGCAGCAAGTAAGTTGGTTCCACCACTGGCATTCCATTCAGAATTGATGGAGGAGACACAGTCGAATTCGAAGAAGCCGAGAATAATGTGGGAAACAGGAAGAGGAACAGCCCCCCCAACTGGAAGAAGCAGCAGCTACAAGACACAGCTGTGCAGGAGGTTCATGGAGGGTGCCTGCCCTCTTGGCTCCAAATGCACCTACGCTCATGGCGTTGCCGACCTTAGACGCAGCAGCAACCACCTTCATCCTCAAGAACCCAAACTCTGCAGAATGTTCTCTTTTAACAAACACTGCACCTATGGCCACAATTGTCGCTTCCTTCATTCCATTTCATCATCATCTTCAGCACACACACCACCACAACTTCATCATCAATTCAACAATGCCCCTTTTGATCCTCATGCTCATCCCCAACCTCAACCAGGTATATGCTTTATATTAATTTCAGTTCCGAAGCCCCATCAAGAAATTGGGTTTTCAAGGTGGACAATTTATCTATAGGGCCACCACTCTACTGTGTCTTACTCTATTTCTTTGCATGCTCAAGGGGCATATACGAAAAATTAAAAAAAAAAAACCCAAAAAAAAAAGGGATTTTGGTGTCTTCATCCGATCAAACATGAATTACCATGGACATGGTTTTTGTTACCGCCCATACAATGCTGAATTCCTCACTGATGCAAGTCTTTACTCGCCAATCCTGAGAAATATGGGGTTAAATGAAGGAAAACAGAAAAGTTACTTTTGATCATTGATGCCTCCCCTTCAAAATATTTGCATGCCGTTTTGTGATTCAGAAGAGATTGTCCATGTGACTCGATAGAACATGGAACCGTGTTCTGTTTTTGTGAACAAATTCTGACTCCAGTTTTTGCGAATGCAGGGGGAGGAGGGAAATATGAGGGCTACTCTTCTGTAGAACACAGGGCAATGCAAACTTTTACTGCTGCTGCAAATGCCTCAATCACCACTGCGGCAACTAGCTCTTTGCAGAAGAATGAACAACCTTATAGAGTGAAGTTCATATTCAAGGAAAATGAACTGCAAAAAATCAGTGGCATCTATGCCGACTGGATTTGAGAGGTGTACCTGTGTCATATAGCTCACAGAACAAACTGGAATAGTGGGGAGCTACACTAGAAACCAAGTCGTTTCTGTCCAGGGGAGAATTCAAGAATCAAGATTTCGCTCTTGGCCTGACCAAACTTGTTTTGAAGTATATACTTCGGTATTTTGTGCAGATATAAATAGATATCTTTGTACAAAGCATGACCAATTTATGATTCCATTACATGTTAATGCTTAGTACTTTAATGACAATGCCCTTTCTGTTATAACCCCAGTATAGCAAAGTAAAAAGTCCTAGCTTAAAATGAAAACAAAAATGAAAGTTCCAGATAACTAAAATCATAACAGGCACATATTCCCTTTGGAGCTGTTGGAGCATAGTCCAAATAGTATTCCATTATATCCATTCCTGCCATATGTGATATATCATGAATGATTCAATACACCATTATGAATTTACGAAGTTTGCCTTTGTAGAGTGAGTTCACTGATTCCAGGATTTCCCCTTGTAACATTTGTACAGATAAAGGTAAAAAGTTCTATCAGCTCAAATAGCATTGATTTGCACATGCATACAGAAGGAATACATTCTCTGATACTCAACATACATCTTTGGCATGATTACAATAATGGTGAATATCAATGAGATCAGAAGAATGTGAAACATAATGAACCACAAGAGTCATTTTCTATTGTTGTTCATGCATTATCTCCAGAGGATCTTACCCATTTGATAGTTGACTGGGCTAAGGCATCCATTGGATCAATACATTTCTTAAGAAGAGGATCATCTTGGGGCAAGAGCTCCCGCATATCATCAGAAGCAAGGATGACAGTGTTAACTGCCCTCACCAAAAGCACTTGAAGTGCAATTCTCAATAGGTTGCATGCCCCTTCCATGTCCTTTCTGTCCAAAGCTTCAGTTGCGGGTATAACCGTATGCTCCATTGTTGCTTTATCAGGCAGTACAACCTCAAAGCCCTGCATATACGTAAATAAGATTAACAAATAACAACTATCCAGATCTCTATTGCTTGTCAACAGCACAAAAATGGTCTTTCTCACAAAAACATTGCAGAAGAACAACTAAGGCATCTAAAATAAAGTACATACTTGACCTTCAATTGCATGTTCACAAATAAGAAAATGGTAAAAGAGAGATAAATAGATTACTGAAGAAATTGGATCATCATGCGCGACGAGAAAGAAAGCATATCATTGCACAAGAGTGGAAATTACTTCATTCTGAAGCTTCTCCTGATAAAATCCAGCTTCTAGAGTTGCATTTGTTGCGAGCACTCCAATCCGCAGAGGACTACCAGCTTCAAGTGGCTTTAACTTAGCTTCCTTGAGCTCCTTGGCAACACACTCAGCCATGTGAAGAATAGGAACAGAACATCCCTTGGACAATTGTTCATACCAAGAATGTGACACATTACAAGGCATCACTATGCAACGAGCCCCAGAATTCTCAAGAAAAGCCCTTTTATTTCTAAGATTCTGCACGATTGGAGAAGAATCCGCTTTCAAACTCTCAGATTTGCTTTTGCTTGAAACAAAACGACTCCTCTCATAGGCCACAAGCTCCTTATTTAACAAAGGATCTGAACAAAGTACAAAAGGGATAGAATTCCCTCCATCTTCTGAACTCAGCTGCACAAGTTTTCTCAAAAAAGTGAGGGTGGCATCAACAGACACCCCTCCAATTATACCAACAGTACTCCCCTGAGTGACCAAAGGGGTAGCAGATTCAGCCCTTCCTGAAGCAAGGTTTGAGGCATGAAGCTTCTTACCTTGAGAAAATCTCCCACTTTCATTTGCATTCAAGATAACTGAAGATGGGGGTGTGGCTTGAACTTGGCATGAGCGTGCCCTGCACAGGTTTCCTATTGACTGAGATGGGTAACTCAAGTTCAAGGTGTGGAAAGGCATTGTCAAGATGACATGGAACATATCCAATGTAAGACACAGCACGACCAAGTGAAAGATTTGGGAGTTCAAATTGGCAACTGCTACCTTTGTGTAAGAACCAACCAAAAAGGTAAAGCCCCAGAACCCTGTTCGGGCTCCAGAACGAGAGACAGAAACTCAATGAACAAGTTAGGCAGTCTAACATATCTCGTAAATCATTAGTGATTCATAAATCATTAGTGATCTTTTTCTCCCTTTGGTCTTAAGCATGTGACTCATCTGGTATTAAACTCGTTTGGATTGATCCCAATTACTCAAAATTTATAATGAGATTAAATTATTATTCATAAGCTCCTTAAAAATATTTAAGATTAACAGAAATAAGTAAATAAATAAAAGTAGAAAATGTTTAAAATTAAAACAAGTTGTATCATATATAATTAAATAATCAAATTTGTACCCGTTTAACTCCGCATAAAATAAGGAGAAAACGAAAATTGCAATCTAACATGGCCAGGCCGATAAAAGTGAAGAATATTGAGAAAGTAAAAGCGTATAATCCTCTAAAAAGTGACAAATAAGAGATAATCTCCTTTGATTTTTATTTTTTATTTTTTGATAAACGACGATCTCCTTTGATTATCATGAAATAGCAATTATTAAGAAATGGACCAGAGACAGACAAGTGGGAAGCAACTTGGGCTGCTCGTGCCATCTGCAGCATTTGTGTCATGTTCCACATCGGTTGCATAATTTTCCACTGGGCCCCACCACTTGTGAAGCAAGCCTGATAGTAGTTGAGATGACATTTCCCGAACGCCCTTGTTCCTGCGTTTAGGCCAGGCCCATCAAGTGTCTCAAGCCGGGGCCAGACTTGCACTAAGATCCGTCTCCTCAACAGAGTATTATTCTACCCACAATCATTTCTTCATTTTATCTTTCCACGTCTGTTAGACGTTTCAAATTTAATACCAATTCATTACGATCTTATAATAAATTTAGTATTAACTGTCAAGCAAGAATAACTGCCGCATCTAATATTGGCAATAATATTTCTAAATGACAATTTGTATATTCATGATTTATGATGTATGATGAAAAGTATATCATTTGGGCTTGAATAGGTTGAGGCCGAAGAATGACATAAGAACCTGGGAGCATCCATTGGATCATTTGTGTTGTTGCGCCATGCGTACCGTGAAACAATACTATGCATACATAAGTGACGGATTTTTCTAAGTGCGGCAATTTTAACCCGATCCGTGAGTTACCTGTCCTACCCACCCCACTCGGGTCGGGTTTAAAACCTGCTGGGTTCGCCTATGGATTGGGTGCAGATAAAGGATGAACCTGTTCCAACTCATCCCACATTCCTTATATATTTTAAAAAATTAATTATTAATACATTAACGAGTAATACTCACTCATTCTATTAAGAATATTCTATTTTTTTTTGTACTAATTACTATTACTTTAGAATTTTACTATTAACATTATTATTGATTGCATTTTATATCTTTATGTTTGGTTTTCTAGATTTTAAAATAATTTTACAGATTTTTTAAAAAATGGTGGGGCAGGACAAGTACCCACAAGATGAATGCAAGTTTAAATTTGTAAAACTCATGAGTAGGATCAGGACGGGTTAAGATTGATATTTCCTGGTACGGGGCGAGGTGAGGTTAAACAAAAACCCACCCCAACTCGCCCTATTGCCACCCCTATATTTTTCGAACAAAGAAAAAGTGAGGGATCTAGAAAATTAGTGTGAAGAACAGTTCTAGTAAGCCTTCAAAAATTCCTACTGCCACATGACTAACATGACTTTATGGAAGGTTCCAAATTTCCAATGGAATGATGGATGCAAACACAACTCAAATGTGATCAAATCTAGATGGAGGCAAAATACAAATACCTAAGAGCCAAGTCCACAAAATCCTTGGAAACGAGTCAAATATAAATCATTCACAACACTGAATTAACTTTAAAATACACGAAACGAAACAAAAAAATCGATGATTCGGATACAAGATAATTCATTAGACAACTGCAATGACAATTGGAAGCAAAGCAGCATGAGATGGTGTAAGTAAGCTTTTAGAATATAAACGCTGCCCATAAGTTGAACATAGGCTATCAGGCGAAATTATTGACAAGCATGAAAAGTATATAATCTTTTAATGATCTCATCTATATTATATCCCGGCAATCCTAGAAAGTCAACCCGTGAGCTCCTCCATTAAGCCCTGTATACATTGAAAAATGGAAAAATCAGCTTGCATTTTGGACTATACTGCCATATATAATCTTATGCTAGAAGACAACTTAACCCGTGAGATGAATTGCTCAGCATCAGTTCGCTTAAGAAAGTGGATTGAATCACGGGCAAAATTGGCCGTCTTATCATCACTAAGCACAATATCATTTCCTATGTCATCAAGGACCCTTACTTTGATGTAAGGATCTTTTGGCGGCACCATATCCTATCAAACGCAGATTTTATTATTGAGAATAGAGTGGTTGGCTGGTTGCAACTTAAAAGTTCATCCTGCATTTAAAAACTACAAAATAACACAGCATAACTCAAAACATTGTTCCCAACCCTCAGCTTGGTGTTCCTACCAGTTATCCAATTACCAGCACCTGAAATAAATGCTCTTCAAGGAGCCCAAACAACCAAGTCTAGTAATGTCTAAGGAGGCATGTTTGTCGATCCCCACGATTACTGTCAACATATTTCCACTAGAAACTGATATGAATTCAATCTGTCTATAACAACAGAACTTTTCAAAGTGCATCAACAAGCATATGCATGATTGTCCTTACGTATATTAGAATAACAAGTGTCATGAATGAGTCCCCCAAGGATGCTTAACATCCCTTAGTTGCATCAAAATCCCTCAATCTATCTAGAAGACAAGACAGGGAAAGCATGCATGCAATTGCTTAAGGCCAGTTATGGAGCAAAATTATCACAACTAAGTGGGCAGTGGCAACAGAAAATGAATGAGATTTTAATATTTTAACCGAAACTGAAGAATAATTGTTCACAAAAGCCAGGGATAGATATGATACCACGCCCAAAATCAGCTCCATATTAATCAATAACCTCACTGCTTTGTAATTCTAAACAGCCCTACCTTAGTTGCAATTGCTGAGCAAGGGATAATTATAAATAAAACATCCCTTGATACATGTGTGAAACTGAAGTCCGTACCTTTTATGTGTAAGGTGGGGGAGCGCACACGCGCGCGGAGGGGTGTGTGTGTGTGTGTGTGTGTGTTATATGTATTATCATGCATGTAGGCACAAAGGTGCATGTCTGTGCCAGGGGAGGGAGAGGAGGGGTTACCACAGCCAGATCAACCAGCATTTTTGACATATAAGATTTCAATGCTGCAGAATGATTCTTGAAATACTCTTCCTCGGAGTGACAAAGCTTCTCCTCGATCTCTTGAGGAAGCACATGCCCTATCTTCCATAACAGGCTTCTTATAATTTCTGCTCGATTGTATCTGCATGGAGATGGAGGTAGTTTACAGAATTTGAAAAACAAATCATAAGAACTATAGATGATGGTAAACCCGTAATTAAAGAGATACTTACACATAGGCCACGAGGCAGCGTTTGTTTCTGACTAAGGAAAGATGATGGATGAGGGCCCCGTAGTGGTCTGCATTTCTAGCTGTTTGGACATCCAACCCATCTTCCTGCATCTTTCTGTTCAAATAACACAAACCCCATGCCCTTGTGAGCTTAACATACTTCGATGAAAAGGGGAAAATAAGCAAGGAACCATATACACATCTTCAGATCACCTCTAATTTAACTTTACCTATTGTCTAATCTCATCCCACTATACACAAACAAACACTCATTCAAAGAAACTCGATGGCGTATGAGATGTTACCTTATCAAGGACTGAAGCTCAAGGTGATGTTGACTGCATTCTGCAACTACTTGTTCAAACAGGTCACTCTACAAGATTATTGTTGGGGAAAAAAAAGCATTAATTAAGCTAAACCGCAAACACATTCACAACAAGAGATATTATATTACTCTTCTCCACCAACATTTGCATGCCAAAACCAAGGTTTTATGCAAATTGCTTTCAACAGCATAAGGAAAATAATAATAATATGACGAAGAATATGGAAGTGAAAATGCGAGATGAGAGGAAGATGTGGCGTTTACATACATTGAATTGGGTGAGCTGGCCTTTTTCTGCGCTTGCAAATTCTTTGACAAGCTGGCAAGCTTTTCTGCCGTACATATTGGAGAAGAAGAAGAAGATTGATTGCACCCGCCCGATCACAAAAAACACGGATACTGATCTGAATAAGAAGAATATGAGAAGCGAAGCTGAATGGAATCAGGATTAGATCTGGTTCTTCTTCCCGTGTTGCTGAAATCAGAGTGAACTGAAATGCAAGGAACAAATACGAGTTGCTATTGTTCGTTCACAATGATTCAGCGAGCAAAGCAGAGAATGAAAATGGATGGAGAGATTAGATTAGGGGTTTTTTCTTGGCCCAGTGAGGGCGGGAAAAGTGAATACCAACGACGTCGTTTCCTTCCTTATTTTACAAAATATAATCTCCCCCCAAGTTTAGTCAAACTTCGCGGGAGGTCATGTGTTTTCTCCCCTCTCTTTTCAGTACCAAAATTTTCAAAGGAAAGAACGAAGGGTAAAGACCACAATTTGAAGTTTTCAGTTTTTCTCTCCTTTTTGGAAAATTTTTCTAGAAATTTTTTTCCTGAATACAATGTCTGGCTTCTTACATTACATTATACGACTCCAAGTTATAATTTTCTTTTCTTTTTTTTTGTGGTGAGACTAATTTCTACCGTCTGAAAATTTACGACCATTTTTTATTATTAATTATTTAATTGAATTCAGCTCATGTTTAATACATTGTTCTGGACTTGAATTTATTTTGTCATTGTGATATATTACTTTAGCTCATCACTTGATTTTCTTATAACATAATTTGTATCGGTCATCTAATTTTTTTGAATTTGATTCCTTTAAGGTGGGAAGATTGATAAAATGTAAAAGTGAGAATCACTCATTATTGAATCAATAACTTTCATCCTGTGTAAATCTCACTATCACCATTGAATCAGTAACTTTCGTCCTGTATAAGTCTTATTAAATGATTTAAGGGTAATTTAATCTCTCATTTTTTTGCTTTTAGAAGGGTCAAATCCAAGGTTTTAGTACGCAACAGCCATCTAATACGTTCATGAATCATGAGGTTTGAGAATTGAATTTTCGATCAGTAATAGTTGACACATAAGGCGTCTCTCATTTATTCACCAAGTTTTAAGAGCTTGCTCTCACAAAACATAAATAATTCGTCATTTTTTAATACACATAATAGGTATGTGCTTAATTATCCCGAGTCCCGACAGAATTATAATGGCAAGAAATAATTGTAGCAAACTAATGCTAATTTCCCACTTTAAGAGTGAGACAACTTTTACTTTTTGGCTCAAATGAAAATAGTGTTACAGATTCGAAGTTCCTTCTTAAGAAGTCAGAAGCGATTTGAAAAGTCATTACATTAGCTTAATGTTTTTCCTTTTTTCTTTTTATCAAGCCCCATTTTAAAATTTCTTATCACTTACAAATTCGGGGGCTATATACAATGATTTTGAGGCCTTCGACATTCTCTTCTAATATTAAGGCAAAAATATATCACTACAAGACAGAAACGGCGTGCTATTTGCTGGTTATTTTTCATACATTTTAACACGAAAAAGGGAGCGGTACAGGCTACAGGTATTCTTGCTAACTAAACCTGTGTGAACATATTACAAATAGCTAAAACAATAAAATAAAGGCGTTACCCAATGAAAAAAAGGTATGAGCGAATTCATAACCAGTGTATATCTTTTTCCTAGTTCCTCTTAATCTGTCTCCAAGACATAGGTCTAGCAGATAGGCCATTAAGAATACTTTACATGTGTTACACTAAAGAAAACCTTCATCCAAGCACATTTTCTTGCCTGCAAGAATTCAAAGGCAACAATTCCCATAGTATATTTACTTTCACAACCTCTGGGCAACTCTTTCGTATAAATCACGGGGCCAATTCCTCTTTAGATTATTTGCAATGAAACTCGCAATCTGCCAAAAAGCAAATTTAGCCGTTAAGAACCAAGAGCACATGTTAAGAAATTAAATATCAAATAGCAATTTTTCCCTTAATTGTTTTCCTTTTCTTCTCCCTAGCAAAGGCAACAGACACAAAATCAGCCAAATTCGTCCTTTATGTTTTCCTCTATTCTTCTACTGGCATAGAGTTGATTTAATATCTATGATGCATCGTGTATGCTTTATATGAAAATAATAAAATAAAATAAATTAGTATTAACTACAGCAAAAAGGATTTAGGGCACAAGATACTTAGGTACTAACTACCAAGTGTAGTTATCACATTAAAAGAGTGAGCATAGATCTGTATTAAGTATTAACAGTTCAAGGCAAACTCCTAGGAAAACTTCAGCGAAGGTTCGTATTTTCAACCAGTGAGTACTACCAACACCTCACTTTTGAAAAAAATTAAAACGATGGTGTAGTTCAACTAAAGCAACTAAAGCACAGATGAAAGCCAAACCAAACAAGGGGATTTACAAGATAATAAATACCTTAGCCCTTAAGGCACGGAGTGATCCATCAGTGTCCGTCACATTGTCCAGACAAGTGAGAGCAACCTTCAAAAGATCTGGAATACAAGCTTGGACATGAGGAGATAAATTTTCAAACACATCAACAGCAATATCAGGGCCTCGGGGATCCAGAGGAAGAAATGGAAGTTTAGCAATCTCCCTTAATGCATCAACATGATGGCCCAGTCTTGCCAATTTGTGGATTGACAATATAGACTCAAGTTGTCTCAACACAGTTTGCTGCTCAAAAACCTGTTCTCTCTCTTGAAAACTGAAAAAAGGATTCAATCAATCATTTTAATAAGGGATCAAATACAAACAACATTGCACGAATAACAGCATAATTTTTCATAGTTGAATGCATTAATCATAGCAACTCTGAAGATTGCCAAATTACAAGACTCTCCAGTTCACTAAAAGTCAAGATCTAAAACATTATTCTGATAGTTTTAACACAGTAACGTACTCTTGTATTTCCAGGTCATACTTCTTAAGAATCCCACACAGGGAAGGCCTCATAAATTTGACAACGACCAGAGCATGGATAAACAGAATCACTATTAAAGCCATGAAATTTGGCCATCACAATTAAATTTGAAGGAAATATCCTGGCTCAAGAATATTTGTAAATGAAAGAAAAACAAAATCACTCAAAGCTATGAAATTTAACAAAATTTAAAAAATTGGCATAGGTCTTATCTTTTAATTTGATTCTTAAAATAAAAAGAGGGAAAAAGCCACAAAGGTACTGCACAGATCAAATCATATTCAGGATGCAATCACTACAGAGTAAGTTATAAAAGTGCTTCTAGGGTGTGTAGAGTTCTTGATTGAAATTTTCATATATGAAATATTAGGTGATAAAAGAACATCACTAGCATCCAAGACAAGCATAACCATGTATGGAAGTTATGGAACAATAAAGTAAGGTATGAATTTCAATATGACCTGACATCCGGATAATAATTGTATGTCTCCAAAATCTCATTGCCAGAATGGATAAGGCCAGCAGTCTGGCTCTCACCATCTAATCTTCCACGATAAAGGGCACAAATAGCTTCAGAGAGGCACTTATTGATGGTATCCAGGGCCATTGAGAAGGACCCCACTCTCTTCTGAATTTCTATAGACTGAACCAAAAAAAAATATCCTGTATCAGTGCAAGCAAAGCATAGGCTGGATGAAAACCCAGTTATCCACAAAGGAGTATAAGAAATGAGAATAGAGAAGTGATAATAAAAACAATGAAGAAAAGAAGAAGAGTGAGATCTAAAATTGGAGTGAAGTGCTTCCGACTCCAAGTACCTCAAGAATTTGTGTCGTGTGTATAGGATGATGCGTATCAGCCAGGCCATGTTATAATTCAGTAATAATAGATTAAAACTTTCTTTTTCCCCTAATTATTTCTCTTAAATAAAGAAGTAAAACAGGATAAAGACAGAAATTACTTTGTCATACATCCCAGCCTCCTGACACTGGCAGGCAGCTTCAAGCAAAAATTGTTGCCTTGCTTTTGGATCTGTCACAAAACGTCCCAGTTGACCTTCTTCTCCAGCACCCCTTGCGCCAAGTAAAAGATATATGCCTCCATCCCTTAACAATAGTTCCGTAAGAAGCTGCTTCAGCATCAGGTTTCTCTGCCTTTGCTGATCAACATTTCCTCTACCAGTCCATGACAACTGCCCACCGCCCACTGCAGCAGCAGCTTGTGCGTAGTATTCTAATGCCATTTGGAGATCACCAAGACGCAAATACATAGATCCATACTGCCTTATAATTGTAGACACTTCTGCATAAGCATCCATCACCCCCAACTTTCGCCCAGCACCAGCACCTTCAGAGAGGATCCCATGATCAGCTAGTACAATTGATAGGTGGGCAGCATCAATGTTATATCCTTCATCTCCTGTTTCCTTAGACATGTACAACACTGCTGGAAGCAATTGAATGCTTAAAAGCAAGATATACGGATAAACCAGAGGATCTTTTCCATTTTTTGTATAGTATGAAGGCTCAAATTTATTCAGGTAATTTTGCAAATCATCCAAACTATATGGAACCAGACCATCACTTAAAACAATGGATGAAGGCCCACTAGGACAGTCCCGCACAGCTGACAATTTGAACCACAAGAAATCCTCTATTGTATTAAATAGTGCTGGTTGGTCTCTAAGCAGATGATCAATATGCCTTCGAGAACCTGATATGATGGCGTACAGCAGTAATTTTTTCTTGTCATATGCAGCTCGACCTACACGATCACCAGTTCTCAACATTCTTTCACATTCCTCCGATGCAGCAGCTGCAATCTCTTCTGGTACCATTCCTCCAGTATTAATCCACTCTGTGAGCTGTCAAAAACAGTAAATCACTATGAGATATTACACCAGAAATTAGTACATAATGAATGGTAAATACTATATTTACCAAAGGAGCAAATTGATGTGAAGCTCGGGATGAGAGAGCAACATTTCTTGCTTCTTCATAATACCCAGACCTCAAGCAAAAATATATCTGTCAAAAAAATGGAAGCTGATCATCAAGATTAATTTCAAGAAAAAAATTAATCAGAAATATCAGTTTTAAACCAAGAAAAAAATTAGAGATAATAAAAAATAACTAATTATAAAATAAGAAAATATCCTAGACCTGCTGCCATGTGGTATCAACAGGAGGCTGGCGCCGAGCATCACCAGCATCAAAATCTAGTACCCCATAATCCCTCAACCGAATCTGCAGAGCAATAACTAAAATCAGGGACTTGAAAAACATAAATGCATGGCACAATATTTGACATTATGCACATTCTTCAAAATGAGACAAACCCGAAGGAAGGCACGGATTCTTTGCAAATTCCCAACACCACCACCGAGTGCAGCCTACCATTAGATCAAAAAAGAAAGCAGAAAATTAAGTGTTGATACGACCCGATGCAAATTCATGCATGCTCTCAGTCTTGCATAAACAACGAACAAGCAGTAAAATGCAAGAAAATTGAGCGAAGCTTGTCAAAGTATTTCTCAAAGCATATCCCTAAAAATAATAGCAGGCCATGCAAACACATTCCAAACACAGAATTAAAGTTGATGCAAACAATAAAAATTCAAGCATGTTTTCTTGTAGTATATTAACACTGAACAAGCAGCAAAAAGTAAAAATTTATAAAAGCTTGACAAAGTTTTTATCTAAAAGTAACTCCCTCAAGAGAATAGCATGCAAAACAATCTAAAATAAAACAAGTAACATAAAAGAATTTGAAAATTTGTCTGCAGATTATATCAGTACAGAGGTCATGAATAACAAATTACTTGTGCAGGGTGACTTTGTATGGTATCCACGACATATTTCTCATGCCCCCACTCAAGGTGCCGTCTTGCACCAATAATCAATGCCATCCTTTTTGAAACACTTTGCACAGCAGAGTCCTCACCCAACAGCATCTGTTTCCATGAGCCAAGTTATGAGAAATAAATATGAATATCTGCTTTGCCCCAGTAAAGCAAGAAAGTTGCATTCAAAAGATTGTCTTCTTTTATCTGTTAACATTGTACAGCCACAAGTACAACCTGAACTAAGTGCCATAACTTCCGCATCGTAACTGATTTTCCACCACCAGCATCAATGCCCAAACTTTCATATGCACCCTTGAAAGCAGCAGCAGGCTAACAACCATTGCAAAAAAAAAAGATAATAAACATGCATGTTGGTAAACACACATTGCAAACTGTTAGTCTACCAATACTCAAAAAATTATCAACATGTGCTGGCAAGGTGGACATTCAGAAGAGCTTTGATAATAACAATACAGCAAACATCTCCCCAAAAAAAAAAAATTACTATTACAAATCCAAAATGATGAGCAGGCATGATATTGAGTTGAGAGTTTAAAGCATTCGCTTCATGCAAATCACTATGTTGATCATGAAACAGTCATGACTACCAGCCTACCTCAGCTACTTTTCAAAATAATGTATAAATAGAAATCTCACATCATAAATTTTAGTGAGATGGGGAAAATAGGGGACATACTTTAAAGGGTAACCCACACTCCCTTGCTTTATTAAGATTCTTCACTACTTCAGCATAGACAGATGCCTTTTTTTCCATAATTGGCCTGCTAGTCAAAGGAACATTCTCCATCCTAGGCATACCAGCAGCAACTTGAGGACTGGAAGCTATAGAAACAGCTTGGCCTGGGTGGGTACCACTATTGCTCGTGGCAATCAAGTTTGTCTTGGGTAATGTTGAAATTCGACTTAAACTCTGAAGGAAATCACATTTTTCTTTTTGCCAATCCTCCTGCCAAACATTAAGTTCTAAAATGCAGTAAGAAGGTTGAGCCACACAATAGTCTTTCCATCTACCAGTATTACTAGATATTAGACAAAATCAAGAACAAAAAAATGCCTTAATCACCAAGAATCCAGTATAACTATTCAATAAAATAGTCATCCAAATTATAAAATTGCTAATGTGAACTAAAGTTATTTATTTTCTTCACTATGATATATAATCTCATACGCAAAGTTTTGCAGATTAATCTGAGCATGTTTAATAGAAAAGCAATCAGCTAAATGGATGCTTTGTTGCTGGTAGTTTAGGAAGGCTAGCAGACCTAATTGTCATTGTTAAGATTATGAAAAACTATTAAGTTATGTGAGAAAATGAGTTAAGCATTACTCTTTTTTCAATTTCCTTTTTTTTTTTTTTTTTTGCTTTTCTTTTAAAGAAAGAAAATGAGAAACTTTCATAGACGGGGGAAATAAGGATTACGAAGAAGGTTAACATCACCAAAAAAGTAGACATCATCATCAACAAAAACACCCATATAGAACTTGCCAGAAATAAACAATCTTAATATGATAAATCTCTTTAACTCCTTTCTGAATCCTGTCAAATATGCCACATGAAATCTAAGGATAATAATTTCTTTTGAAAATTAAACTATTAGTTTACTACAATCAAACTAATCAAAGAAAAACATATATTACAATATATCACACTGCCACAAAGATTTCTTATTTTCAACAATGAAAGGAAAACATATGAACAAGATAAGGATGCAGAAAAATGGCTAACCACCACTTATGCCAAGACTTCTTTTCTTGGTAGTTTTACAAGTATACCTTAGCCAAGGCCCATAACAGAAGATATATCCAATAAAATATAGAGACCAAATCTCTAAATTTCAGGAAGAGAAGATCAAAAATTACAAAGTAGTGGTCTAGGAAAGACAATATCACACTAACCTCCAAAACCTTCATCATATAATCATTGAAACTCCTGAGATTATCCTTCTGAGCCTCCTGGATCGCAGATACCACTGTCATTTCATGAACCTGAAAGGAAAACACAGTATACAATACTGTCAAATTCCATTCAGAAAGGAAGAAAAGATGCAAGAACAAAAATTTTAATGCTTTCCATAAAAAGGTACAGACACAAAGAATGAATACTTTTGCTTGTAAAAAAGAGGCAGCCAAGGGAAACAGCATTTAAATATGCAATCATGCTGCAATAATATGCTCATTTATTAAATTATATAAAAATGAAAACCAATAATAATTTTCATCAATTAAGACTAGCTATTTAACCTTGACAAGATGTAATGCAATGAAGGAATGCCAACAGCAGACTTCCAACAAGACCAACACTATATTTGAATCCATCGGAACAAATTCTTGTAACTAATTTTGTGAACACTGGAAGGGTAAATTATGCGAGCAAATGAAATTAAAAAAAGATAGTGCGTATGATCATCTCACACTAATAAAAGTGATCCAAGTTGAAACTATTGAGTTAAATGTGATAGTAAATCCAATATGAACATAAGATAATTTAATGTGAAAATTACCTGCTTCAGATATTCTTCAACACTAGTGGCCTCAACAGGAAAAACATCTTCGAAAGTTGTCTTCAAAAGAATAAAGAAAAAAAAAAGGGAACATCATCAGCAAAATAGTAGTGGTATGAATTAAGCAATAGAGAGGATCACAGCAAAAGCAACCTGACAACTGAGGTGAACTTTGAGGTGGGAATTACTGTCGTTACCAAAACAAAAAACCCTCTGAAACTTGAAAGTTAAAACTAAGGCTGTGTACTGACTGAATGAAAATTGCTATGGAATACATAAAATATCTATTTAATGGATGAATAAATAGAATTTGCAACCAAAGCCCAAACGTTCAAAAAAGAGAGCAAATTTTGTATGAGTAATACACACTGCACAGATAAATACCTTCAATTCAAATGACTTCAGGTCCCTTGCAAGCTGCTCTGCATTTATCCCCTCACGAGCAAGGAGCCTATCAGCGCAAAGGAAATTAGAAAAATAACCATAATAAGCGACCATGGATTATCATGGACTTTTCGCTTTAAGAAAATGATGGAAGACCATCTATTACAGCATCTTAGATGGTGATTTCCACATGCCCTCACAAGCAGATGTGGAACTATAGTGTTGTTCCATTAAAAGCAGGCAGTGGGAAACCAGGAGAGACACGGTGGTATACTATCATGCAGGATTTAAGTAACATGATACATGAACAACATATTGGCATGCTAGAACCAAACCAAGTAGCTGACCCCAATTAGTTAGAAAAAATATATATTATTAAAAAACAAACAGACAAAAAATCCGAATAGCTCATAGCACTATAATAAGCCATAAAGAGAGTTTGAATTTATTTATAATTTTTCTGTTCTACCTAGATTCTAAGTGATTGACCAAATTAGACATAATAAAAAGAAAAAAAGTAGAAACAATCATCATGGAAGTTTACCTTGTTGCAGCAATCGATTGTGAAGGAGCCTCAGTCCTTAGGGTCTTGGATTTGAGCTTCTTAGATAACGCCTCTAATTGATCCAAGTTCCTCTGAACAATATGAGGAAGTGAATTCAAAACCAGAGAACTACGTTCCTCTGAACTATATTTAATCCACATCTACTTTCGTTTCTAACAAGTAAGAGCCAGAAACGAATGCTAATTCATTTACTCGGCCTTATTGAAGCTACAATTAGTTCAACTAAAATTTACTCATGCTTACGCCTCCAAATGCATTTTAAGTGTTGGTAACCAAAGATTCACAGTGCACCATTTCGTCATCCAATAACTAACTGGAACAACACTGGAATGTGGAATCAACTTCGAATTGCATTGAATCGTTCATAAAAAAAAATTCAGAAAAAAAATTAAAAAGAGAGAGAGTAAATTTTAGAACGCAATGCAGTGTGCGGAAAACGCATATTGTTTTCTGAGGTTTAAGAGGAAGGAATGTTGAAAGGAACAAGAAGATTCGGCGGCATTGGTTATCAGATTCAGAAATGAGCATCGAAATAGCAGTGAAGTGTGTTAGTTGTTATTTTTTTTTTTTTAATATAACAAAATAAAAAAGGTCTTGTTCGAGAAAGAGTAAAGAAGAAGAACCTGAAGAGGAGGGAACTGAGCGGAAGGAGCGGCTTGTTCGAGAAGCTTCGTGGAAGAATGAAGGAGATCGGTCCAGCCGCTCAAGTCTTCGTTCGCCATCAACTCTAAGTCTATCGATAGAGAGAAAGAGAAAGGGTTTTAGGAAGCGAAACAATAGTCACAGTAGAAGTAGCTCTTAAACCCTAAAATTTGAAAACTTCGGGTGGTTTGTTCCTGAACTGAGTCTTGTGACTATGGAGAGAATGGGGGTGTACACTGTAGACTGTAGCTGCTTGCTGGTGCAGCTAAACTGGTCAGTCAGTGGAACGCAACCCAATAAGTCGTTTCGGGCCGGATTGGAATCCGACCCGTAAAATCAATTTTTTTTCAGTCACTCTGTGGTCTAAAATAATATTTTGTTAATGTGACCAAAACGATGTTAATATTTGTTAACAACTAAAAAAACTAGAAGAGGTATATAGAGGAGTGAATAAATGGTCGGCTAAATTTAAATTAGTATTGAAAAACCTATAAATTCTATAAGAAATTAATTTTAATATATATATATATATGGATTAAATATAAAGTGTTTTATACTATTAATTAGTTACATAATATCATTTATATAATGGTCAAGATAGTTATTGTAAGAAAAAAAAAATTCTTATTTCATTAACATAAATAAATAAATTATCGTTATAATGACAAAAAAAAATTAAGTTATTGTTGATGTGATCAAATGATTAGATCATATTAATTTTAAGGATAAATAACATAAATCATATTTGAAATTTGGCCAAATTACATTCCATCTCATTTTCGTTGAAAAAATTGCATCCCAATTATGGAGTAGCCTAAATTCACTCTGAATCCATATAAGAAAATGCCAAAACAGTCCAGTAGAAGACCTCTCTGCAAACAGCTGAACCTCGACTTATGACCAATCCACATGTTGTATGATTTTGATATGCAATCTTAAATTACCAAAACAATTAAAAATTTTGATTTATAATAATATAAATTGTGATTTTATAATATCCCAAATACAAAATTTGTTAGTAACTGAATTATTATTATTATTAATTGGTTATTGTTTTAATAATATTGTTCTTACATATAAGTAGTGGTAAGGATACAAGTGACTTCGACATCCGTAGAACCAGGGGTGAGGTACCTGCAAAGACACTTTGACGCTCAAGTTAGAGAGTGTGTGAGGAGTGAAAAGGTGTTCATATGATAGAGACTGTGTCATACTTGGGAGGAGATATTCCTGTGATTTAGTTAGTACTAAAGATAATAATCAGATATAATATAGATATGATAAGATATAGATGGATTATATACGAGATTTAGTAGATCCTCTCAACTAGATTTGAGATAAATCTGCAGGAGATGTTAGGCCATATGGGCTGAGTTGTGGGGCCCTTTGGTAGAGTCATTCAAATTGGGCTAAGATCTAGGATTCGTATCCGAGGTCTTGTAATTTGGGTCAAGGTATAGGCCCGTATTTTCTAATCTAGTACAAATATTATAACATATTATCATTATAATATTAATGCGTAGTGTACGATAAACGTTTAAATAATATTTTATTAATAAAACGAGACGCACAATTATACATTTTATTAATATTATAATGTATTATCATTTTAATAATACTATTTCCCGATAACGTGTTGCACAATATGTGTTTTAATATTATGTGATATCCTAAATATGAAATTTAATGGTATGTGACTTATTATTATTATTATTATATATGTATATGTTAGGTGAATAGCACTATTATCATTTTATTATTATTATTTGGTGAAATGGAGCACTACTATTATTATTATTATTATTATTATATTATATATATATATATATATATATGTTAGGATGGTGAAACGAAGCACTACTATTATTGTTCATCAGTATGTGCACGTACATGGTGTAACATCCTCTTATTCATAAAATATTTGATAGAGTAATTTATAATATTCTTATTAGTTTTTTAAATTTATTATTATGGAATAACCTAATAAGAACAAAGAATTAAATATTATTATCACCCATATTTTAGAGTAACACATGTATATATAAAGTAAGGTTTAAAAAGTAATATAATCCGAAAATAATATAGTTGTGTATATATATATATATATATGTAGTAATATATATAATATGTTTATTTAATTTACTTCGTAATTAAGCTTTAAAGCTTGTTGACCAAGTTTCCTTGTTGCCCAAGTTTCTAAACTTGGTGCCCAAGGTTAGAACCTCTATATAAAGAGGTGATGTGAAGAAGAGTTTGCAAGAGTAGAAGTAGAGTTTTGAGCATTCTTGAAAGAGATTAAGTGTAGAACTTTGAGCATTATTGAAGGAGATTAAGTGTAGAGCTTTGAGCATTCTTAAAAGAGATAAAGTGCAAAGGCATTCTTGGAAGAGATTAAGTGGAAGAAAGAGAGGGAAAAAAAAGAAGAAGTGATCGTGAGGTTATAGTTTTATCTCTACAATAATTTTAAGGTAAGGAAGAAATCTCCTTAAATCATAGTTACATTGTCTAATTTTTTTAAAGTCTTAGTTTTCACTGTATAAAAATTTAGGAGATTTTACATAGAAATCATTTAAAAGTTTAAGAGATTTTCCAAATAAATCCCATAAGGGTTTAGAAGATTTTATAGAAAAATCTCATAAAAGTTTAGGAGATTTTACGGATAAATTTTATAAAAATTTATGAGATTTTACAAATAAATCTCATAAAAATTTAGGATATTTTTTTAGAAAAATCTCAGAAAAGTTTAGAAGATTTTAAAGAGAAAATCTCGTAATATTATCCATTTATCTTCAAGATTATCCAATTATCCATTTATCTCCAAGATTATCCAATTATTTATTTTTCTAAGTGACTTCCATTTCTTTTGAATTACTACTCCTTTATATTAAAATCATTTTTCCACTATTATTTTACTTTACTATTCATTTACATTTCAAGTTATCTTTTGCTAAAGTTGCTAATTATTGATAACATTAAATAATGATTTATATTACTTTAAGTTGTCAAGTTTATATTACTTGAATATCTATGCACTTTATTTATTTTTAAGTTTAACTATGCATTAACCAATATTTTATGCACTATGTTCAATTCACTGCTTAATTTTAAGTTTTATTTCCAATAATTTATAATATTTGAAGATTTAAGTTGGCTCTTAGTTATTTAAATTTTATTTATTAATTAAAGATTTTACATATCATATTTTGATTTTATACAACTATGCAAGAAAATAATGAAAAGAAAAACATTTAATACTTTGCTGCTAACCGCAAGAAGGCAGAGGGACAGCGATGAAAAGTTTTGTTATGTTACGTGTCTTAGTTAGTGTGGCGTAAATGTCTTGCTTTGTCGTTACGATGTTAAAGAATAATACCAGATAATGAGAATTCTCTAAGAGAAGGCCTTCAACTATGTGTGGGACAAACAGACAGGGGAAAGTGAAAAATTAATGCAAATAAATGATAATCTTAATAAACTTTGCATAACATGCATTATCTAGTACATCCTATTTATGCTATGATATATGATTATCTTCTTATAAAGGATGTGGTCATGTGTATTTTCCATGTAGATGCGGCTGGAACCACCATAATTCAAAATACTTTAAAGATATTCATTTACTACTAAGAATTATTTTCAATTATCATCCCTATTTTCTGATAGTTTCAGATTAGCCAAATAATACCCGTGAAAAAGACAGTTTATTTCAAACTCTGTGAGCATTTGTAGTTAGAAATAATATTCAAATTTATTATGTGTGTTATATGAGAGTTTGGTTGTAAACCTTATAGTTAAGTATTTTTGTCTTAACACTTTATTTATACTTAACTAGTGCAATGTTAAATATCGTATTTGATTTTCTAAATTTCTAGTAATATCTTTATAATGTATGTGTGTTGCACATGGGATGCTGACAATTCGTCCTCGAATTTTTGTTGTCTCATAGTATATATATTAGTCACACAATAATACTCTCAAATATTTTCTAAAGAACTATAACCACCAAAGGAATTTTTCCTAGAGAGAAAAACAAAGTTTCTCTTATTTTTCTCCGATTAGTCTTTTTCGATAAGTGATTTTCATGGAATTTAGTCAGTTCCTCCCCTTATTATCTAATTTGTGAGTTTGGTTATTGTTAAGCATGAATTTCTCATAACATTTTTCCTTCCTACCATCCCAAACTCAGTTTGGGTGATAAAGTCAAATTGTTTATATCTTTATTATATTGTTTGGCTACCAACGGTAAGTGGATTTAAGCACATAGCCATACTTTTGATCATTATTCTTATTTTTCCCATATTATAAAAATTATTTATGAAATTTCAGAATGGTTTATGCCAATAAATATGTTTTTATGGATTATAGAAATTTTACAAAATTATTGTTTTAGTTATCATGACAAATTATTATTTTAGAAAACTCATGGAACTATACTTGTTGTATGTATGATTTAGATTTATTTTATCAACAAAAAGATTTCATGAATCCCATTTTTATATAAACAATTAAGAGCAGTGAATTTTGTTGTTATTAGTTTTTGGTCAATAAATAGTGAGAAGCATATCAGGGAGTTAACGGCTGCATGATTGATCATTAATCTTAATACCAAGTGATCCACTAGAGGATTAGCTCACTCACGGTAAGGAACCTAATACGGTGTCCATTTATCGAATTTAGTTAGGTGCCGATTAGATTAGTCATTAACTCATATTCAACTATCCAACTCAGATATTTATGTACCGAATAATTCTTGTTTCTCTACTAGTTATTGTTATGGATTTAGTTAACTGATTGCTTTCAATACTGTTATATGCAATTATATATAAAATGTTTTACATCAAGTGCATGTATATGTTATTTATTTTTGTTATTGTCTCATGTGGGTTGTGAGTGGAGGCTCACTCACTGAGTTTTGATGAACTCACCCCTCTCTTTTCCTTCCATACAGATACAGCTACATGCTCAGTTGTACCATAGGATTCTCTCCTGTAGTGTTATAGCTTTTTTTGGTGAACTTCGTTTTTGAGTGGAGCTTACTATTGGTTACATCAGTTAGTAGTTCTCCAATAATTATGTAGGCACGATCTTGGACATGCATTATATTTTTTTAATTATTTTCAGAATTTCAATAATTTATTTAATTATATTTTACTTTGCCCCAGATTATAGATTCTATGCAGTTTTGTACTCAGGATTTATGATTGAAAATATTTTCACAATTATGAAATTTAATTAAATTTGAGATATTTTGTATATATTCTATTTATTTATGCATATTAACCAGTTATGTTGTCAGAGGCTTCCGTGGGGATCCAATCCCTCACGTGCCGATCACGTTCTCTAGGCGGGCCATGACATATTATTTTATTATAAAATGAGATGTACGGTTATACGTTTTATTAATATTATAACATATTATCGTTTTAATTATATTATTTTCTGATAGCGTGTTGCTCGATATATATATATATAGACATACATGAAAGCACAGGGAACGACACAACTTGTACATGAGAAGCTGATTGTTCCGTGCTCAATTTTATTTTGTCTACTAGTATATATTTGGCACATCATAAAACTCCAAAAAAAATTTCTAAGAACCATAGCCACCCAAGAATATTTTCCTAAAGAGGAAAACATGGTTTTTCTCAATTAATCTCTTTCGGTAAATGATCTTCATGGAATTTAGTCAATTCATTCTCTTTTTTTTATCTATTTTGTGAATTTGAGTACTATTAGACATGATTTTCACACAACATTTTTTCTCGTTATCATCCCAAACTCAATTTGGGTAATAAAGTCAAATTGTTTATATTTTCATTGTATTGTTTGACAGCTATAGTTTCATTCCAGCTCGTCAGAGTCAAGTTGTTAGTGAAAGCACACTCTCGGCTATCAAAGGTGAGTGAGTTTAAGTTAATGACCATACTTTTGTTCATTATTATTATTTTTTCCAGATTATATAAATTATTTATGAAATTTTAGAATGGTTTTTGCCAAAAAATATGCTTTTATGGATTATAGAAATGTTAGAAAATTATTGTTTTTAATTATCATGACAAATCATTATTTTAGAAAACTCATAGAACCATACTTGTTGTATGTATGACTTAGATTTATTTTATCTACTAGAAAATTTCATGAATCACAATGTTGTATGAACAGTAAAAACAGTGAATTTTATTGCTATTAGTTTTTAGCAAATAAATAGTTAGAAATAAATCAACGAGTTAACGGCTATAGGATTGATTATTAACCTCGGTACCAAGTGGCCCACTAGAGGACTAACTCACCTACAGTAAGGAATCAGTATGGTGTCCATTTATGGGACCTAGTTTGGTACCCATCAGATTAGTCATTGACTCAGATTTAGCCATTCAACTCAGATATTTATGTTCAGAACAATTCCTATTTCTCTATTAATTATTATTATGGAGTTGATTAACTTATTGTTTTCAGTACAATTATATGTAATTATATATAAAATATTTTACATTAGTTGCATGTATATGTTATGTATTTTTATTGTAGTCCCATGTGGGTTGTAAGTGGAGGCTCACTCATTGAGTTTTGATGAACTCACCACTCTCTTTCCTTCTCCTACAGATACAGTTACAGGCTCAGTTGTACCACACGATCCTTCTCAGTAATGTTATAGCCTCTTTTGGTGTGCTTCGCTTTGGAGGGAAGCTTATTATTGGTTATGTCAGTTAATAGTGCTCAAATAATTGTGTAAGTAGGATCCTAAACATACATTATATTATTGATTATTTTCAGAATTCAGTTATTTGTTTAATTATGTTTGGTTTTGGCCTAGATTATGGATTTTACGTAGTTTTATTATTGAAAACATTTTTAGAATTATAAAATTTAGTTAAAATTGAGATATTTTGAATATATTCAATTTATTTATGCATATTAGCCAGTCACGTTCTCAGAAGCTTCCGTGGGAATTCAATCCCTCACGTGCCGGTCACATTCTCTAAGCGGGTCGTGACAAATTTATATGATATTAAATAATTATTTAATATATGTGATTGAAATTTTGAAAGAAAAAAAACTCAACAAGATCTATCATATTAATTTTTTTAATAACATAACTCTTGTTTTATTACTTGAAATATAGTAAATCAGACATTACTAGCCCTGTAAATACGACACTTGTGCTCGATGATTAACAGTATATGCCACCACTTACCGAGTGTATAATATTGAACACAGAATTTTTTCCCAGTCACGGTCAATCGTAACTTGCTGACTAAATTTTAGGAGTCGTTGCCAAAAAATATTGTTAGGAGGCCATTTCTTAAGTGCAGTTGGAGGCAACATTTGAATGTCAAATTCAAACCTCAAGTGTCAACTTCGATGGCCCACTGCCACCAGTTTAAAAGTTGATTCATTGTTATAGCAATCCTCTTATGTTCATGGGTGACAGATAATTTGATCCGTCATGAGTCTTGGACAGTCTGATATTTTCCATCTACTCACTGTTACATTAAATTTCATTAAAATCTAATGATTAAAAATTTACTCGGTTTATTTTGTTGTAAAATTTTATTAGAGCATCACAAATTAATCTTTATCCACTCTTACAATTACTAAAATAACTATTTTTCAGTCCCTATTTCACCCTTTCAAGTTTCAACCACTCACTCAACCTTTTTTGCCACTATCACCATCGTTCCATCAAAGTCACCGCCACTGCCGCCACTTTCGTTTCTTGCTCCAAAAACCACAATGCGCGCCCTTTTACAAGCAACCTTCAATAGCTAGTTCCATCTGCAGTGAGTCACGAGCTCCATTCATGATTGGACCCCTTTGAAGGTTCATGCGTTGTTACCACCTTCAGTCCACATGCACACGCGACAGTGAGTCCAAGCTAAAGGCTATCGGAAGAGGTTGGCCCAAGGCCTATTGTCCAACCGCGCCGCGCCTCTCCAGGAGCCTTCTCTTCAAGAATATGTTTTTCATAGTACGTTAATGTTATTCTCATACATATGAAGTGGAACCTCAAGGGTTTTGGATTTTCATTTGTAATTGAATCCTCACATTCATCATTTGCTTGGTTTAGTCTCAGATGAAATTTCAATTTCATAGTACACCCCCAAATGGAATGGCTTTTGTTTTATCTATTTTTATTTTTAATAGAATACATTTTATGTATATGTGTATGTCTTTTTGGTATGGGTGCTCCTTCGATTGAAACTTGAGAGCATTCTTTGATGCACTTCTGGAGACACTGCCACTGTCTCCCTTTGTTGCCAATCTCGATTGAGAGAATAGAGAAGACACAAATTCTTTTCTAGTGGTTGAATTAATTCCTTGGATTTTTGAGAATTGGGCATGATTGAAGGGGAGAACATATGAAACATAGATCCATTTCTTGTTTAATTTGATTTCTGTGTGTGTATTCTCTTCCTTCTCTCTTCTCTTCTTCCATGCTCTTAATTTTTAAAAATCAATGAAAAAAAAAAAGAGAATTTGTTGCGTAGAAATGGTGAAGGGGATGATTGATTAAGGGTTTGTTGGTTTAGGATAGAGGAAGGAAACAATGTCAAGGCCGGTGTTAATCGTGCCTTCAATTCTTTCCCTCTAAAATTTGTTCCGGTTAATAAATTTTATTGTTTTACTTCTCCCTTTTCCACTATGGTATGTGTTCAATGCAGATGGAAAAAATAACGAATAACACTTTATTCTCTGTTTGTGATTTTTTTTGTGGGCAATAAGCAGTAACATAATAACCCCAAGCCTCATGGAACAATTTTTTTGTTCAATATTACATGATTTTATTGTTTAGCTTAATTACTGCTATTTTGATCTTTACAGCCAAGCTTGGTTTGCTTAGCAAAAATAAGAATAATTCGAACTAAGAAAGAAGAAGAAAGATGGAGGTGCAAAGGCAAGCAGGAGAATGGAAGGATGGAGGTCTTTTGGAGCTAAAAATGCAGGAGAACAATGGATGGTGGGGTGATAAGAGAGGAAGTTGTTGGGCTATTTGGTACTTTAAAAATTATTTTTTATTTTAAATTTTTTATTTTATTTTATAAATTTATATAATTATTATATATTTAAATCTACACCCTTTCAATAAAATCTAATGGCTATAAATGATGGACTCGACCAACAAAGAAGCCACCCAACTTTTATATATTCTTGTTTCTCAAAATTTCTATTTCGAATAATTACCTTGGGTAGCCATATTCTTTCACTCCATTGTCCATTTCAAAAAGACAGCTTACCAAGTTTCAATAACACAATTATGAAAGTACTCTTAAAGATGTTTGTGGACCAAAACAAATTTATGTTTATATTATATATTATTATTGCTATTTTGTTTTCGTAAGGAGCATGACCAAAGATTGATTAAAGTCTATTATTAATTATGGGTCACTTCACTTCATCTTGCCAGCGCAACTATAAGTTGGAGTTTCCAATTTTCAAATTATATTGATATTAATGTATATAAGAATGGACCAAATGTCTACCAAAAGAACAAATAGTGAAGAAATTGTGTATTTAATTATTCGATTAAATACTTCGAAGATTCACAGGAACAAATAAGAAATTAAATACTTTGAAGATGTTTCTTGGATCAAGAATGCCACTTGTATTTGTATATGTCTCTCTATATTCATAAATTAGATTTAAAGTATATATTGTTACATAAGAGTAGGTACTAATATTTTTGTTGTCATAATAAGTTGACGGGAAAACAAAAATAGGAAAAAAGGGAGAGATACAATGAGTATACCATCAATCATGTTAGGTTTTATGATTAACGATTATTTATCTATACTCGTCCCAACCCTAATACTATTCAGCAGCAAAGATTTCAATTGGCAACTCTATAAGATTAAATGTGAATCTCCTCATAAACTAATCTATACAATAGTCTCAATACACTTAGCAATAAAAATATTGCTCTTGTAGTTGGCTTCGCTATAGGTAGGGATTGTGGAGAGAAGTGCTCTCTAGATGCAATGTCTATGTATGGAAGAAGAATAACATGGACCACACGAAGTTAAAAAATATGAGATAGTAGGAAAGACATGTCAACTTGATTTAAGGTTAATCAAAGTTACTTACTTATCAATCAAAATACCAAATAAGAATGGCTAAACAGTCATGAAAACATAACAAAATGTCCAACAAATTGTACATTAAGAACAAAACTAAAAAAGAGCTCATGCATGAATTTGAATGAGATGTAATGTATGTAATGAGAGAAGGCAAAATGCATTATTTGTTTAAAGACAAGGTCTTAATCCTAACTTAATATCATGTTCAACAGTCTATATTAGAAAATATGAGAATTAATGGATTTTTATTCAAAACACACAAATAGATACCCTAAATTTGAAACACTCTAAGGAGTCTAACATATATCTTTATTTTTGTGTTGCTTTATTTTTTCATTTTCTCTGGGATCAGGACGAAAGATTGATTCAATTCTAATATTTCGGCTCACTTGACTTCATTCTTTAAGCAAACTATAGGTCAGAGTTGCCGATTTTCAAATTATAATGCATAAGATGTATTTAAGAATATGGCGAGAGTGAGTATTCGTTAATCAAGAGAATTTGAATTTTGAAGTTTGATTTGAACAGGTTTCTTGACTGAATAATCATATTTTCATGTGAGACAAGGACACGTATATAAATATAGTTAACTCGTATTGAAAACTTGGTCAGGAGATAAGGACACGAATGCTTTTTTCTTTACCCACCTTTCATTTATCGATTGATTTCGGTAAGTTCATCGGAGGTAGGATGCACATTCACTTGGTGGACCTCACTCTCGTGTGTCACACTCATCAGTTGCCGACAAAGTCTCCATGATCAATTTTGAAACTGCTCACAACTTTATTTTTTATCTTTTTAACATACGAGGTGCAAGCACAGTGCACTGCACAAGTAGCCTGCTTGAAGATAAAATGATATCTTCTCTTTTTTTAAAAATTAAAATTAAAATTTTCAGTAGGCTCAACCAGTGGTTATAGCACTATTCTTTTGGCCCACGTGTATGTTCTTATGGAATTAAAACTTCAAACTACTGAAGAAAACAAAATTCCTGAATTTTCAGTTTTCTTCAGCAAATTCATTCCGCTTGGTTTGGAATAGGTATTCATTAATTATAAGCATAATTATATATAATTTTTATTTGCACAGATAATATAAAGGAGTTTAGTACTAGCTAAATTGTAGAATTTAAATTGTATATTAGTATAATCGACGTATCCATCATTTGCAGACGTTGAAATGCATGCATCTTCTAGTGAATCCTCAGATCCTCATATCATTTGCTTAAATCATTGTTTCAATTTTATGTCCCAATGTTCATTACTATTACTAGTACCAATTCTTTATTTGACCCTCCTGCTTGAGTTAATAAATACTTTAAAAATTTGTAATGCAAACATACGGATTTCGGATTAATCAGATGAAAACAAATGCGAAAAAGAAAATTACGTATTATCTCATATTCTCTCTCTTCAATTGCTCTTATAACAAAGTGTAATAATTTTTCACATCATGTTGACTCAAACGGTTAACAGTGTTTCATCCCCAGTAATACTATAAAAGCATGCGTCTTCAGTGCGAAGCTACGGGATTTCGTTGGTTGCCCACGAATGACTACGTGTTAATGTGATATATCCAAGTATATAGTTGCCGTAGCCCGTAATCGTCCAAGCATATTAATTGGTGCAATTAGTATAACAAATATAAATTGTAAAAGCACTTGGAACACTCAAATGAAATGAATGATTGAGGACGGCTGGGATTGTGTGAATCAAGAACAAAAGTCGATCAGCTGGGGACAAGGTGGCGGTGGTCCTCCAAGGTAAAACCTTAACTTGAATCCAACTATTTTCACTATCGTGGTTGAATAAATCCAACTTCTAATTGAAAATTATAACATGGATCTCATTCTTGTATTTTACCGTATAGTGATTTTTCTTGCAGCACAATTCTCTTCAAACTACACATTGCTATAAATAAAATATAATTTTAAAACTTTCCTGAAAAAATTAAGAAAAAACAAACATAAACCTAATTGGCCCCTTTACAATTCCCTTTCCTAGGAGAAAGGATAAACGGTACCACCGTAACTATGCGAAAGTTAGATAGAGTACAAGTTGTTTGTCAACCTTTCATACACTTTCACTAAATGTTTTCCTGCAATGTCCCACTACTGAACCCATTGCAATATAACACATACATCTATACTGGTTTCGCACTGGAAATTTTCGAGCATATGGCATTGTGTGTGTGTGTGTGTGTGTTTTTTTTTTCAAGGAGGATTTCATAGTTAAACATTACATTCCGAAAATTAACATGAGAGCAAAATCCATCCTTAAATTGCATAACAATCAATAATCAATTCAACATATTATTTAAACAATAATAATAGTATTAACAACAACAATAATAATAATAATATAGACCCTTGGATATTTTCGACTCTATCTAAAATAGGAGCATTGAAGGAGTGCTCTATGGCTCAAAACAGGAATAAGATATAATAAATTAATAATGTAAGACTTATAATATTTTATAGTAAATTTTTTTTATAATCTGGTATACAAAAAACGGTTTCATTAATAGCAAACGTCTCATTTGATATTTAGGTATAAAGAAAACAAAACAATTTCGTCAAAAATTATTCAATGCAATTGCAACCGAATGGAAAACAATAAAGTTCCACAATGTGTTGACTAGGTAGGATTGCAATGACTTCTTCTTCTTCCATCAAGTGCTGTCCTGTAAACAACTTCTCTCTCCAATTTCTACACCAACTGCGCCTGCGCCCCTGCGTCCGTCCCTTCCCCTCTCTTTCTCTCTATTGGTCTCCACTCTCCACCCTTTTATCATTTATATTAATTAATTAATTAATTTATGCATAAATTAAATATTGAGTTGTAGGAAAAGTCATACACGCACAGCAACAACACTGGTAGAAAGCCATATATACCACCACTTTTCAATTAGCTAGAAAGATCCACGGAGATAATAATTAGTAAGAGAGAGAGAGAGAGAGAGAGAGAGATGGCTGGTTTGCAAAGATCTGCAGTGTCATTCAGAAGGCAAGGCTCATCTGGGTTTGTATGGGATGACAGGTTCTTATCTGAGGAAATCAACAAAGCTGCCAACAACAACCAAACAGAACAAAACCAAGACAAGGACAAGCCTCTTGAGAATAATAAAGATCTTCACGCGCCACCACCACCGCCTCCCCCACCAATCAACACCACCGTCGAGAGAAGCCGCTCCAACGGCGGATGCCGCGGCTACCGTACCGGAAAAGTCTCCCCGGCGATCGAGCCGCCGTCTCCTAAGCTCTCCGCATGTGGCTGCTGCGGCGCTTTTGGAAAAACAGGGGACAAGGGCGGCCAGCGGACAAAAAAACAAGGCAAGCATCGATCGAGGTAGTTTTGTTTAAGTGATCGCTGTTGTCGTGGCCGCGTTCTTTTTCCGGTGGCCGGAAGAGGTTTTTCTGGTGCCGGAGAGAGGATATTCCGGCGAACGCAAAGGGCTTTTATGCTCTCTGTGTGTTAAATTAAAGGTTTGTAGGGTAGGGCGGGTTTGAGTCCATAACTCCATACTAAGAACATAATGATGAGTTCTGTGTTGCTCTTTTTGCCTTTACAGTTTTCAAGTTTCTGTTCAAATTGCCTTTACCAACAATTTGGTGGTAGACATGTTTTATTTAATTTAATTTGGTGTTGTGTGTGTGTGTGTGTGTGTGTGTGTGTGTGTGTGTGTGTGTGTGTGTGTGTGTGTGTGTGTGTGTGTGTGTGTGTGTGTGTGTGTGTGTGTGTGTGTGTGTGTGTGTGTGTGTGTGTGTGTGTGTGTGTGTGTTTTTTGGGGTCGAAGAATTTGGGCAGGTGTAATTTTAATTATGTTAGTGTATATTTGTTGGGTTTAAGAGGAATTATGATCTTTGTAGAAAGCAAAATATAAAGGGGATGTTTCATTTTTTGCTAGCTTTTGGGATGAGTTCAAAATGCAAAATACTATACATGGTCTTGTCAGGCTTGGACGTGATTGGGTTTGAATGTTTGATTTCTTTGATTTTCATTTGTTGCTTGAGCTTATATGGAGCCATTTTGTTGGGGGAAATTATTGCCTCCTCTACATCCTTTATTCTTTAGAAGATTATTAATTAAAGTAAGACTAATAACTTAAGACTTGTTTAATTTTGTTAAGAATTAATACTAAGTCTTTTATAAATTTTACTTTCTTTATTCACTGTAATCAAATGTTGTCTTGACTCTATTACTAAAAAAGTTATGTTATTTATACTCACATAATATGAAATGTTAAGTCAACTCACTTCTTATTTACTATTGGATGGAGTGTAGATCCTATTTAAATAGAGACCATATCATATTCAATGATAAATAAGAAGTAAATTATCAGTTTCGTATCAAATGAACATTACATTTTTCTTACGAAAGTGGGACGTTGATTCACAACCCAAATTAACAAACACAAGAAAAATGATATGTGAACACTAAAACAGTGCGTACACCATACCCCATGAAAAAAAAGATAAAAATAGTAATTTTTTCTCTCTTTCACTTTCCTGTTCAGCTTTCACTTTTTTCTCCTATCTGTTTTGGTTTATAAATTTATATTAATGGTTTGCAAGTTTTTTGCACTATGTTTACAAGTTTTTTGCACTATATTTACAAGTTTTTTACACTATATTTACAAGTTTTAAGGACGGGTTTATAAGTTTTTTGTATTTTGTTTACAAGTTTCAGGCTGAAACTTGTAAACTCGTACTTAAACTTGTAAACATAGTGCAAAAAACTTGTAAACTCATCTTAAAAACTTGTAATCATAGTGCAAAAAACTTATAAACCTGTCCTTAAAACTTATAAACATAGTGTAAAAAACTTACAAACTATTTATGTAAATTTATAAACCAAAACAGATGAGAAAACAAAGTGCAAGCTGAGCGAAAAAATAAGAGAGAGAAAATATATATATATATTTTTTATGGTGTATGATGTATGCACCATTTTGGTGTGTAAATAACACCACTCCAAGCACAATGGCGGGTGTGCACCATCCAGCCCACGTTCATTGAGGCTTTTTCGTTTGCAGTGGTTGATGCTGGTTCATATATTTTTTATTTATTTATTTTGCTTTGGAATGATTTTTGAGTCCTGATCATCACCCTACACTCTTATTAGGTGTTGGGTTTTGTAAAAACAACCTTACAAATTTAAATAGTGTCATGTCATTCTTTTATTAGCGACAAGAGCGCCAGGCTACTTTCTTCTCTAAGTAATTTAAAATATTTTTTGATGTGTGAGACTAATTGTATATTGATTAATCACTATAACTACGTCTAATAGATGTCCTCAAAATATTTAGTTAATGGTTTGATTACTAGAAATTGTTTTTTTGTCTAAAGATTTACTTTCTTACGAGAATTTTACATCTGAAAGAGATTAATTAATCACTGTTAATGATAGTAAATACTTTGAAAAATCAAAACAATATATTTCTTCTAATTTTGTGACCGATGTCACAAATAACCATAAACTTTAAGAAGAGCATGACAAAATCCTAAGGATAAAACTACCCCCCACAAAAAAAGAAAATGGCCCATTACCGATGTCCTAAATAACTAAGTCCTGAAACCCAAATAATAATGATGATTATCAAAATATTGCTCATCCAATGCGGTCGTGATCACAACGCATAGTGGCCAATCTTCGTGTATAGTTTGTTAATGTATGATCATAAGAGTTCTTACCCGATTATTTTCTTTATATCTGGATAAAGGGTGCAAGGTAAGCAAGCGAAATGATGTCGTGTAGCTATTAATCATTAATCATTAATAGCGTATGACATCTATGATCTAAGCAAGGACAAATAAATACAGCATTGCTGTACTTTTTTTTTATGGAGCAATGCTGTAGCAACTTAATTTTGTTACTCTTAAGTTTCATGAGAAAAACTATCTGTGGGGCTCCATGTTAACTCTCCAAGGTTCGTTAAAGACTTGGGTTCGATTTACTAGATTCTCCTAATTTTTTTGATAGGATTCAATAAACTATATCCAATTCACTATGTGAGTACCTTTGTATGTTAAAGAAAATTTTCAACATAATGATTGTGATGAAAAAGATAACATTGTAAAGTTTAGACCCGAAATCAAATTATCAACCCTGATGTGTAATCCAGCCAATGGTAAAAGGAAAAAACACATGAATACAAAATTCATTAGCGCATGACATAATTTATTTCATTTAGATCCAAAGTAATGCAAGAACAAGATCACAGAAATTTCGTCTCTTGCAAGTATTGGGTAAACGAAAGACAAAACCTATGGTGAGATCAAGCAATTTTGTTACATCACAGCAACACTACATGTGTAAGTTGGTGTGTTTTCGAACCGAAGAAAAAAGGCCTTGTGTTTGTGCAGCACAAATGTAAATTTTATTTTGACAGTAAAAAGTTTGAACATAATAATTATATACAGATATAATTTTTTTCATCATAATATTATTCAATTTGGTTTTATGGGAAAAATATGGCCAACTATAGTTAGTGATAGGTATGTTTAATAAAATATAGACTAAAATCCCATCTTAATCCCTCATATTTATAGTGGATGATAAATTAGTCTTTTAAATTTAAAAAATCTTATACTAATCCCTTAAATTTTACAAATAGGGACAAATTAATCCCTTTGTAAAATTGTTATATAATAAATTGTGTTATGTTAATTTACTTACGTACATTGTTAATTTGTTTACGTATACTATTAATTTTCATAGTTGTCCTAACTCGTTTCAATCTTCTAAATAAAGTGGTTTAGACATTCTTTTACATTTTCTCTCTTACTATAGCTCTATACTCAAAAGAAAGAGTTAGACTTTAAATTGTTATTTGTTCTATGCAGAACAGATGAGTAAGGTAAATTATGACCTATCGTGAAAATTAATAATACACATGAGTAAATTAATAAAATACATTAACATTTCTATTAACAGTTTAAATAATAATTTAATTGATGGACTAATTTATCTCTATTTATAAAATTTAAGATATTAATATAAAAATTTTTAAATTTAAGGGACAAATTTTTCCCTTACTAAATATCCGAGTGATTGAATTCAGTATTTAGTCTAAAATATAAACGACTCCACCATTATCACTTGCCCAAGTGACAGCGAGTTAAACTTTCTGCAGTGTGTATGTCGTTACTTATGAGGTTCTCTCTTTATTATTTTAGGCAAGTTTGTTTCAGCCTCATTTGCAAGAATATTAAATTTACAGGATTGATGTTTTGCTGCATGTTATTCTGTAACTAACTGTTCCTAGTTGACAGCAAGGAATTAGCAAGACCAAAACATTCATTCTTTTTAGATTCTCTCAACAGATACTGTCTGAATCATTCCAAACTAACAATGGTTTGAGTCCGACACAAAATGAACAACCTCGGATATTGTTCATCTTCAGCATTTATCATTTTCTTCATTCTTGTAAGCATACTTGTCAGTCCGTATCTCACCTACAGTGAAGGTTTCGACCCAGTTATCCAGCTCCCACGTTCCGGGTTGAGCAGAACCCGAACCAGAACCAGATCTAAACGGGTCATTTCTGTCGGTGACTATGGTGCAAAAGGGGATGGCCTTCATAATGACACCAAGGTAATTATTCAATTGGTTATCTTCTGTTGAGACCCTTTTTTTAAACATTTTTTTCATGTTCCTTGTCCTTTGTTCCCCCATATTTGGAATGATGATTTAGTTGTTTAGAGGCCCGAGATTTTGAGGTGTTGAGGTTTGTATTTTGTTGTGGTCTCAAATTTTTCTTCCATGATATAGAAAACATAATCATTGTTGATATCATAGTGCCATAATAAAGCAAGTATCTTTACTGCAGCAAGAAGATCAGTGAAAGTTAGTTAACCTGTTTGCTTAAAAGTTTCAGTGAATGGGAATTGAGTGGAGAATATGGTATTCAAACACTGCAAAACAGTCCATAAGGAAGGAGGTTTATGAAGAGTCACATTCATAGAGGAGGGTAGATGGGGTGGTCCTTCTTCAGTTCCAGAAACTTATGTGTTATGATTTATAAAATACTTAGGCCAAGTCAGTGAGAATAATCATGCAATTAAATACTTTTATTTTTCATCAGACAAGTTTTTTTACTGCCACATGGGATAGGTGATAAACATTTGATAATTTGTCTGAGATAACTAGGCAGGACTAAGTTATTAAACTGTCTCTTGACTTTGTTTATGTTTTCAGGCCTTCTTGAAAGCTTGGAAAACTGCTTGTTCTCTCTCTGGATTTGTAAATGTTGATTTTCCATATGGGAAAACTTTTCTTGTCCATCCACCAGTTGACATTAGTGGGCCTTGTCGATCAAAGATCACATTGATGGTATGCACAGAGTCAAATCAAATTTCTCAGATAGAGAAGTAAATTTTAGCATCTGCATCTTTCAATTCCTGTATGAAGCACAGCTTTATGTAAAATGTTTATTTGATTTACTTGGTGCCATCAAATTTATTATAGATATCAGGTACAATAGTTGCTCCAAAAGATCCTGCAGTGTGGCATGGCCTAAATCAGCGAAAATGGCTATACTTCCATCGGGTGAATCACCTTACTATAGATGGTGGAGGAAGGATCAACGGAATGGGACAGGAATGGTGGGCTAGATCTTGCAAAATTAACTCCACGAATGTACTGCATTGCTACTTGATAAGCTTAAATTCATATTTAGTTGAAGTTTAATCATCTGTGTAACTTTTACTTGAAAATGTGCCTTTTTGCAGCCATGTCATCATGCTCCAACGGTTAGTGACACTGCAGAATATGCAGCAAAAACAGTTCGTTTCCTTGATCTGATATATTACTTGTGCCTTCTATGAAACCATATTTAACTGCAGGCCCTCACTTTTCATAAATGCAAGAACCTTAAAGTCAGAAACCTTATGTTGCTAAATAGCCAACAGATGCACATGGCATTCACTAGTTGTATGCGGGTCAGTGCGGCCCATCTCAAAGTATTAGCCCCAGCTTCCAGCCCTAATACGGATGGAATCCACATTAGTGTGACAAAGGGTATTGAGGTCAGGGATAGTGTAATTAGAACAGGTATGCTAGCCTCAACTAAGTGCAGTATTGGCTTTACTTGGAAGAAATTATGGCTTCTAGGGTAATTTTAGCATATTTGCTTTTCATAGTAGTTGTCTAATTATTAGATGGCCTTTCATGTTTTATAAAACATACATGCCTAGTGTTACTAATGTTAGGATAAGTAGAATGAGACCAGTTTGAATGTCTTTGAAATTCTAAATGAACAAACTGAGTAGATATCTGATTTTCTTTTCTCTTTTTTCTGAGAGAATGGAACTGCCTGAATATGACATCCATGTGGACCATTACATGTTGACATACATGAAGTTCTAGAATAAACTTGGTCATCTATTAATTCGTCTGAATAAAATATTTCATTGCATCATGTTTGGTTGCAGGTGATGACTGCATCTCAATAGTCCGAAATTCTTCACGGGTCTGGATCAGAAACATTACTTGTGGTCCAGGCCATGGCATAAGGTGAAAGTAACTTTCACTCCATTTTAGTAACACATTCAGTAGTACAAATAAAGGTTAATTGACACTGGAATTTATTTTTCAGCATTGGTAGCTTGGGAAAATCAAAAGCATGGGAGAAGGTGCAAAATATAGATGTTAATGGAGCTTACCTTTTGAACACTGATAATGGGGTGAGAATCAAAACATGGCAGGTATACTTGTTGACAAAACTGTACAAGTTCCTTTCTCTGTGTCATTCATGCACAAATTAATTGACTTTCCTCAATTTTTGTTAGGGTGGGCAAGGTCTTGCCTCCAAGATCACATTTCAGAATATCCTGATGGAAAATGTGTCCAATCCAATAATAATAGACCAATACTACTGTGATTCAAGACATCCATGTAAGAACCAGGTATGTAAATTTTTTAAGGTTTTAGATGAGTATAGTACTACTGGCAGCAGTGTAGTATCATTCGATTCTTAGGGGGATGAAGTTGCGTTTCTTATTCTGTCATTGATTTTGAAGTCTTATGGTTGTTTGTCCCAGCTCCTAGTTCGCTCTAAAATTAAACTACCTTGTATATGAAGTGATGTACTGTTGTAAACTGCATAATTTGCTTTCATCATAACCATTACAATTGACGCACACATTCACATCTCCCAATCTCCAAGGAGGATAGTCCTAAATGTTTCTTTCAAAATTCACTTCAAACAGCTGAGAGGGCACTTTGGTTTTGACATTGACAGAAACATTTATTTTTAATGATAGCTTAATTCTACTGAATGCAGACTTCGGCTGTCAAAGTAGGGAACATATCCTTCATTAATATCCAAGGAACTTCAGCCTCGGAAGAAGCAATTAAGTTTGCCTGCAGTGATGCCTCTCCCTGTGAAGGATTATATCTGGAAAATATTTATCTAACTCTTGCATCATGCTACGGAGGAAATACTACATCTTACTGCTGGCAAGCTTATGGTTCTACTTGGGGTATGGTGAACCCTCCTACCTGTTTTTCAAGCAATTACAATTTCATTAGACAGAAAGTGTGGTTGGAGTCAAACCCTGCTATGGATTCGGTCTTAACAGAATAAGACGAATGCATGATTTTGCAGACAACTGTGTTTATAAGGGGAAGGTAGATATGGTGAATACTATATGTAACTTCCTCTTTCTGCATCATTTTCATGCATTAGAGGATCCAATTATCCTGCATACAAGGATCGCTACATGGAATGAGTCAGCAGGTGTGCACAAGTGGCATGGGCAGCAACTTGAATGGTCAATTGTATAGAAAACTACCCCAACGTTATACCAGAAAAGAAATACATCTACCATGTTGGGATATAATCCAAATTGTTGTGAGAATACAATTTATATGAAAGCTAGGCACCACCAATCTCTAGAGTACACAACTCAATGGAGAAATTTTCTTCTAGTATAAGCCATAGTAAACTTATATGAATGGAAAGGGAATTGATTAAAGAATAACAATCAACACCAATAACTGCAACATAACACTGAAAATTGGGGGAATTTAATTATTCCCAAACTGAGACAATAACTTAATGCATCTGGACAAGATGCTATGATCTACAAAATTTCAAATTTTTACTAACATCCATAAGAAACCTGCGTTGATGGCCTGATCAGGGGCAGCTCCAGCTTCAACCCCTCCAAAGCCTGCATTAGCGGGGGCCAAGTTTGGGGCACCCACGGGCAAGAGGCAGGTCCAAGTTTTCTTCAGTTCTGAAAGTTTTAGGTAGCATCTTATCAACATACAGTGTTCCATCCAGGTGGTCACATTCATGTTGTAAAATCCGGGCCTGCCAACCAGAAGCATTTATTTTGATGGGTTCACCAGTACGATCAAAACCTGAAACCTCAACATCAAGGTATCGCTCTACCACACCTAGAAATCCGTTGACACTGCAAAATGTGATTACAGATGAAGATGTTAATGTACCCTTATTAAATGGGTTGGGTATACAAGTTGCATACATTATTGCCACATAAATCACAAAAATATTAAGCAAGCCAGAATCATTAGTGTCAAATGACGATAACATAAATTAGAAATATTAGCAACCCTATTTTGAAATCGTTACAAAAATGCCAAATGGGATTTATTACCAATTGAAGAACCCTTGCTTGTGGAAAATAATTAAGGACTTTTCTACGTTTGGCACTTAGGCAAAATAATACTTCCAATCACATCAACTCTGGATAATATGTTCCAATGAAAGCACGGGTGCACATAAATCATAATAGTACAGTTTCAGAGAAAACCATTAGATGATGTTAGTAGTTGCTTCAGTGAATGCATCTTCTTATTTGATAATATCGGCATTCTTTATCATGTTAGAGTGGTTGAGAAAAAGAGGGTATGATCTTGGTCTCATGAAAGTTCAAAAGGATGTTTTTAGCCATTACTGATGAAAAGGCTAACAGCATCAAGAGGCAGGACAGACAATCTAAATACTCAATAAAAATTTGCACAACTCCTAAAAAGTTTGATTTACAGGAGAGATGCAACCATCTAATTCAGGTGAGTTACAGCTACTGAACCATATTATGAGCGTTGAGCATGAATAAACCAATTGATAGTCTGAAAAAGGCAATATAGTAACAGAGAAAGAAAAAAGAGTGAAAAGGTTGTATGTACATTATGGATTGAATTTGAATGAATTGACAGTACTATCATCCAATCAAATAATCTCATATGCATGCTTTTGAGGTACTGGGGTGGAAGTCAAACTTAAATTGCTAATATAACAATACATGATTAGATGATAATATAAATTTTTTTTTTTTACATGATCAGTGCATCAAAATTAAACTCATAAATTATGGTCACACCCACACACACCTCAAGCAGCCTTCAAAAAACAGGGCAGTCCTGTTGCTCTTCTTCTTTAGCTTAGGATTCAAGATCACCTGCCTTAAGAGAGAAGTGAATGAATATGGTATTATTTGAAGCAACAGACCTTAATGATAAAACTGTTCATTTAATTTTTCTTTGAACACGGACAATTGGACTTACCAAGAGATCAAAAGGTCTTCTATCTTGTGCTTCAGTCTCTTCTTTTTTGTCTAGACTAATATACTCTTCTTTATCTTCCAGAACAATTATCTGCATACATTAAAACGTCCCCCCCCCCCCCCCCCAAAAAAAAAAAAAAAAAAACACACAAAACAACAACAACAAAAAAGGGATTTTAGACGGTAACATATTTTTCTAGTAATATCCAGAAGAATGTACTATAGTAAACTCCAACGGTTCAACCTTCAGCCTATTCATATTGTTCTGCTAACTGACATATATAACTAATCATAGCTGATTCTTATATCCTAAGAAATAGAGATAAAGATAGGAAAAGACATGGTTACCCTGAAGGGGATTCCAATCTGAGGAGCAGCAAGGCCAACCCCAGGGGCGTTCCTCATGGCGTGGATCATGTCATCGATGATCTTCTGCACTCTCTCCGACTTTATCTCGTTGGGCTTAACTTCTTGGGCACGCGAGTGCAGAACAGGCTCTCCGGCTTTCACAATGGGGGGCAGCTTCGACTTTTTGTTCCCAAACAATCCTGCTTTTGCTGCTGCTGCTGGTGCTGAGCCTGAGCTGAAACATTTCCTGGGGAATATTACCGGTATTCGGGTTGTGTCTGACGACGTCGTATCTGAAGCTGAGGCTGAGTTCCGTGACAGTGATGTCGGAACCACACGCCAGCGGAGCAATGACGACCGCCGCAGCACCGCCGCCATGGTCCCTCCCTCTCTTCACTGCCTAATGTAACTTCGTTATAGTTAACCTTGTCACCTTTTAGTGGGCTTTTGTTTGGGCTGAGCATAGTATTCGGGTCTGTATTAATCATGGGCTTAAAAACTTGTCACTATCCAACATATTTGCCATAGGAGCCCCTTGGGATGCATTTGTTTTCGATTTTTTCATTCTAAAAAAATCATTTTAATATATTTTAATAATTTTTAAAAAATAATCAGAATCTAAAAATAACCAGTTTTTAATTTTTTACATAAGCTAAAAATAGTAATTTTTTTTAAAAAAATTCAGTTTTCAATTTTTTAATTAAATATAAAATTTGTGTTTCATAAATTTTTTTTTATAAAATCTAAAATAAAGGCACCCTTGATCTGACTCGGTGTCATGCCTGGGGTGTTAGTAGATGACCCGCAAGAAATTAAATTGTCATTTATGCAGCTTACCGTGATATCATGGCTCCCTCTTCAGTGAGTGAAATTAAGTTTTGTTTCCGGAAAATAGGAAAAAAAAATAAAAATAAAAATAATCATTCTTTTCAAATCGAACTTCTCTATCATGTCCATAATAACTTACGAGGGGATCCATAGTCAACATATTGACCAAATTATCACTTATCAGTCGTTGCTATATATCCATCTACATATTAAATATCTTGGATATGAATAATGAATCGGATCACTCTTGCATTTCATTAGATACAATCCACGTCACTTTCATGAAGCTAAGCCCATACTGAAGATATTTATAGTAGATTCTGAGGTTCTGATTTGCAAATTTTTTTAGAGTTTTGAGCATTTTTATCCCGCATCACATATTCATCATATGCCCATGTCCTTAATTTATAACATTGCTTTATGTCCCGTCAGCATTTTCCCTTTTCCAAAGCTCCTATTTTAAAATCCAAATAATAATAGGATTCATATACTACCACCAAATTAATGGAAATGAACAGTGGAGGCTCACTCTACAATTTTCATAAAGGGACCCTTTTTTTTCTATTGGCATATTAACTATTAAGTACTAATAAAAAAATATCTAACTATTAAGTAACATAAAGTATTAGCTTATTACAGCCTTCCATTTTAACCTTTTTTTTGGCATATCTAAGATACTTAGTATGGAGGAGATCTAGAAGCAATTAAGAACCCCCTCTGAGAATAACAGCTTCCCATGCCTCTTAAGTCTCAATCAAAGCCACGCATGGGAATCTTATGCGTGTCATGATATTTAATTTCTCTGTGCAATGAAAAACCTTGGTGCGTGCAATGTACCTGTCTAATCCAATATGTATGGTTTTAAGAGGTTGGTGATGATATGCCAGGTAATAAATGTTCCCCATTATTAGATTTTAGAATTCAATTAAAGTAACATTGACTGTGGTTACTTGACTCGCCAAACATGGCGCTTTGAAAGGGTTAACCTCTTTTCTAGAGGCAGGCATTAATCCATGTCTTAAGCCGCAAGGTTGAATTGAATGGTCTGCTCTATATGACACAACCGTGTGGCACTTTGCCAATTGGGTCCTAAGATCTACTTGAATCCGGCCTGAAACTGATTCAAACTTCAAAGTTCGTAAAAGGCAAAAGGATCAATTTGCTATTAGAACTTTGAAATTTCTGAATTCAGCAAATTACAATTTTCCTACAATCATGCAGATTAAAATTTAATTATAGGTCAGTATGTATTAGATATTTAAACTAATTATAATATATGATATATTAATTTAATTGAAACATTCTTGGAAAACTCTAATTATTGAGCATGATACATTTGATGTTAAAGGTCTTAATGGGCGAAGTTAATTAAGCTTCCTTCTTTTTTTTATTTTGGTGAAGAATTAAGGTTCCTTCAATCAATACATAAAATGATTTTAACGGGTAGTGATTCCTTTGTGGAATTGACAGGATATGCATTTACTACGCTTAGCATCTCCGACCAGGTAGATATTCTCAGCACCTTTTTGCTTGTTACTATCTTTTTACTTGGTTTGAATGGGAGGCCAAAGGATGGGGATAGGGTCAAAGGTTTACACAAAACATTAAGAAATAAATTAATTAATTAAAATGAATTAAAGTATCAATCAGAAACCACATATTCCCTTTTCTTGCTATACATACCCTTATCTTTTATACAAGGAAGCACATGTGCCAGCCTTTGAAGCATCCCTTAATTCATTCCATCGTAACAAAATACAGGCTTTGACATTCAACTAGCCAGAGAAGCAACAATGAGAAGGGGCTCTATTCAACCTTCACAAGACAACCAGCAAGCCTTCTCGAACGAGATGAAAAGAAAGGGAGAGAGCAGCACCAACTTGAGAGATCAGGAGAGGAAGCCAGCATCAGCAATACCATCATCACATAATGGGGCAGAGAGTAAAGAGTCCCCTGAGACACAGAAACTAGAGAGGAAGACCACCGAAGACATCAACGCCAGTGCTGATGCCTTCATCAAGAACTTCAGGCAGCAGCTGCTGATTCAAAGGCTCCAATCCATAGAGAATTATGAGCAAATGCTTGCAAGGGGCCTTTAGAAGTCAAGGCACCACCTACATTATATGGATATTATAATAAGCTACCTAAGGTTGTGTGTGTATCATATATTTGTTGTTTCTTTTTCCACTCTTTGGTGAACACGCGTGGTTTAGAGGGATAAGAGAAATATGGTATGCAGAATAATTATACAGTCGCTGCCAAATTGGAACATAAATGAATTGCCAGTCTTGATGGCCTTGATTAATGTATCATTCATTTGGGTCATGACTGTAAGATCTTTACATGATGGAAAGTCTATATCGTTTATATACCTTGCTTTTTCTCTGTATTCCTTGTCATGCCTCTTTTAATGATCTTATATTAGCACTGAAAGGCTATCTTATCGCATCTTATGAGTCACATATATAAGGATTCCTCAATAGCAAAGTCTTTAATGATAAATTTGTCTTATAATGGAAGAGTTTATCACAGATAAAAAAAAAAGTAAGTAGCATAATGATTGAAGAACGATGCCCTCTATATATTGTTCTATGGAATGATGTTTAGCTTCTTTCATAATGGATAATTTCTTTTGGGTCCGGGCGTCGGTTTTATAACTTTGAGAGCAGTAGAGTTTTCATTCTGATTCAGATATACATAATAACTCTTGGTACAACAAATAGCCGCTTCTTTAGTTGTAACAAATAAACCTTATCAAACCAGCACAATGTTTGAGTTGTGCAATTTATAACTCGCGTGCTTAAATTTAATTTGGCATACATGGAAAAGCTTTAAGTATACAGATGACATAAATTGATTATGCTTGTAAATTCCTTAAAATTTAACAAGAATTTTTTTCTGTTAGTTTTATCTCCAACTTTTTTAGTGCCGTTTTCAAGAAATACCAAACTATTTCTGATGACACGACCAAAAGGGTATGATTGGTTTTTGCTTTTATTTTTTATTTTCAATCAATTTTTTTTTAGGATTTTGTAAATAAAACTGTAAAATAATAAAGTTTTATTTTCACTATATGCTTTATATAACTCTGAAAATATTAAACAGATTGAAAACAGAATATGAAAATAAAAAATCCGTCATACCCTAATTTTATTTTCCTTTTTGGAAATCTCCTAGTTAGACAAAAGTTTCTTCCTCTATGAACTCTTGTCCAAACCTGGTTTCGAAATTCCAAATGAAAATCCAAATACACTTTCTTAATATGTATATATTATATACATAATATAGCAGGCAGAAAACCCCTCCAAGAATGAAATAGCCCAACAAATACATCAGAAAACATCCAATTACAAATCTAAAATGGAAATAGGCTCAAATTCTTCTTCTTGTCCAAGCAAGCACGTCTGCCTTGTTGATTTGGGCCTGCCCTTGGTTGTTGTTTGTGTTTGTCGCCTAAGATTGACTGAAAAAAAATAAACCAAAAGATTCAATGACCAAAAAGTCCTAGTCCTTTATTTTTGGTCTTAGCAATAGTCCTTTTATTCCTCTTGATTTTACGTTCGGACCTCAGAGGGGGAACCCAAGAAAAACAAAATCTAGTCCAACCCGAAAATTAATTCCGGATATTAAAATACTCGGGAAAAGCCTAAAACTATTTATAAAAATGAAAATTTGAATCCTGCTATTTCCACAGACAGATTAGGTAAGTTTGAGCAATGTGTAAAAATCAAATAAGAAAACTATTGTAAAAGTATTATATTTGTCAGATTATCTTTTGATAATAATTAAAAAACAGCTAAATAAAATTAACAATCTAGTGATCTCTTTTTTTCCTTTTGAGGGAATCTAGTGATCTCATTTTGTTTAAATGCTTTTGACAATCAGTTTTATCCTTTTTATTATAACTATGAACTGAAATTTTTTTTCCCCTTAATTATGCATCCAAAAGTTTATGAATCAATCCAGTAGTCAGGCAATTGAAGGTTAAAATGACCCCCCTCGCTTAGCCGTCTAGCTCGATTCGGGCGTTTTCATTATTCTTTATTCATGGTGTTGCTTTAATTTTTGAACATGTCATTCTTTGAGTCCGCGAGAATAAGTCTGAAGTAAAGTATCTATCTCTTGATCAGTCATCCATTATTATTATTATCCACACATTTGAAACTAAAGTATTTTGTGAGCTGGACCAGCTAGTCTCAATAAATTCACTATGGCCCCAAGAAATTACAGAAGGGACTTTAATAACTTCGCAATAAATTGTCTCTGACAAAAATTGTCAATCTGAGTCAGTTTTTTTTTTATTCCTTGCTTGTATACTGAGTCAGCTTATCTACTACAGCCACCTTCTATCCCTATTATTTTGAGTTCATAATTTAACATCCGAGTCAGCAATGCACATTATTAACTTAATGGTTTGACACTTTTCTGGTGCAATACTTAATGGTTGATATGGATATATATACTATTTTTTTGTTGAGTAAATGTGGATATTTCATTTCTATATTATGTCTTTTTTGATACCAAATAGGAATAGGCATTTATGAATGATCACTTCATGATGGTAATTACTTTCACCTACTCATCATGTTCATCCCATATACATGATTAGTAATTGATTTCAATAAAAAATTATCTGGAAAATATAATTTTTCTTGTTCCTTATGTAATAATAGCAGTGAACCACCGCAGCAAACAAAATAGAGTGTGCAACATCTATATATATCGGCCTAGACAAGGTTGGAGTATCTTTTCCCTTTTTCCTTTCTTGGTGACCAAGGATTGAATATGTATCTCTGCAAACATTACTAGAAAATTATTGTATCTCAATTTATTGTAATGAACATAGTTAATTACCACAGAATCATCCCATTTTCATCAGTCATGTCCACGTGAACTACTTGCCCTATAAAAAGGGTTGGCGGATCCTCAGCTAGAAATCAAGTTAGAAGAAAGGCAAAAGGATCATACACCTTTTAGATTAGGAACGATTGGGGAACTTTTTTTATTGTTACAAGAGAATCTAGGCATAATAATTAAGAACAAAATTAAAATTACGCATCGACAAAGTAAACAATACAACAACATGAAAAAGGAGTTCCTCCGGATCACCATATGCATATATGTTTAAGTTGCACTTTAACAATTAACACCGAAATTAAATAAATAAGGGCTCACTGTTCTCACAAACGCTGGACAATGCAACTTGGTGTATCCGAGGCATGATATGAAGGTTAACTCGGGAGCATGAAGTGACCATATTGTCACCGGCCAAGGGGATGACTGGGAGGCTGTCACAATTGCAAATCTCAATCATGAAGCCATCTGGGTCGTGGAAAAACAGCTGATCCACTTGGATCCCACCTTCCTCTACCATCGCCCTCACGTACTCAATCTCCATCTCCTTCAGCTTCTTCTCCACTGCCCCCATGCTTTCACACTGTTAATTAAATTCATCACAAGAAAGGAAAATGTTTAAGAATCCATAATCTTGTACTCAAATGATATACATAATTATTAATCTTGAGATGAATAAATGGATCATCCAATGACCATTATATTTTATGTTAAAAAAATATGTACACATTCTTTTGGGCATATAGCATTAATAATCACAGAAAATAGTTTAGAACATGAAACCAAAAAAAAATAAAAATTACACTTAAGTACTAAACATCAGACTATTATTCTTTCACTTTCTACCTACATTAATTGAACTTTATCCCTCTGGTTTTTTTTCGTTAAAAATAAATAATGAAGGATTGAAGACTGACCTGATTATATATGGGACAGAAGGTCTAGTTACGCAAACGTATTTGCTCTAAGGTTTCTTGTTCTACTTAAAGACTTTAATTAATTAATCTAATATATATCTACCCAAAAAAGAAAACAGTTAATCTAATTTGGTTATTATTCCTTGACACAGGCATTTATTAAAATAAGGATAATGTATATTGCCTGGAATGATATATGATTATCCTTGGGATTAATTTGCGTCTTCCTTGGAACGTTCTTCGGGTTCTCTGCTTGCAGCAAGTGAATTCCAATCCCGTAGCCAAATAGCCTATACGGTGATCACATAGAAAAAAAAAACACCAAAATCAGTTAAAAACCTACTAAAACTTCCACCTCAAGAAAGCAAAATACAAAAATATCCAGGTAAAGTTTCTAGCTAAGCTTAGCATGCTTCTTTATCTTTCACTCGTACACATATAATTAATAATTTTCAATTGAAATAATCTCTTATTGGGTTTCAAATTAAATAATTACCATGCCCCATCAAAATCTAACGATCCTGGCCTTCTGATTGGGAAAAAGCCAAGAACATTCTGGTAGAAGTTGATAGATTGTTCCACCGAGGTGCATATGAGGGAGATGTGGTTCACAGACTTTAAGTGGAGAGGGTTTCCTACACTTTCCTTCATTTATTCCGTAACCCCTACAAGACTGAACTTTGAAAGAATAATACCAAAAAAAAAAGAAAGAAAGAAATAGAATGATCAACTCAAACTGAGAAGCAAAGAGGAAGGAAAAATGAATAAGAAGAAGAGAGAGACAAATGTGGTTACGCAGCTCTTACCAACTAAAGCGTAAGTGGGTGCCGCTATATATAGGGGACTTCTCACATGGTGATGAAAGTGTTGTCTGCACATGAAGAAGTGTGTTGGCCCAATGAAAGTTGGACATATAGGCTTATTAATGTGTGAGTCAAGTTGGGTCAATCAGTTTAATGACCATGTTTACTTGATAATTTAAACTTTAATTTTTAGCCAAAAAAAAAAAGATAAGACCCGTAAAAAAGAAAGGTCAAGCACTCCCCTCACTTTCTCTGATCACCCCACCACAACCACAACCACTACCATCACCACCACTGCCATCGTGAACTCCACCACCACCTCCGACGAATCCTAGACCTTCCTTGCTATTGTCATGGGCTTCCACCTTCTGCTCCGTCATCGAACAAGCCGGCGAGTCCTTCAACTTTGCTTCGCCGTATGGGAACGGCAAGTTGTGCAGAATCTGCCATTCGACTTGAGGAAGAAAAAGAAGAAGTTAACGTCGGTGAAGAGGAAGGCCAGATTCCAGTGGCGTTGCCGGTGACGGACTGCGACATTGTGATTGATGCGATTCCGACGGTGACAATCACGACCTCCACTAGAAGGAGTGCTTGCACTTTTACAGTAGCTGCTGGAGGGATTTCTCGAGGAGAGATTAGGTATCCATCAACCATCACAGAGCTCATTCACCACTGGTCATCCCAACTTTGTTGCATCTGTATTCTTCTATGCTTGGTTGCATCCTTCAGCTTGCTAGCACTCCTCGCCTTGACCGCGTCTCTCATGGATGTCTGGGGGCATCCCTCACCTTGTTCTAGATCTGGTGTTGTGTTGTTATTTTTTGGGTGAAAAACAAAAGACAAAGAATGTGTTGTTTTAGATCTACATCTTTTTTAGATCTGTATTTTCATATTTGTTAGGTTTTGATGTTCTAGATCTGGTCTAGTGTTGTGTTTTTTTTTTTTTTTTTTGGGTGTTTGGTGGACGGTCGATGGTGGCTTATGTTTTGACTATGAGTGGTTCTAGGATGAAGGAGATGACAATGTTGATGGATTTGTTGTGGATGATGATGGTTGCTGTTGTATGGATATGAAGAGGGTCATGGGTCTCGAACGAAATGCTCCTTTGGTGTCAGATAATGCCTCCGCCACTACCTCCTCCACCGACGTTGGAAAATGGAGCCGCCGTCGAGGTGTTTCATCCCAACAATGAACACTTACCTTGCAATGGTGCCTTTTGCTCATCGCACTAGTCGTTGCATCACGGGTATGGCTAGCTGCTCATCTTCCTTTCGAAATTGTGTTCAACGATTTGGGAATGAAGGTGATTGTTTCATAGCAACAGTCATGGTGGTGTGGGCCGCCGGTGGGGCTGAGGGAGCTGCATTTTTCTTTTTGGTTGTTGACGCTCTTTAGTTTTAGACACAAGGGTTTCAATTTTAAAAACATGTGCTATAGCTTTCTTTCAGTTCTTATTTGCTCATTCTTTTAGTATTTTCAGTGTAATTACCGTGTTAATAGGATGCTAATCATGGTGAAAGACAATAACAAACGTTGACCCTCGGTTTGCCCCACTTACACGTGTACTTCACTTATTGGGACACTGTAACACCCTAATAAACTCTAATTCTTTCATCCTAATTTTTTTAATATTGTAATGGTTAGCTACTAATTTGTAACTTGAAATTTGAGATTTTTTTTTTGTTATGATTATTTCTTATTCATAGTTATATACCAGAATAATGTGTATTAACTGTAAATCATGTATCTAGTAGACTCTCAGGAAAGAGAAGTGGGTCACAGTGGACACGTTTAAATACCAAATCTTTCCTTAGCCAGAACCTTTCCAAATTACATTCCACAGTAATACACTTTCTTCTAGTAACCTAAAGGTAAATTATTATTATTATTATTTTTTTATCAAAGAATGCTTTTTCTCTAACAAAATATTAATGTTTGTTAATCAATAATTCCCACAGTTTATACAACCATCATCTATAGAAAACATACTTTACTACCAATATCGATTCATAGGGTACAATAGTACATATTACACATTCAAGATACATGAAGAAAACTTTAATATCACAATACAACATAACCAAAGTCTGGTAATATATAGTAAAGATTCTATTTAGCACACATAATAAAATCTGATTATTTAGAAATTAAGTCCATGGCTACATCCATTTCATTGTTGAAGACGATCCATGCTATCTGGAAACATCAAAGAAAAGGGGTGAGAGAACTCTCCCAGTAGGGTGATGTTTGCAGGGGAGTCTCATTTCATCCCAAAAATACTAAGACTAACACGGGAGTGCAGCAAAATGCACAAATTATATTTTGCTAGTGTCAAGCAAGATGGAAGTGTAGAATATCAATCATAATAAAAGTGCAGTAAAAGAAATACAGTAAATAATTATGAATGTAATATAACTCCCTTTTATAATATCTCGTTCCCTTCTAATAGCTTTAATCTGCAAGATTTGTTCATATTGGATCTGTGAGAGCTCTCATTGCTAGGGCGTCCCCTAGTCAGATCAGTGAATGTCATGTCCTTGCCCGCTAGCATGGCGGGGCCCAAGGCATCACTAAAACATTCACCAAGTCCTTTTTCGCTACAAGGCGGGGCCCGATGTGTCACTTATCTATTTGTCTATTTTACATTGTGTACATAGTATGCATAAAGTATGAAAATTATAGAAAGTTTCCACAATTTCTTTCATATTCACATGTAGACCACAAGATTTTCCATATTTGCACATAAAGCCCAAACAATATAAGGTTCCTAAACAAAAATCATATTTCTTTATAATTATCATTGAAGCACCAAAACATACTATTGTAATAAACTCATTTTATTTATAATGAAATACGCTTAACTTAGTTTTTATGTAATAATTCAATTTCAAGTATTCATATAATACTTTCTTTACTAATCCTATAAGCCTAAATATACCCAAAATCATTTCAAATCTATCTTTAGAAAATACTTAGGTAAATTATCTTACATAGGTAAAAAGAATATTTTTATGCATATAAGGATATAATCATAGAGCAAAGAAAACATCATGAAATCTTTCAAGAAATATAAAACGAAATAGCCAAAAATATACCCAAGCTTTAGAAAATCATTTCAAGCAAGAAACTAGCCATTTTACGTGTCATGTTTCTAATGAGACCTTAAATTTAAATAGTTGTAAACAATATTCCTTATTATTAATAAATGTATAATCAAGTCAAATATTTATAGTTCAAGGTTCATAGTCCAAATTCTGTAGTTCAAGGTCCATAGTTCAAGGTCCATAGTTCAATGTTCATAGTCCAAGTTCCGTAATTCAAAATCCATAGTTCAAGGTTCATAGTCCAAGGTCCATAGTTCAAGGTTTATAGTCCAAGGTCCATAATAAAGGTTATGATTAATATAAATATATTTTAGTCTTTTATATCATATTAAGTTTTAATGGTCCCAAGAGAAATACAACACACAAACCAAACTAAATATTGCATGCTCAAAGATTTAGAATTCATTCATTATAGTAAATTAAATAAAGCACTTTTCATGAATAGAAATGTTTCACAATTATAATGAGATCAAAACTATATTACCTTAAAACTCCATAACTTGTAGGCAAAGCTTTTATCAAAGAAAAATACATATGGTTTAACATATTAAAACAACTTCATACAATATTTAAATATTTGAAGAAAACATAATAAAAATTTGAAATAATCTTAAATCACAATTTTCAACCATATAAATAGACAAATAAATATGCATCATATACACATGGATTAAGTGTTTTATGACACCATCATTAAATCATTCAAAGGTATTAAAAACAATAAAACATAAGCTTTGAATATCACATAACATAACATCATATAAGAAAATTATATATGAAGCTTAGAAGTGAAAGAAAACCCCTGCTTGTTCTTGGAGCTTTAGAAACTTTATTATACTAAAGCTAGACCAGTAACTTCTTCAACTTTTCTAAACCTTTTCTAAGGGCTAAGATTCATGTATAAAGGCTGGAAAGTGTTGATGGTAGATGGTGATAAGAAGAGATGATAATTTGGGAGTGTTTTGGTAAAATTTTGTAAGTGTTTTTGGTATGAAAATGAAGTAAATGAAGAGAAATAATGGCTACATGTTTTTGATAGTTTTTGGGCAGAAGAATGAAGTGTGGAATTGTGTTTAGAGGTGTGCTATTTATAGAAAAAGTCTAGGATTAAAATATTATTAATTTTATAATTTATTTGTCATATTTAGTTAGTTTCATTAGTAAAATATTAAAACTAATACTAAATAATTCAATAACTTATTAATTATCACTTAAAGACATACTAAAATGTTAATGACATGATTTAAAGACATTTAGTAAATTTTAATATTTTTACATATAATTTAATAATGAATTATTTAAAATAAGGCAAAATTACTTAAACTAGTTAATCTTAATTAAGCTAATTAATTGGTAAATGACTTAATTTATTTTTAAATATCTTCATTAGATTGTTGGAGATATAATACAAGGATTCACGAAATTTATATAATTTTTTTATAATTATTTACATTTTATTTGGTATTTTACATTATTATTAGTGTTATTATTAATTAATTAATTAATAATCTATTTAACTATTTTTAAATTATTATTATCTTTTCTTTTGCAGCCACTAGGTTTGAATCTTATCTCTAATAAAGTTATAGTGGGTTGCAAGTTGTCTTGAATGATTAATATATGAAAATGACAAATTTTGTATATTAAAATTTTATTTTAAAGTTACATATACTTTGGTAATTAATAAAATATTCATCTAAAAAAATTATATTTCATTGATATATTATCAATAACATATTTTTACCTTATTCACATGCTATCTATAATTTTTTTATGAATTTTCTATAATTTTTAGTATTTTTAATATATTTTTATCTTAATTAGGCCTATTTTAAGTTAATTAAAATAATTAGTCATCTAAAAATAAAATATATTTTTTTTTACAGCAAGCCATGCCAATTTTTGAGTTGTCTATCATGATAAGGGGACAAGCTCACCATGGTTGAAATTTTTAGTCAAAAACGGTTGGTTTTGGATAATATGTCATATGAAATATCCTTTACTTTTAGAATATATATTATTATTTTTTATGAGTCCGAATTTTACATCATTCTAAGTGTCATTTAATTGATTTAAGAGTACTAGTGAGTTTGATCAAGATTTTGGAAAATTATCTTAAAGCTTAGGTAATTAATTAGGTGTTTTAAGCTTTATTTAAGTCAAAATTAATTAATTAAAGGTCAATGTGATTTTTAACAGTATCCATGGTTTAATAAAGAGTCCTATTTTGTGGTCCTCTTTGTCTAATATTATAATTTAGTAAAAAAAAATTTTTAATGTGACCTAAAGTTATTTTCTAGGATTTTTTGGTATTTATTTCATATCCTAGGTTAGGTTATTTTTTTGTGTAATTATACTAATATTATACAAATTTACTTAATATTGATATTCATCATCAAAATTATGTTTAAATTGTATTTATAATTTTTTTTCATCATAATTTTGACACTCCTCAAGTTTTATTTTTTAGATTTATGTAGACTTTTTCTGATATTAATTACGTTATATGCTTTTCTTCTATTATTTAGTGGTATTTTCTAATTTTAATAAAATCCAAGGGAATAATTAAATATTTTATATTTTGATGCTAAGTCTTGTATATTTTAATTTAGACATTTTTTTGACTATATCTAAATATTTCTTGCCTAAACAAAATTCTCATATTTTCTAAAAAACTATAATAAAGCAATACTATATTAAGAAAAATTGAGGATGTTACAGACACCACATGTCTTCATGCTACAGATAACATTGTTATCTGCACATGAGCATTGTCACGACCCGATTTGGATCGTGACTAGCGCGTGAGGATCCCCATCCCCACGTAAGCCTCGTGATCGCTGCGCTGAACTATATGCATATTTTATTCATAAAATCTACTTTAAATCATAATTTGAATTTCATCTTGAACTCATAATAAACGTAAATAAAATCTGAAACTGTAGCTGTAATATAAATTAATCTGAGTTGCTTATTACAAAAAAAAAAAAATATACCATGAATGCTAGATCATTTTCATACAAAAGAATCATGATAAACAAAATAAATACGTGAATGGTTCGGGACCCTGCCCGCACCGTCACTGGAGCACTCTATAAAAAATAAATAAACTTCACATCAATGTGAAGCTCACCCCAAAGCTGAAGGGTACTAAAGCTGTTGAGTAGGGGGAGGAAGAGGAGGATCCTGCGCTATACCTAAATCTGTGAGGAAAGGAAGAAAAGAGGGGTGAGTTTCATGACAAAACTCAGTGAGTGGACCCTCACTCACAACCATACATGGGACATGAAAGAAAATACGTAATAATAATAATACAATAAGTATAATTCACATCAATTTATAATTACATACTAGTTACAAAAGCCCTGATTGCTGGAAAAATAAAAATAAAAATAAAATATTGATTCTCGGAATAACTAAAAGAATGGGAATAGACTATCCATCAACTATATGTTGGGTGCTTAGTCCCTGGCAAACAAGAGCCTCTAACTATATAAGATCTTAACGGTCCCTGGCGAATCGCGTCCCTGACGGACTGATCAAAATAAGGATAACTTGCCCTTGGCGGGCCTTAGTATACCAAGGTTAACGGAATAACTGCCGTTAACTCACAGCTCTGTCCCTCTAAAATTTTCTAGTCTAAAATCAGCTGAAATCATATAATGAAAATTCCATTCATTCCAAACTTTGCAATTATTGCTTCTCATAAGAAAAAAATATAATATTTCCTCATCATAAATCATATATAAATCATGGCGTAAATCAACAATAATAACTATTTACCAACTATGGTCCCATGCATCATTATAAATTCAGATTTTCATGCTAATACTTGCAAGAAATTATATATATATATATCAGTCCATGACCAACTCAAGCATAGACCCTCTCTAAACATTTTTATAATGCTAGAAATTAATTATAGAATGACCAAAATAAGGTTAGGAGGTCAAACCCACTCACCTGGAGGGGAGGGAGAGTTGACGTCAACACCAACTGAGCTCCGGAGAGCAGGGAAGGCACCAACGTCGACTATAACAATCATAAAACTCAATATTAAAATATATCAACCTCTAATCACTCTAATCTAGCTCTAACAATATTGGGGGAGCAACCCTCACTTGACAACAATGAGAAAAAACTACTAACCTATACTAAGAACATAAAGGGAATGGAAGGAAAGAGACCAAAATCTATCAACATAAACATACCTTGATGATTTGGGGAAGCAACACTTGAATGGGATTGAGAAAAATGAGAGAAAAAATGGTGGGGAAGGTTTTTGGTTCGTCAACAATGAGGGAGGAAGGAGATTGATGTCCCTTTAAGGGCCAAAAATGAAACGGTGACATTTTTGTACCGTTTGGGGTCTTGGGGGACCACTATGGCGGTCTAAGACTGCTATAGCAGTCTCCACAGGCCAAAAAATGCGCTGCAGCCATTGCTGTGACCGCTATAGCGGTGACAGTAAACTCAAATCTGCAGAATTTTTTTTGTCATGATATCTGGTCACCTCTATTCTCACCCTAAACCCTAAACTTCCTATTAACTTTAAAACATAAATGTAAATAAGAAAATACCCCCCATTTGGATTCAAATAAAATATAACAAAAATCAAAACTCCAACCAATCAAAATCTCATTTTTGAGTTTTAGTTCAAATTTCAGAATTCCGACGCTTTTCTAAACTTGGGGGCTAAAAACGAGACATCTAGAGGTTACTTAAAATTCGTTAAAAATCACTCTTTAATTCATTTCCCTTTACAGCGCCATTACCGGGACTTTTGGTCCCAATATTGTGGCTCAAACACATAGCCCTCCATTGAGGTGTAGGGTTCCAAACTTAGCGAGAACCCGAACCCGATAACATGGGTGGGTCTTGGGAGACCCTAGGACCATACGAAACTTATCTACTGACACATGTACCCTAGGTATTACAAGTATGCACCCTATATATAGGCCAACACGGCACTACACGGGTGCCACGTGGCCATCTTTCTTATTGGCGTCCGATACAGATTCTTCTTTTATTATGCTACGTCATTTCCACGCTGCCTATGGCTTAATAGGATTGATTGCATGCGTGGATTTCCTAACATTTCTCTCGTCCACTCAACTATACCTTGCCAAATACAATAGTGCCACTTTTTTTTAAAAATAATTAATGATACGCAATTTATATTTTCATCTAATTACATCCTTATATTTATGAGATTTTTTAAATAATAGATAATTTAGTTAAATACTTGTCCTAATATAATAATTTAAAATTAGATATTTATGTAAAAATATTTTACACTAATAATACATTAAAATTTAATTCTTTTTCTTTTAACAAATTGATTTTACAAATTCAATTATTTTTTCAATACTTTAAAGTTGGGGTGGATTTGATATTAGTCTTTCCAACAAAGTTAAGATGCTGAGATAAAGCTTTTGAATATTTGTAATAGTTCTTATGAGATTATCCATAAATTGAGTCTTCACTAACAAGAGTTGATTCCATTTTCTCATGGAGTACGGACCACTCCATGACCACTTATGCCACAATCCAATCACACAAACTCAATTTATTTTGATTGTGCATGAGATCAATTTATATTTACTTATTAAAATATACGACCTAGGTTTTTTTTGTACTTTTAAAATTACAATAAATGAAATGATGTTTGAACCTATAATCTCTTGTATACAAAAATTAATATATTTAAAGCAACTTTTTTTAAGGAACTAAAGATAAATATGTTAAAAGTTGAATCTTTGAAGGAGTAATATGTTAAAAATAAATATTTTTGGAACTGATGTGTGTATAATTTTCTTGTTATTGACATTATAACTTTCACGGATTAAAGTTTATGGATTTGATCTTTTAAGATTAAAGTGTTAAAACCAAAAAAAAATTTATGGACCAAAATGTAAATATATTATTGGCTTAATTTGTCTAGCATCACCCCTTAGGATTCGATAAACTTAACAGCCGAGCCCATGACATTTATAATGAATGTAGCCCCTAATGCTAAATGCAATTTTAAGAAACTTTAAGGAAATAAGGTTGTGCGTTTATTAACGGCAAAAACTTTGAGCCTAATGATAATTGTTCGGTTCAACAATTGGTATCAGAGTTGGGTCATAGGTTTGAATTTCTTGACTAACATTTGGAGGAGATTGTTGGTTTAATTTGTCTAGCATCACCCTTAAGATTTGGTGGGCTTAACAGCCCAGTCTATAGCACTTAATAACTATAGCTTTTAACCTAATAATTAGAGATTGATATAGTAGGAGGGTTGGGATTTTTTAAGTGCATGTGCTCTATGTTCAATTCAATCCCAAAATTTATGTATATGAAAAAGACAACCCCATCGTACATGGAGGGTCTCTATGTTTAGGCGGATCACTATACCTGAACAGACTAATGAACAATATAATTAAACATAATCCAACAAGTCTTTAAATTAGTTGTCATTAAAGAAAAAATTCCCAAATAACTAATTAATCCAGTAATTACAATAATAAGAGAATTTATCGGGTAAAAATAATTTTCAATAATTGACTTATATGGAGATATTTTTTTAAAAAAAATATTATATTGTAATTTATATAACAGTATGCATATTTAATAATTAATATCGAATGATCACCTGAAAACTTCTCTAATAAAAGCTGTATCTTCCTCGATGGTCATGCAATTGATGAACTCAGAAACTTGAAAAAAACAATTTCCATCTTCAATTAATATTCTATTTCGGATATGACTCATTGCTCAATAATTGAGTGTCCATCCACTGGATATATTTAAAATTATACTTCACTAGATTGTGCTGTCGTTGATTCTAGTTCATTAATTAAACACTGCCTTCACGAGCTTGATATCTGGGACTCTGAGTGATCAATCATATCATTGCCGGCTCGAAATTCGACTGGAAATATCCCAACCAAAGGAACTATATCTGGAGGGGGTCCACGCGATAATGATATATTTTATGGTAGATATTCCAACTCCAATTTCCAGCCACACATGATTTAGAAAAAACGTTATAATGTGAAATCGCCGAGATTTTATTAATTTCATTCACCATCCACAGATGGAACGTATATCACAATAATTCATAAGACCGCGTGGATTGTGAATCTCTGGTATTCCGGCGAAAATCATCCCTATTATTCGCAGGAATCGCCGTGTATGACCCTTCAAAGTGCCACATCCTTAAGTTATACCATGACTCTTAATTGATATAAGATATTCATTGTATTAATAATGTAAAACTTCTTTTATACTATTATTTAATTATGCATTGTTATATTAATACAAATAATTAAATCTCATATTGCTATTTAAAAAATTATTCAAATAAAATAATTTGATTGGATGAAAGTGTAATTTTTTTTATTATCAATGTATAAAAATTAAAATCTTAATATAAACATTATATCAAGACTTCAATTATAATACATTACCAACTTATAAATTTTTAAATTATTATTTAACTTTATGCTCTTGAATTAAAATACAATGCATATATTATTAGAGTTTGATTTGAATATATTGATAGTGCAAAATAATTTCACACATTCATCCAATCATACATTAGGTAAAAGTGTTTACTCAACATTCTAACTAAAAATCCTTGCAAATAGAAACAAGTGATTAGCTAACAATATAATTTTTTTTACATGTTCAGTATATTGAAATTAAACTCATATTAATATTATATCGATGAACGAGTAGATCGGCTAGCAAGAGACTACTCTAGCTTAAGCAAAGATTTCATGTTCAAGTATTGGATATGCAATTGCGTTAAAACTTAAAAGTGAAAGTTTTTGATGCATTAGTGGTTTTACCTTACTCGACTAAAATTGTGTTAAATAGAAGTATACATGCAGAATATATGGGGAAAAAAGTCATATTAACACTACCTTACTCTCATATGAAATGAGGAGAACTATTACCTTTTGAGTTATCAATTCACAAATTTTGAGTTTTCCTCAGTCTACTCCCAATTTTGAGGAATAAACAATTAGCTTTTGAGGGGAAAAGAGAAGAACTATTCCCCATAAATTTTGCTTCCCTTCATACTTATTATCAAACTCCCCTAAAACAAGGAAGAAGTCCTCTTTCCTATCACTCTCTTTCCCTTTCCCATCATCTGATATGATATCCAAGCATACATACTTAGACTAATCACACTTTACACTCTTTAGTCTAACGACACTCAAATTGCTTAGGAATGAAAATTCGAACTGGCCTAGAGTGATTACTGATAATTATTGAGACTGCCGTTTTTGATAAAACGAACAATGCGTCCATATCCGACATGATCACTGATCAATGAAGAGGGATTCACGCAATTTTTGCTTCTGTGTAAAACATAATTGGAAAATCGTGATACACATATATGGTGATGACTGATGCGTGCATACGCAAAATAAAGATATAATTTTTTTAGCATGAATCCAAAATAACTTCAAATCATGAACGGAATACCACTTTACGGTTGTGCAACATGAATGCTAAAAAAATTAGAATACTGTTCAAAGGCCATTAAACTTACAGCTTCATTATCTATCCCTCTCTCTCTTTTTATCAAATAGATTAATGAAATCTTTTGGAGAAGATTGTACATATCAATCAAATTAACTCTCATCGCGTGTTATTTTAAAATTGTATACATATACTTGATCTTTCAACTCTTGAGGAAGCCAAGCTGCCTTGATTGAGGTCATATTCATTAAAATAACTATGAATAGCATTGCAGCTATTTCATACATAGGGCATTTTTACGAGAAATTATAATTGTTTTTGTAAATCTATTATTTAAAATTGTTTTACTATCTTAAATTATATATATTACCCTTTTTTGAAAAAAAAAAATCCATAATTGTCCTCTCATGAGCTTCTCTTTCAGTCATTTGAACGGAATAGAAGGGATAATATTTCTAATTAGAAAGCTAGCATTAATGATATAGTCTCGCATCGCCAATAACCTTCTATTCTGATTTCTGATGCAATGGTTTCGGAAGTGACGGAAAAGAAGGTTACGAACTAATTGTCCTGACATGGAAAACGTGCATGTGCCTTTCCTTGTCAACATGCAGATGTTTAATGCGTAGTTCAGAAAATATTTTAAGTAACAACGTCTGATGAAACAGAGTCAAGTGCGATTCCAGCTGTTTGTTGGGCTAAAGAATTCCAGACCGGTTTATATGAAAATATAGAGCAAAAACAGAATACCATGGGCAACGAAACTGTGGGTTTGTAAAATAATTACACGACGATGAACTTTTTGTTCGTTAGCGAAACAAAAACATGAAAGAGATAAGCATAACACGATGATAAATAAAGATTGTCATATAATATTATTATGTAAAGAATAGACGTGGTGCGTGCAAGCGAGAAATGGACATTCAATTTCTCTTTAGATTATGATTTGTGTAAAGAGTACACTTAATTATCCAAGGTTTTAAAAAACACTTTAAGCACACCACTTGATTAGTAAGCTGCCTTTTTTTTTTCAAAAGAATCCAAATAGCTAATCCCCTCTGTCCCATAAACAATTGACCATGAAATATGCTCTATTCTCATAAGCGGAGTTCGAATCTCCCACCACATGATTAAAAAACATGATGAACTGCTATCATACCACATCTTGTGATTTAGTAAGCTTGTTCTTGGAAATATTGTCTTTGTATTCAAATCCCTAAATTGTAAACAATTTGTCAATAAAATATATATATTTTAAAATACTAAGAACTAATAAGCAATAGCCAACCATCATGATTCGTGAAGTACGATTGGAAAACAATTAAAACGTTTCGCTACTAAAACAAAGCATATAGCAAAATTACAATATTTGATCAAACAAACAAAACTCATAAAATAATTTTGGTTGTTTATTCAGAAAAGAAAAAGAAAAGAAGTCAATGGAAGTGGTTAATTTACTTGGTCATCTACTTATGCTTCATTATAATTTGATTTTGATTTTTTGATTTCATGTTCATTAAGTTGAGAAACATTATAAAATCTTCAATTGAAACAAGGTTTTTTTTTCCAACTTATATTTATTAATTAAAAAAGAGGTTGTTTCTTTAGAAAAACCCACATTTTGTTAAAATTGTAACGAATAGAAATGCTGCATCATAGAAAAAGTCCTCATCAACATATATACGGGAGATCATTAGAGAAAAGTCAAATTCTTATAATTGAAGTTAAAGTTCGACCAAAAGAAATCCCATATCTCAAGTCAACCTATATATTTGTTTCCCTAATTGAGCGGTTAAAACTTGAACCCTTTTGTTTTGTTTTACACTTTTCTGGTGAATAAAGAATACAAACAGAACTAAAATTCTTGGTAGGTTGACCCTTTTGTGACAGACTGTCAACCCAAAAAATGCTCGCGTCTTTCTCGTCAACAACAAGCATAAACTATCTGATTATTTGTCAGGAACGGGCCTGGCCCAATTTGACGGTCCAAAAGAGCGAAGATGAATTGTTTCGGGCCATATGGGCCTAAGCTAAGCACAACAGAGAGAAAGGAGTCCGGTAGTTGTTTGTACCCTGTTGGTGGGGCAGTGGTAGGTACTTGTGCTTCGGCTCTAGATCAAGCCCTGTGGCTGGGGGAAACAACGTTGTTGTGCTAGGGTTTTGGTTTTGATTGTTGTCTGTCTCTGAGAGAGAGAGAGAGAGGGGAAGCAATGGAAGGCATAACGGAGGGAGTGAACAACATAAACATCTCATCCTCGGACTCATACAAGAAGAACCGCATTCAGGTCTCTAACACCAAGAAGCCCCTCTTCTTCTACGTTAACCTCGCCAAGGTACGCACGCACGCTATCCTCCCTTTCGTTTTCGGAGCCTCCTATGTTTCTGTCTCTCTGGTTTTGGAACCTTCTGAGAATTTATTTTATTCTTTTGGGTCTGTGTTTAATATTTGGTGTTCTGTTGTTATTGCAGAGGTATATGCAACAGCACAATGAGGTCGAGCTCTCAGCACTTGGAATGGGTATCAAAATCCTTTTAACTGATTCCCTCTCGATTTTTTTTTTCTCGTTTTGTTATTAATTGAATTGAATTGTGCTTGTCATGCGTACCTGCTTCTTTTTTCTTTCTTTTTTTTTTTTAATTATGATTTGTTATGAGGAGACTCTTGTCATTTTATATCGTGAAGAATTGAAGAGTGGTATGCAAAAAGCTTCATTGAACAAACTATGTTGCTTTTGGGAACGCATAACATTAACATGCCTACACGCTACCTCTGCTTGCCTGGACTTGTGAATGATTTGAGTTTTGGACTATGTTTCAAACCTTTATTTATTTTATTTGACTAAGCGTTGGTAAAGAGTCTGAATACAGTGTGATGGTGGCAGTGGCATGGCAGCCACTAGTGTATACACATACGTGGTTTAAAGCTTATTAATAATGCTCTTGCCACACCTCCCCTTCTTTACTCTGTTTTGAAGCTATAAATGAGCTATAGGTAGGTTGCATAGATGTTTTAGCTGAGTTAGAATCCTTTAACTACGGATAATATGTAACATTAGCTTGGAAAATCTGATTAGGACTCATTGGATAAACTCTTTTTGCTACCTTGCTGTATTTTTGGAGGTGCTGTACTTAGAGATTTACCTTTGACTAGTTTAATGAATTCCTGAATTTCATAACATATAGAAATGCTGGGATGACAATTGTCACAAAAAAATAATGTGTATTTGCAATGATGAAACGAAGACTAGAGTAGCATTGTTTTGATTATCAAACTTTAGACAATAATTTCTTGGATTTTGTTATGCAGACAGTCATACTTTTCCCTTGAACTATTGAACCATATTACAAAATTCAATTAGGAAATTGTATTTCATGATTAATATATTTAGCCATTATTTTCTAGTTTCTAGTTCAATCTTTTCATTTCTAATTTTGTTTCTATTTTATTGTCACAGCTATTGCCACAGTGGTTACTGTTGCCGAAATTTTGAAAAACAACGGGCTTGCTGTTGAAAAGAGTGAGATACAATCTTGTTTTAGCCTCCCGGGAAACTTCCCCTCACCCGTTTTCTTGTGATTCCCAGCTGATTGAATAATATAATTTGATTCATGATGGTATCTTAATGCAGAAATCATGACTTCAACGGTTGACATAAAGGATGATTCTAGAGGTCGGCCTGTGCAAAAGGCAAAGGTAAGAGTAGAAACAGTTCTGTCTGACTCTAGAATTTTTGCCTTGGAAGTTAGAGCCTGTCTTGGCATAAAAGAAGTACATTGTTCTTGTTGATGTTATTTCACGACCAAACATCTTATTCCTACCTAAGGCCTTGGTTTCTGCTCTGTGATTTAACTCTAAATTCTACATGTGATGAATCATGTTTTTTAGATTGAGATAGTACTTGGGAAGACAGCAAACTTCGATGAGCTGATGGCTGCTGCTGCTGCTGCTGAAGATGGCGAAAATGGAGACATTGAAGAGCAGACCACATGAAGATCGTCTAAAGTACACCTGAATGGGATGAAGATTTATACCATCTAATGATTACTTGCAATTTTGTTGTTTCTAGTTAGAGGGACATGGATAGAATTCGTTAATAGACAAACCTGCAATGTTGAACAACAGAAGTCCTTCCTTTCTTTTCCTTGTGAAAGAGGCATTTCTTGTTGCTGTGTTCGATTCATAGTTCCTTCATGTAGAAAGATCCATTTCATGATTATATTTTTATCAAGTTTTGGTATTGGCCACGTCGCAATTGCCGTCTTTTGCCATTTAGCATAGTTTGAGAACATTTCATCGATCAACATTCGTCGCCATTATTGACATATGCTGCTAATTATGAGTACTCTACAACTTGAAAATGGAAGTAAAATTAAAGTTTATATAGTAATTTAAATTGTTATTAGTTTAATCACATTTTATAGGTTCTTAATAATTGCTGAAACATTTTAATTAATTCAGGATTATAATCATAATTTTTATTTTTGGCTTCAATATGTTTTAGAATCCTATTGGTAAAACTAAAAGTCGAATTGCAATTTTATAATTACCATCTAAAACAGACGGAACCACGTTTCTAATTTTAAAATATATGGAAATTAGAGCAAGATCAAGTGACCATTGGCCAAGCCACCTACCGTTTCCATGAGAAATCAGAAATTTCAAATTTATTTTAACTATCTAATTTTTGTTCAATCATAAAAATAGGAAAAAATATATAATCTCTCTATAAGAGGTGTTTTTGAGATTTTAATACACATTGTTAAAAAATTGAGATTGCTCTTGCCAAAACATTATACAAAAACCAGTTTAAATAGTGGAAAGTGGAAACAAGTGCTGTTTTAGGGTGTCTTTTCCATCTTCAAATTTACACTTCCACCGTCCATGCATGAGCCACCTAGCTGCTAAGCTAAGGTAGGGCAGAGCCAAGTATATCCCAATCCCATGACTCTCTACTCTAGTGTTTGCTATATTGGCCCCGCCATGGGGAAAGCAGATAAGGAGGAAAAGAAGCCCTTGAAACAACTGCGAATATATATCAGTGAGGCAAGTTATCATGTTGAAGGGCTTTTTCCAACTTAATTAGTGAACTAAAATAAAACTTCAGCGTCGTGAGAGTCAGAGTGAATATCTTGTCTTTGTGCTGGCTGTGGAGTAGCTGGAGACTTTTCAAAGCAAATGGCCGCAGCAGACTAATGGATGGTGCCTTTATACCCAACAAATGTGTCAATATACAGAAGCACCCGAAGCTTAACTCCAGAAACTGTTAAACTGTCAAGTATACTATACCAGTATGTATTGGAACTGTACAATTTCTATCAATCCAGAATCTCTTTGTTGTTGCAGGTAGCTGCATCCCATGCTTCGAATTTGAAGCATTGAGTGAACAATCAATGGTGAAACGATGCCAGTTATACTGCAAAAGTATGGAACTAATAACTGTTCCTCAATAGCCTCTTCATAGAATGCTTGTCACACGATAATTTGCATTGTCTCTATGATGCTTCCTGTCCTCAAAGCATAACACAATCCAGGGAATATATTGAAGAGCCATCTTTTTAAAATTCTAGACGTAAGCCTCATTATAGTCAAATTTATATATGAGACTGCTATGGCGATTGACTTTTGTAGAATTTCCGAGAGAAGCAAGTGAAATACCTGGCTCCCTATCTAACTATAACCTTTTGATGTTGGTCTGGTTGATCAGAAAACCTGGAGTCTTCAATCAAGCTCTGCAAAATTAATGAAGCCTCTGAAAGCCTTCCCTGATTTAGATATCTGTCTAATGTCAGGGAATACTTAACAGCAGTTTGCAGTTCAATATTATTTATGTCGCAAGATATAATATTCCTCCATTCTTTTGATTTACCCTTTTGGCATAAGCCATGTAGCAGAGCAGTGAAACATACAGGATCCATGAGAAGCCCCTTACTCAGCATCTTTGTTTGCAACAATTGAGCAGTATCAACCATTCCATGCTTACAAAGACAAGTAATAATAGAATCATAAGCAGCAATCAGTGGGCTCCATCCATCCGATATCATCATTGCAAAGAAATCCAAAATCAAGGATCTGTCGTTTTCGTGAGACTCGTTTTTCTCAATTAGAACTGGAAAAGTAGTATTATTTGTCAAACCATTTATCAGATAATGGAATGTAACATCATTTGGGAGACAATTGTTCATCAACATTAGCTCAAAAAAGGATGCTGCCTTTCCAAGTTTACTGGCCTTACAGAATCCCCCAATTAGGGCAGTGTATGTGACAACATTAGGCACCAAATTGAAAGATTGCATCCCTCTAAAAACTCTTTCAGCATTGCCCAAATCTGCTTTGTTGCAGAATCCATTGATCAAGGATGTGTAGGTCACCACATTTGGCTTAAGTTTCTGTTTCACCATCTGCCCAAACATCTTGAGTGCACTATTTAAGTCATGCTGCTTCACATATCCATCTATAAGGGTGGAATAAGTGTACTCATCAGGAGCATGCTGTGCACTTTTCATCCTATTGAAGCATGCAAGAGCATCTGTCATCGTTCCGAATTTACAAAAACCTTTAATCATGGCATTGTACCCCACAACACCAAGGTCTATACCCTTTCCAATTATCACTTCAAAAAGCTTTCTTGCCTCATCAAGTTCACCATTTCTAATTAATCCATCTACCAAGGTGGCATAAACATATGCATCAGGTTGAACATTGCGGTCAAGCATTTCTGAAAGTAGCAGTTTGGCAGCAGGAAACCTCCCTTTCTTGCAGAGACCACTCATCAGGACATTGTAAATTTGAACATCAGGACATACTCCCCTCTCCATCATCTTCTCTAGGACCACGAGTGCAACATCAATTTCCCCAACAGCAACAACTCCATGGATAAAAGCTCCATAAGAAACCACATCCGTTTTTTCTCCTGTTTCAGCAATCTTAAAAAGCATACTTGATGCCTTAACATAATCCCCTTGTCTGCAATAAGCATGCATGATGGGTGTATAACTAAACTTAGTAGGCACCAATCCCTTTTTTATTGCCCTCTCTATGAGTTCTTCAGCTTCTTCAATCCTTCCACCCCTACATGAAAAGTTGATCATAGTATTGTAAGTTGTAATATCTGGTTCACAACCCGTCTCAGCCATCCTTCTCATTGTCTCGGCCGCTTTTGCCACCAGACCATGCTTGTATTCAGCATCAATAATATTATTATACACTTGTACATTCACACTCAATCCCCTCTCAGTCATTTCTTTCAGAAGTTGATTAACGGCTTCAAAATCCCCCACCTTACAGAATCCGTTAATCATAGTACCATAAGTCTCTAATGTTGGCAAAAATCCCTTCAATTTCAGTTCCTTGAAAACTCTAGTTGCACTTTGGAGATCACCCTTCTTGCAATACCCATCAATGATCATATTGTAAAACACAACATTGGGCACACAACCCTTACCCCATCTATCCTCAATCAGCCTCCTACCTTCCTCAACCTTCCCCAGGATGCATAGGCCCTTCACCACTATGGAAGTGCTATAATTATCCGCAACCTTTCCCGTGCGATCATCTTCTACAAGCATTTCATCATACACCTTACGCGCAACCTCAACTTTCCCCTTCTTAACCAAACAATTCAGCAACGAATTACAAGCAACAACACTAGGAAAACAACCATGCATTTCACGCACTGTATGGAATAACCGGAGGGCACTATCAACAAACCCAGAATCTCCATAGGCACGAATCACAGTGCTCAATGCTTCATGGGTAGGCTTCAAGTTTTCAACTTTCATATTCTCAAGCACAATATCGATCTCCGAGAACACACTGAACCTCGCCAAGAGCTTCAGAAGAGAGGAATAAGCAAGCCCATCGAGGGAGCAAGAAAAGGGTCTGGTGGAAGCCCAATCGAAGAACTTCAAGCCCAGTTCGGGGTCCTGGATTCGGTCTAGGACGAAGTGGGCAACGTCGGAGACAAGAACCTCGGATTCTGCGAAGCGAGATTCGAGGGAGTCCTGCCATTGTTGGTGGTTGGTTTTAAGGATTCGTATGGTGTCGAGGACGAGGTTGTTGATGCGAGGAGTGAAGTGGGTCGGCGAAAAGGTGGTGGTGGCTTTGGGGCGGTTACGGGGTTTGATTCGGGAGAGAATGGCCTTTGACATTGGTTTTAGAGCGTTCTAACTGCTAAGGTGGGGATGAACAAGGTTAGTTACCAGGAAGAGTGTTAAGGTTTCAATCATTTGTGTGATCAAATGTTACATGTGAATGTTAAAAAACATAGCACTCGCAGGTGGGCTTGTGTTCCATTTAACTGCGCTGCACCAATTCATAAGTTGCGCCAAAGCTTCGTTCTCGGTGTTAGCTTAGCTCAGAGACTCTCACTCGAAGCTTTTTCTCTCCCTCCAACTCCTTGCACATCAGTATATGTGTGAGGCTGATTAAACAATTTTGAATTAATTATAAATATTTATAATTAATTTTACAATTCATATAACAATTAATTGATTTTCAGAAGAAAAAAAAACCACGTATTTCTGTAGCAACTTAATTTACCAAAGTATATTATTTTTAGATCATTGGTTACATCTACTGCATGAAGTTGATAGAAAATATTTACCTACACAGTTATAAAATTTTGTTTTTAAGGTGCGAGCGAAAAAAAAATTAAAAATCCAAGCATCATAATACTCACGACCGTGTAGCCACAAGAAGCCACACTGACGCAATAGATTTGAAGTTTTGAACCCATTTTCGCATTACTGATTGCTAATCAAATGATTTGAAGTATAACAGCTCAAAGACAGAGGGAGAATAAAATGATTGGAAAAGATGAATGCTGGGCAAAACAAATCGAAAGGGTAAAGGCTGCGATTATTGTCCAGGTGATACATGTCAAATGAGTACGGCGTAAACAAAGGCAGATACATTGATAACTTAAGGAATCAATTACCTGCATTCAAAGAATGAAATCAATCAACTGATGAAACTCTCCTACAAAGTACTTCCCTAATATGGCGGCAAAAAAAATAATTTACAGGAAGATCAACAATTATAAATGCTTTTTACAAAAAGTATTAATATGCATGGCCAATCAATTTTGCATGCTTTCAATGTCATCGACATGGCGGTTTTCTAGCAAGGCTGAAGCTTCGGTTATCTCTATATGCACTTTGTCGTCATAGAACTGTTTCAGGGCACTTTTTCAGTCAACGAAGGCAAAAGGGGCTGCAGCCCGGACCAGTGGAAAGTGTTCGTGCTCTACGCAGAGGATTCTGCAAACATCCCAACAGCACTATCATAAAATCATAACCATGCAAAACTGCACCGGATTCTTCGCCCAGTTTATTATTCCTAATGATGGTCAAGATCTTTAACAATGGCCATATACTGAATCTGGATGTCCAATGTCCATGTATAATAAAAAATTGCCACTGTTAATTTTGTAACTTACATTGCAATAATGCTTTCTCCAGTCACCTTCCTTTTTCACTGCCACACCCTTCACATTAGTTTCCACAGCAAACAGATGATGCAACTTTCAAACTTGGCTGCCCATATGAATAGACTGAAAATTTTGATTGGAATCATAAATAAGATTGAGATACCTTCAAAACAGACGGACATTCTGCTGCTATAGAAGCACAAAAACCTTAACCGTGGAAGATAGAGATGCAGAATCAATCCAAAGCAGATAAGTCTAAGGAAGATAAGATCAATGTTCAAAAGCAAAATCCCATATCTGTAAGCAACTTTTTCCCTCCACAAGTACCTCATTAAGCCGTGCTTATATCATGCAGTGTGAACAGAAACTCTCCAGCCAGCCTCTGGGTCTCAATAAGAATGCTTGTCGTACATATAGGCACCTCCTCTCTGCTATACAAAACCGAGATTGCATATCAAAATACTCCCAGAAATTTTCAGGGCATGATAGGAACACTAAAACCATTTCCACTTCACCGAAAAACATATATTTGGGTTCAACTCTATTTTACTTTCGTATACGCCCAAGCATAAAAATCCAAGTCTCAAATCTATAGGTTCATTGATCAACCACTAGCTTAGAAGTTTGTTAGCAAACTGAGGGGGGGTTATTTCTTGAAAAGGGCATTTTCAATAGATCAGACATGGGATTTTATGAATTTACTGCCTTGAGACTTTGCATGTATGTTATTATTCACAACCTCCTTTAAGACTTGACCCCATTTATAAATGATAGGCTGCAGTTTTCGACTTAACAAATTATGAATTGGGCATTGATTGTATGGTGCAAACATGAGAGGCATATAGACCTTTTGGTAAACTAGATGCAGAATCGGAGGAAATCCCTTCGGATCATCAAAATATCATTTTTTAGTAATTAAAAACTTCATGTCATGATTAGAGACCAAGTACATTGGGCTTAGACTACTAATGAGAATGCTCTCAAAGTCCTCAGATGTTCACCCATTCCACCAGATATTGGATATGATGTCCTTGCAACGTATAAATGGCCTGCCATAGCTGTGTGTTTTTATTCAAAATTCAGTGCTTCATATGGATGGTTTTCAATACTCATAATAGTGATATTTTAACAATGTGGGAGTGGTGAAGCAGAGAAAGTTTACCTAGCACATCACCATAACCAGTTAACATAAAAGAATGTGAAAGTAGTGGGGCATATTGATTGAAATACTAAAGCAACTTGAATAGAAAAAAATAAAATAAAATTGTTACCAAGCCTTACATCTGATCATTGAGATCCAATGAGGATGAACTTCAATATCTTAAAATGAATATTGTGTTCTCCACCATGATTCTGAAATCATTAAATATTACATTAGCATTTTAAGATAAGCAACTTCACTAAATTGACATCCAAACAATACAATGACACACATTCACCTTGCATGCATAAACAAAAGTTGTTCCAAAATAACAACATAAGCGATTTTGCAAATTGAGCATGGAGCTTAAACCAGAAATCCAATCCAAAATTCAGTTATTGCAAACGGAAATGAGTGCATTAGTTATTAGCTAGGTTATTAATACTCATGAACAGATCCATTATCAAATCACATGAAGGCATTGCATTTCCAATTAAACATATGGAAGAGAATAGCATATACAACCTTCAAAGCCATGCAAGACTTGTCTGCAAGGTAATGAATAAAAAAAAAATGGAGCAGGCGTGTGGCAGAAAAAATGCTTGTATGAGGTGAAGACTGGAAGAGCACAACGAGAACTTACAAGTGTGAGGAAGAGCACAATGGAACTTACAAGAGTCTAAATGAGATTTGCCTCTTGAAATTTCATCCCAGCCAAAACATTATTAAGGATGGTGCAATAAACTGCATGGAAATAACTAGTTTTGACTGCTTGTATAGGTGAAATGCCAACAAAATTCCAGGCTTGTTAAATTTTCAAGGAGTACAAATGAATGGAACACGAAGAATATGAGATCCCTTGGGGCTGCTGCCTCAACAAAAGTCAACCGATTTTCTGTTTCCATATGCCACTTAACTTAACTCCCGGATAATATTGACCGCATGGCAGCCAAGTGATCGGAAGAGAAGGGAGGTTTCCTCCCCCCAGCCAATCTAAGGATCACCCTTGCCCTATGAATCTCCCCAGTTCCCTTCAGGCATTCCAGCAGCATACAAATCGTATCTATGTTTGGAAACCAATTCTTCTGCATACTATCCTTGCACATAGTGTACGCCAGGCTGAAATCCCCAGACTTACACAAATGATGAATCATGGTCTGGTAAATCTTATTGTTAGGTTTATACCCCTTCCCGTGCATCGAATCATAAACCCTCTGCGCCATGTCAATAAAACCAGCTTGGCAAAACCCTTTGATCACCAAATTAAACGTGACCTCATCCGGTGCAACCCCAACTCTCTGCATCAAATCCATCACCCTGTTAGCATCCCAAGCCCTCCTCACACTAACCAAAAACTGAATCCTGACATTGAAAGTGGCCAAATTCGGCATACACCCCTTCAACACCATCCTGTTCCACAATCCATTCCCAATTTCCCACCTCCTATTCCTATAAAACGCAGACATTAAAGAAGTATACGTCACCACATCAGGCATAACACTCTGATTTTCAGCCTCTAACATAAATAAGTAAGCCTCTTGCAACTTTCCCATCTCACAAAACGCCTTAATAGCAATATTGACAGAATATATATCTACTTGAATATGAAACCTCTGAGGAACATTACGAAGAAAATCATCAATCAAGTCAAAGTTTTTGGTCCGAGCGAGTACCATGAGTGTGGCATTGAAGGACTTAACGGTTCGAGGGCACCGAAAGAGGTGCATATCGTAGAAAGTGTTGATGGCGTGGCGGCTCATGCCGGCTTTGCCGTAGAGGATGATGATGCGGACAACGAAGCCCTCGCGGCGGCCCTGAGGGAGGCGCTTCTGGTGCTCGAGGAGGCGCTCGATGTAGTCGAAGCGGTTGGCGCTGGCAAGTCGGGAGACGGTGTCGTGGAAGGCGAAGCGATTCTCGACGAGGAGAGGGTTGGTGGCATTGGCTTGGAAGAGGCGGAAGAGGGCATCGGGGTTGCGCTCCGATTTGAGCTTGTCAAGTGCGGGGGGTTCTAAGGGCTTTGAGGGAGTAGAGGAGGTGGTTGAGGTTGTGGTGTCTGAGGAGGTTGAGGTGGCGGCGGCGGCGAAGTGGCACAGTCTGGTGCGAGGGGGACGGAGGGAGAGCATGATCGGGGGAGGATCATGCCCTTGGAGTGGTGGAAGAAGAAGAAGAAGAAGAAGAAGAAGAAGGGGGGATATTAGAAGAAGAAATGAGTAGCGAAGAAGAAGGCATTGGTAGTGGTGGTGGTCAACATTCGGAGACGTGGAAAGAATAGGGCTAGAAATGAAAATAAATGAATTGGCGGCGCCACCTGCTGCAGCTGGACCTTCAGCTTGGGGGGCTCGCCTCACCAATTCAATTCGGGTTATTTCTTTCACCACCAGTAGACTAGCACCTTTTTTTTTTTTTTTCTTTTTAGAAGGGTACTCATCTTCCAGACTAATTTCTTTAAGGTGTGGAGTTAATATATGTGAATTTTATCTTTGATCATAAAATCTTCTCTATACATATCGTCATAAATCAAACTCTTAATTAGATACTTAAGGAGTTCAACTAGCTACCAAACTAGCACTTTTTTACTCAAGAAAAATGTTATTTTGAATTACTATTTACAGTCTATGGATAATCGATGTTCTTTTCCCACGTTATTCATAAAGAGTAAGTCAAACTAACATTATTCTTTACTCAATTCTCTACTCTACTCTACTCTACTGTTGTTATTTTGTTTACTAACTAAAATGATAAATGACTCACTAATATAACCTCTAATTAAACAAAATGATGAACATGTATCGGTGAGGGTGGAAATAGGAATATTTAAAAAAAGAATTTAATTTTGACATATGATTGATAATATAAATTTTTTTTATATAATTATCTAATTATGTAATGACTAATTAGTAAATATGATTAACTTTCAAGTTTACCCTACTGCTTAAAAAATTATTTTGAATAAAGAAATTTAATTGAATAACATTGTAAAACTCTTTTATGCTGTCTCTACGTTAAAATTAAACTACTACTAATAATAATAATATAAAAATATTTTATCATGTTATTTAATTAAATTTTTTCATTTATATAATCATTCAAGTAGTAAATTTCATAATCAACTATACTTTTTATCCGAAGAAATTCATATATTAGATATTAACTTTTATGCATAATTAGTGTAAAAAGTTTACAATATTCTTCAATCATGTGTTTTTATTTTTAAAACTCTCACATTAATGGATAGTTGAATCATATAATTTGTACGTATTGTCAGTATAAAATTTTATAAAACATTCAATCAATTAAGTAAAAATCTTATGAATAGAAAAATGTGATTAGATAATAATATAACGCTCTTTTATCCGTATTGTATCAAAATTAATTTCTATTTTCACTTACATAATAATACACAGTTAAATATCTATATGAAATTCTTTTACGGACAATATATCAAAGATTATAGTAACACTTCATACCTTTATTTTATCATTCTTTTGATATTATTGTAAAGGGGGATTTTGCAGAAATAAAATAAAAAACAATCATATATTCATATATGTCTCCTTTTAGATGAAACTCTAAAAATGTCCTTCTTTTATACATAAATTATACAACATCTTAAACTATTTACAATTGAGCACAACACATAAGTTGTACCAGGCTGGAACGACTTGGTACATAAGTCACACTAGCCTGGCTTGACTTGCACATAAATCGTGTATATCGTTTTCATTTTATTTAAAAAATTAAGGTTAATTTATGTAAATTTTTTATATAATTTATTTTTTTGTTTAATTTAGGTGAATTCATTTGTTGTTTTAGTTTAATTTCAGTTTAGTGTAATTTGTCATAAGTTTATTTTTTTAATTAGCGTCGGTACTGTAATTTATATTTTTTTTGTTTAACTTAGTTTAATTTCAGTTTAGCGCAGTGTAGTATAATTATATTTTTTTAAGTTAAATAGTTTGTTTGACTAGTTTAGCTTAGATTTAGTGTTAGTAGTTTATTATTGTTTTGTTGTGGATAGTGTATATCGTTTTCATTTCATTTAAAAAATTAAGGTGAATTTATGTAATTTATTTTTTTGTTTAATTTATGTAAATTTATTTATTGTTTTAGTTTAATTTTAGTTTAGTGTAATTTATCATAAGTTTATTTTTTTTAATTAGTGTTAGTAGTTTAATTAATATTTTTTGTTTAATTTAGTGTTTTAGTTTAATTTCAGTTTAATGTAAGTTTATTTTGTCTTGCGAAATTAGTTCTTTGAGTTTGGTTAATTTAATTTTGTTTGTACTTTTTGGTATAATTCATTATTCTAAATTAATTTTTTGTTTTAATGGTTGGGGTAGCGTTTAGTTTAATTTAACTTATTGTATAATTTATCTTTTTTTTAATAATTTATTGGCTTAACGTAAAATATGTGATTTGAGGAGTGTCGTGCATAAGTCGTCCAAGGCTGGCTTAGGCGACTTGTGTGATGTGTAGGTCGCGCCTAGCTTTGGGCGACTTATACACAAGTCGTGCTACCATCAAATGACTTATATACTAAAATATTTCACATAAATTTGGCACGACTTATGTAAAAAAAACCAAGGACATTTTTCGAGTTTTATCTAAAAGGGGATATATATAAAAATATGATTATTTTTATTTTATTTTATTTCTGCCAAATTTCCTTATGTAAAGTGCAGTGCTAAGTGGGAAAAATAAATTTACAAATCACTTATCATATCGCAAGTCTCTGTTTATCTCCTTTCCCAATTTATCAGTAGTGAATTGCGACAACCTCAGTCTGCATACTCCCCGAAAACATTATTAGTTTTATCAAAATTTACAACGCATCAGTAAGCTAATATTTGTCTGACAAAGAAGAAATAGTCTTGTATCAGTAGCAGTGGCATTATGGCTGAAGTAACCGCTAATATATAAGTTCAAACGGCACCAAACCAAAACACAATATAAAGGAAGGGGATTTTCGCTCATTAAAATGACTTGAACAACATATCGAGGCCTATAAAGAGTTTAAAAATTTATGAAAATCAACTATATTCCTTCTCCATCAATTCTTTAACGTTATGCTGTCCAGTGTCCACCATACTAAGAATGGTATAGTAGAAGGAAACTTTCCAAAAAAAGTATGACATGATATATATATGTTATTGAGCTCAGTAGTGAGTGAAATGAATCATCTAACTTTTTATTGAATGCCAAAACTGATATTGATACAAAAGGGTGCATGTGAGCCCAATGTTCATAGTAGTAGTACTCTTGGGGATTAGACCACAGTTTGATTTAGATTCGTTGTTTACTCTTTAGAAGTTATCACAAGCAACCCCAAAGCACCAAGGAGAATATACTGCAAGGAAGAAACAAGTTTAGCATACTTCATACTGGCTGCTGCAATTCAAAATCTCTTTCATGCACCTTTAAATTGGTCACCAATCATCATTTATCTCGTTGCATAGCATCACGTGGATTGTTTTAAACGAAATTACATGTCATGCAAAGAATTACCAAGGCTCTCCAAAAGCATATATAAAACAAACAAACTTTAGTTAAATGATAACTACGGATTGGCCCAGCAAACAAACCTTAATGATAGGCTTTTCAGTCAGAATAATGGTCACCCAGCCAACATAAGGTAAGAACCTGCCATTTACAAATATAGGCAGTGGTGATATCAATCATATATGATAGCATAAGCTATGCTTTTTTCACTATAAATAATAGAGTATCACCTTTCAAGAAAGGTTTAGAAAACAAGTCTACAATAAGTGGAGCAAGGGTAGCTAAAAGAAATGCCATACCCTACAGCTCTGCCCATAATGTGGTGCCGTTGCAGCCAAAGCTGACCATGAGCATACAATAGCCTGTCATCCCCATAATTGTTATCTCCTGCCGAAGCCAGCAAAATATTGCGAGGGGAGAGCATCATAATAATAGATAACCACAAACTAAAATGGACAACTAAACAAAAATTTACATAATAGAACGTGGGAGAAAATAATGAACTTCAAATACAAAAAACAAGGATAGGTTTTGTATTAAGGAGCATCTAAATCAACATTGCGAGCATAGCGGTAACATTATCTAGTCATGGACTAATAACTACCTTTGGTGAGAACATCAACCTCCCCAGTATCTTGCCTTTCATGTACCTACAAAATGATCAAGTCTTAAGACTCTCAAACAGGGCAATCTTAATTATCATACACTGAATGATAATAATTAATATATGTATATTTCAGGAAGCATAAAGAGTGCAGAACCAGTGAAAAGCAAAAAAACAAAACTATGCTTGAGGGATTCTTGATAATGTCAGTCTTATTTATTACCCTCAGATTCTTGATACTCTCCAGTTTCCACAATGTTGTCAGCGACAATAAATTCATGAAAGAAGCTCAAGCAAGAAAGACACAGGGTCAAGGAGGAAATTCTAGTGGCATTGTAATATGTTAGTCCTTATCTATCATGGTTAGGTTATGATAAATAATGAGAACTGTTCAGTGGATAACCAGAAGAAGTTTTTATATTGGTTCGTATCGACATCAAAATAAGTAAGTTCAATTTGTTGTGTAATCTGTGTACAGTTTGAATTAGCATCCCTACACATTCATGAAACGAATTCATGAAACGAATGGGTTGCAACATCCTCATTGTCAATCCGTAAAACAGCAATGTGTCCAAGTGGATTTAGTCCCTCTAATGCAGGGGAATCACATTGTTTCAAATTTGTTTTCAGTCATGACAACTGTTGGAATGAAAGTACTAAATTCAACTAGAGCATTGTGCTTACCTTGATTACACGATGAACAATTGGAATCTCACGTCCCTAGCCAAAAAGGGTACATGCCAATAGAATATATCAGAAACAAAAGGAAAGCAGTGAGCAAAATAAGAACCAAAAAATAAATATCACTAAAAAGAACAATCACATAACAAAAAAGAGCTCAGAACAAACAAGCCTGTTATTCATGAAAAAAAGAGACATATCATCATACTGATATAATTTTTCTTGATATATATTATTCTGATAATGTGAATCAGGATTAGCAAAATATAAAGAATAAAAATGGGAGAGAACTTACATCCACATTAAACACAACAATCTCCCCTGCACGAATTGGATCTTTACTCATGTGCAAGAATAAGATGTCCCCCTGCGCATAGCATGAATGCCAACATTTGTTAACTCTACGACGAAACAGACATATTATATCTAAAAAATTGTTCAAATACACATGCAACTTCTCTCATGTTTCGTAAGTACTTGATAGATGGTCAACACAAACCTGAAATTAGGCCCTATAAGAGACACAAAAACACCATATATTCAATAAAACGTTTGATACAAAATTACAAAAGCAAAGCACCTGTGACCTGTGCATTAGATTAACTTACCCGCTTGAATCCTGGTTCCATGCTACCCGAAAGAACAACAACAACAGGAGATTCACTGCCAGTGATGCACATCAGAACCTTCCATATTGTTAGTGCAGACGTAACAATCATGCCTGAGACAGAACGCAGCAACTTCAATAAACACAAGTCACATTAATAGACCCAAAAACCAGGATGGTGCGACAGTACTTGTGACAAAGTCAGTGTACGAACCAAGACTAACAGCCTGGGTGAGGACGTGGCGAATCTGAAGTGATTTTATGGAATCCACACACTCTCCCATCCAACCCATATTATGCTTTCCTTCCTTCTCAAATCTCAATTCTGAGGTGAATGAATGTCAGTGATAACAACAAAAAACTACTATATTGTGCTGCAGAGTGCAGAAAGAATGTTGCATGCGGCCCCAACACAACTTCATCGCTTTCTAACGCACCATTTTCCGTTTTTTTTTTTTTTTAATCTTTTCTAATCGTGAATTCTTCGTTAGGTACAAGGTTGACGTGACGCATTACATTTGCACCTATCCAATTATAATATGACAACGCATTCATATTGAGTCACACATGCCAACTCATCCATTACAAAAAATTGGAAATCCATGAGAATTCTTATTCTAAAAATATATATTGTATATTTTTATGATCTTTAATTACTTTGCATAGTTTCATACTTGTTCTCTTCAAACAAAATCTTGAATTCAGAATTTATAAATAAAAGAAATCAATATTCAGATAGATTAATCCCCCTAGTAAATTGTCTTAATTTAAGTTAGATTAATCGAAATATATATATTTTCAAATTACTTGTTGTCTGATATTGATGCTAATCCATTGCGCAAGATATTATTTTTCTCTGAGGCGGTCCTGGATCTCTAGTGGTATAAGACTCGCCACGTGGATCCTAGGTATGCGGCCATGTCATGCACTAAACAAACCCATTTTTTTCTAATCACAAATCACAAATTATATACAGCTGGAGATAATTTTATATCTTCAGTTGTACCAAAATAATTTTTCATCTTCAAATAATTCTTTTATGCAATCTTTACGGTAATAAAATTATTTAAATAACAAATCTTCCACACCCTTTAGTATAAATGAATGTCACAGCAATGGGTTTGTTCACAGATTCACTTGAAAATTAAAATTTCATAATCAAGGTAAAAATTTGAACAATATTCTTGTGTTAGATGAGCTTTTTCCAAACACAATTCATTTTAACAATGGAAGCAATGAGAGGTTGTAAGTTATCATTCCTTAACATGTCCGAGGTTTGATCTCATGCTGGTAGCGGAGCAAAAGTAGGCATGTGATACCCTATTAAATAATAGACTATTCACTCGAATAATATTTGATGTATTTATTATATATTTTATTATTATTATATGTGATAAGAGATTATTATTTATTTCATTCATTTATCACATTTAATAATAATAAAATATATGATATATATTAATTATGTAATCTTATCATACATGTAATATTATTTTATTTACTGTGTTTATCACAAAGAGAAAAAGATAAAAATCCACTCTGCCTAGTACTAATTAGCTCACATAACATCGTCACAAGTTCCCCTGCTTTTTGTTGTGGCAGTACAAAGTTGAGGTCTTTCTGTTAGTCACAGCCAGCATATTTCAAAACAATGGCTCTTCTTCAGCTTCATGTTGGTGGTTGTGTTGGGCTTGGGCGCTTCAACTCAAGCGTGTGCTCCCTGCCAGCTCGAAAAGTCAACACCTTTGCTACTCTTTCACAGCCCCGAAGCAGCGATGCAGTGAACTGGGTCGATGCAACAAACAATTTCTTCGACCAAGACAAACGTCCCATCATGTTGTTTGACGGTAATCAAGCCCTCAATGATATCCTTTTTCCTCTTCCGACTTCCATCATATTATGTGGAGCATCTGGTTCAGTAATCCAAGTGTTGCTAAATATCCTTGCTTGCTTGTGACACAGGTGTATGCAACTTATGTAATGGGGGTGTGAAGTTCGTCCGAGATAACGATCGGAATAAGTAAGGGATTTTGTTTCCTTCTTATTTAAACTTTATAGCTTTGGATGATCTTACAGGAAAAATAATAATAATAATAATCTCTTTAAGTAAGAGTGTAAAACGAGAATGAAGTTTGAGTAGTTTATTGCTACCATGCGAGAATGATATGTGGTGTTTTTTTGTTTGTTTCAGTTAAATTGGATTCTTTGCTTTGGTTTAATTGAAGAAGGAAATTGATTCAGTCACACTTTTTTGTTTGTGTTATACTTGGTTGCCGGTTGACAGGTCAATTAGATATGAACCTCTTCAAGGTGATGCGGGTCAAATGTTACTTAGGAGATCAGGAAGAGCTCCTGATGATATCTCAAGTGTTGTGCTTGTTGAAAAGGACAGGTGCGTTTTTTAAAGGTTCAAAATTATTAAGTTGAGACCATACTTTCTGAGGTTATTACCATCTTTCTCTAACAGTCCATTTGGTTGGTTTTTCCGCTATCTTCTTGACCGGATGAATTATTACAACATTTTGAGGAAAGAGGAAATTTATGATTGCAAATTGTTGAAAAGGAAGAATTGGCAGTGAAACTAATGACTTCCTGTTTGATTACAGATCATACATCAAGTCCGAAGCTGTGTTGAAGATAATGGAATACATAGACTTGCCCTTTCCCCAGCTAGCTATTATTCTTAAATTAGTGCCTCTGTGAGTAGCAGCATTTTTCCTGTTTCTTTGCCAGTTTTTGTTCTGTCATTTTTTTTTCCTTGGCTGAATGAGAACAGGCTGATGATATGTGCCATGAATGACTGCAGGTTTGTCAGGGATTTTGTTTATGACAATGTTGCAAACAATCGTTACACGATTTTTGGTCGATCAGAATCATGTGAAATATAGTATCATACTGGCATGAAAACTAATGACAACAATGGCAAGCTAAGTATACAAATTAGAGTTCTTTCCTGTTGATATGAACAGTCGAATGTTCTTATTAAAGGGCAATAAAGTTTTCCTCAAATCTTTCAGTTGAATATTCTGTGTACTTTGTAGCAGGAGGTGTTACCTGGATAAATTAATTGATTTACCATGTAGATGGAGAGGAGAAAATCAATAATATTTTCTGTCCCGAATGATTTCTCAGTTTCAGTTATAATTTCAAATTGGTATACATTCCCAATGTCCTAGCTTCATCAGGGAATCAATTAAATAAGTCGATTAACTGTTTCTTTCTTTTGGCCATTCTTGTCTAACTGTTTCTAAGTGCCTAAGTGGACTGAATTTGGTGAACTTCGACTCAATTTTCTCTCAAGAAATGAAGATCCTAAAGTTTTTTCACAAATGTTTTCTTTGTGTGAAAATTATGTTAAATGTTTGTTGCTGCATCATTCTGACTTGTAGTCCCAGCAGGCAGTAGGATTCTGCCAGACACTCAGGCTGTTTGTCTAGATTGAAGCTGCATTTTTCCTTTTGAGATTTAATTATTTTTTGGAGATTTTTCACACGCTGTACAGTAATGAATACACTTGAGCTAGACTGCTAGAAGAGTTGGCTATAGAAGAAGGGTTGTAAAAAGAAAAGGGACCAAATACTTGTACTATGTCTTCAACTACTAACTATTAAGCATGCAGAAGTAACAAGTGTCTAAGTTGTGCTGTAAATATGTTAGTAATTAAATTACCCAAAAGAGGTATTCCAAGAAATTTCTGTATTTCTGTTTTAAGAAATAAATAAATAAAATCATTATCTTAACTATTTTTGCTACTAAATGAAGAACTAGTAATTGTCCATGAATCTAGTTGTGACGACAATTAGTACACTTTGAAACTCTTTCACATGGTCCCATAAATTAGGTCAGCATTAAAAAATTTCCTCTAGCCTTGCTGGAAGCCAAAGACATACGTGTATAGCATGTCAAATCTTTTCATACTGGAATTTGCCTCTTTCTCCTGGATGGGGCATGAATGTACCTGCAATGAAGAAAGAATTTGAAACTGAGATAATGAAACAATCTTAGTCATAAATATGTCTTGAGCAAAAGAAATTAAATGTGCTATATCTGTATCTGTATGACATATATGTACTCCCATATAAATTTGTTAGAGGGAAGATCTTGGATTTATACATGCATGCTTGAAGAACGGGGTGTGGGATCAGAACCATTCATCTTGGAAGACTCTGTAGGAAGGGAAATTTCTCCAGTGGCTTTCCTTTGTATAGCTTAGCTAGGCCATATGCATATCTGCCAAGTTAGACATTGCATCAGGTTCAGAGAGAGTTTAGCCAAGTAGTGTAGTGTGACAATTGACAAGAGACAAAGATCATATATAATGATATACCCGATAAGTAAAATGATCACTGATACGACCAGGAAGAAATATTGATAGCATTTGTACTTGGTTTTACGTTTCACATCATATCCTGGAGGTGTATATTTGCGGCTTACATATCCATATTGATGGCGCATCAAAAGAACAAAACCGAGGAAAAATCCTGCCAGGAATCCTCCCATATGAGCTGAATTGTCCACGTTAGGTAGGAATCCAATAGCCAAATTTAGGGCAATAATGATCAGTAGACTTACAAGAGCTCCACACTGATGATCAATTAAGCAATGGATTAGAATCATAGTATATATGCCATATATACAATGTTTATACATACACATCAAGCTCAAAAAACGTCTCTCCCTAAACTATATAGTACATATGTAACATCAGGTGAGACACAAGGTACTTGAGTTGCCTTGTTTGTATAGATTGTCCAGTTTGTAAGAAGCTCAGAAAGCATGGCTCCGAGAAGTCCAAAAAGTGCGCCGGATGCTCCGACTGATATGGTGCGTGATTTGTTTTGTTTCAAATTCAAAATAGATAACAAACTTCCTCCGAAACCAGCAAGCATATATAAGAATCCAATTCTCACTGCCAAATCAAAGGCATTGATTAGGAATCATGTAAAGAAGATCATCAAGATTTTCAACGTGCAAGAACTCAGCAAGTATACATTAAAATGCTTACAAAATCCAAATTCCTTCTCAAGCCGAACTCCTATGAATAGAAGACTGAGCATGTTTAAAAGTAAATGCACGACTCCAGCGTGAAGGAACATGCATGACAAGAAGCGCCATGATTCTTTGTCGTTCACCACTAGGTCCTCTTCAAGGGCTCCTAATTTCCGCAGCCTGCAGAATTTCAATACAATAGCCCCGCGCAAAATAAATGAGAAAGAAAAATATTAGAGAAACATGAACTTAGTAATTTGCTAGAAAAACATGCATTACTATTGAAATTTGGATGAATCAGTGAGTTATAACATTTCGATTTTGATCCAATCCAACTTTTCTTCCCATGCATGCATTCATGGAGGCACTATTTTTCATTTCCAATGTGAATAGAGATGCAAAGTTAAGGGGAGAGAATAAACAATATTAATCATGTTGAATCCTTGGCCAGAAATATTATATTGTTTCACATTGCTCATTGTTATTCTTCAATCTTCATGAAGATTGCAAAGCTTTGAGTGTGAGAGAGAGATAGAGGAGATTTTCTCACGTTTGGGTGGAAGGGCCGAGGAGAGGGTTTTCGCTGGAGGGTTGGAAAGAGAACCTGCCCAGACTTTCATAGAAAACGCAATTATCTTTGTTCAAGTGATCCGGGCAATCATTGACGTACATGGAGTACACAAACATGGCAACATTGGCCATAAAAATGAGTGGCACAAGCCATGAGGTCCAATGCCTGGGCATTGGCGGGTGAAAAGTAGGCGGTGGCGGTGTAGGGTATCGGGCCGCCTCTATATCGGAGGAGTGTGACGGCTTCTTCCCCATGGCCTCAAGCGATGACAATAATTTATGGTTGCTATTGTAATCAGAAACAATAATATAGGATTTTTTATTGGCAAAATGCCTAAAGGAATGGAAGGAATGCCTTCATTCTTTGAGTTGGATATGGTTAGCAGTTAAATTAGACAATTCATTTCTCCCTCTTATAGAATTGAGAAATAATTTTTGAACGTCCTAGGTAGCTTCTAACAAACCTCTAACACCTCTTTTATTTTTACTTTTTCATGTGTTCTTTTCAATTCTATCTATTTCTTTTATGTTTCTTTTATCTTTTTTTTTTCTCTCTCTCTAGGTGTTGAGGGAGGGAAGGTTACAAATATCATCACATCTTTATAGAATTTGTTGTTACATATGTCATACACGATTTTCCATTTGCATCTAATTATCTTTAACCTTTTTATTTTGGGGATAAGTACCTCATCAATGTCAATTCAGTATAATAATTTGTAAGTTTATTGCAAAATAGTAAGGACAACTGCATATAGTAGGATAATTGATTAGCTCAATTGTACTTGACAAAATTACTTTGGATAATATTCTCAGATATAGCTCTAATTAATTCTTCTAATAGTAATTTCATAACGCAGTAATTTTCCAAGGATTGTTCAATAATCGGAGAATAATCAATCTAAGAAGCATATGATCCCAGGATATAAATACAATAACATAAAAAGCCGAGAAGCATATATATGACAGCTCTGAGGACAACAAATTAAAACAAGGTTGTTTTTTGCGTCTGTTTTTCCTCAATTTACGGAGAGCTACTTCAGCAAGCAGTTGAGGGCTGGCTTGGTGTGGGCGGCAGTTCCATGGGCGTTGTTGCAAAAGGAGAAAACCTTCCTCCCTGGAGTTGCATGCTGTACATAAACATGATCAAACACAATGTTGGAGCAGCCTATGTTTTGGTCGCAGCTCAAATTGATCGCCTTGTCCATCAATGATGTTCCAACAATTCCTTTATATGTTACATCGCTCACCTTAACTGCAAGAGTCTACTCATGATAATTGAAGAAAAATAACATTACAAAATTGTTACTCAAAGTTGTAAAAATACAAGTTTCGGGAAGTAAAAACAGCTAAATTGGCACGCTATCTTGAGTTAATTAATTAGTTACCTTGTTTTGGCAGTCCACTTTATTGGGGCAATAAAATTGGTCAATGATAATGGGGTTATTGGCTCGTACAAACCTAATCTTCTCAAACGAGATTCTCCTAGCAAATCCAGCTCCACCCTATTGAAAGATACAATAGAGTTAGTACATTTAAGGTAATAATTCTCATAACTCAATTGGCCACATTGCAAGGAAACATCATATGATTGATGGTTTTTAAACCATTTTAATTGGCATTTGCTTTTATTTGCCTAATTACCTGCCATGTCTTGATCCTTACTCCAGTTAATGTTTCAGTCAAAGTACAATTCAGCACATGCACGTCCTCTACAATATCGGTCTCTCCACTTGTTCCCAATGATCCAATGCTACACAAAAAGTGATTCCCTTCATCAGAAAAAATTGTATACACCAAAAAAGAAAAATGGAAAATTGAAGGGAAGGACTTATTTGGGGAATCACACACGTGATCCCAAGCTAGCTGGATGATAATTCAATACATTATTATTATTACTGAAATACCAACCTAATACCATGGCCTGGACCACATGTTATACCAGTTATTTTGACCATAGAGGATCCAGCACTAATAGCAATGCAATCATCACCTGCAGTTAATTTGATCAATACTGAAAGTGAGAAACCAACTTTTTTTTTCTTGTTTAGCAGACATAATTAAGTTAGGAGGATGAAAGAAATTCAAAGATAATACTAAAATTTTAGAGTGTGACTCTGACATGCTGATGTAAAGAATTTAATTACCGGTTGCAATGGAGGAATTAAGTACTTGAATGTTTCTTGAGCCCGAAATATCGATGCCATCTGTATTAGGGCTTGTCCCAGGAGCAGTTAGATGGAGGTTTGAGAGGATGCCATTCTTGCAGCTTGTTAGAGTTATGTGGCTTCTTGCGGGGTTAATATGTGTCAATCCTTTGAGTTGAAAGCGGTAGCATCTATTGAGGGTTAAAGCCTATACAAATGAAACTCAATTGATTATTTTTTGGATATCTGCTTCTGTATTTAGTATTGAGAAATAAGTGGGTGTACCAAGAACAAGAGAAAACACGTGCTCTGATCTATTTATTAATTGATATATCTGTTTTACGGGTTATTATTATCTCTTAATTCCTCTATATTTTTAATGCAATAACTGATTTGTCAATCAATAAATGGAACAGATTGAGCAAATATTTTGTCTAACTTTAAGAACACCTAAGAATTTTGTTTTAGTGTTTATGCTCTTTTCTTTATGTAGTTAAATCTAGATAGTAGATATATTTGAGAAAGTGTTATTGTTACGTATCTATGTTATGGTAAATGTAGTTTTTACGTGAACTTATTTTTTGAGAAAACAAATTAAAGTATAACAATAAGGAGAGTCCTCAAACGATCAATGCATGTAATTTTTCAGATAATTACGACTCAATTGGTTGATCTCAAATGCGCTTTTTCAAAGATAAAAGTCTTTAGGTTCGAACTCCCAAGTCATTCTAACTTAATGGAAATGAAAGCCATACACACTTTTTTTTTTTTGTTGGAGGGGGGGAGTGCAAGATTTAATTATTCTTTTTGGCCAAGGATTGGGGCGAAAAATGTGACCAAGCATGGTGTCAATAACTTAAACTGCTAATTAACCAAATGTTTTTAACAATCTGAACCGAAACAGGTCTATGTTTTGATTCATCCATGGTGTTATTGTTAACTTTCTTTTTCTTCTTTAACAACCAACTAATTGATGTGTTTGTTACAACACATGCACCTAGAAATAACCATGACAATTGACAAGTGAACTAATTTGGCAACACATTGAAAGATATTTACCGTTGGTGGACGGCATTGTGCCCCCTGCAAAAAAAATAATAACAATGAATAAAAAAAAACTTTAAGAATTTAACCAATATAATAAAAGTATGGAACAGTGAATTAGTTAGTCAAATAATAAAAAAAAAAAATCAGCATGAGATGTAAAACAAAGAAGATTTACTAACTTCGAAAAATGCTAGAGAGCTCAGTTTTTTTTTGTTTTTTGTGAAAATTAAGTTGTCAGAAACTTCTTATATAATGAGTAAGTTTTGCCATTTCATTTAAGTCAATAACCCTATGATCTCTATCAAACATTTTATGGACGAATAACATTCCGAAAAATAAAAACTAAAAGATATTGAACTACTTACAGGTGATGCATTTCCTATGCAAGGCTGTTGCCACCAAGCAGAGCCTCGACCATCGATTGTTCCTTTTCCACTGACAATTAGACCGTTTACGGATGAGAAGCCAAGCCATGTGTTTGTGTGGAAGCCAACATATTCCGATTTTGTTTTAGGTGCAACAATGTTCCCTGAAAGCTGAGATAGAGGTCATACATAAAAGGTGCAGGGTGTAATTGATGTAATGATGAATCAACCCGATCGAAGTACACCAAAAATGTCATAAATAATTAATTCCTAAAAAAGATCAATTAGAGGCTGTTCTACTTGATAGATGATTATTCCTTTTTATTAATTCCATTGGCTTGATTAATCCATATATCATTTATTATTATCCATCATTCAATAAAGTGCACTTTGCTTGAAATATTATTCAAGTCAATGTTTACTATGCTTTTGACCACTGGTCAGGCTTCGGAAATATCATCAGTTAAATTAAGGAACGTTTGATGATGGTGAATGCATGGAGGCCTGTATTGTAAAATATTAAGAACTATATATGAGTACCTGAATATAGGTATAGTTGGATTTGCATGGACCTGTAAAAGTAACAGGTTTCAATAAGAATGTCCTGCTTGCTGGTATGATGAGTTGAGATATGTGTGACTTGCTCTGGCATACATCATTCCATGCCTTCAGAAAGGCCTGTACGTTCAATGCACATCTACATAATTAGTTGTAGATTGACACAGATAATTAAGATACATATATAAATGGAAAAAAATAGTTCAGTTCAGAATTTCAAATTAATGTGACATATAAAGCAGAATATATATATATATTTTGAGGAATATAAAGAAAGAATAATAATTTACAGGGGAATCGTTGGTTTTTCCATCTCCAACTGCTCCATAATGCAACACATTGAAAGTTGGTGTGCCGCTCAATCCGGTTGTAGCCACAATCAAAATCATTAAAGCGGTGAAGAGAAACTCCTACATGAAACATTGATTTTACATAATTAGTCTTGATTCATGCCACGAAAATCAAATCATCAAAGAAAGTACCAACATATATACTAACAGGACAGATACATGTATTGTGTTAAATGAAAATGGCAATTAAAATGGGACTCTAACGCGTAAGAGCCTGACCATTATGGTGCTCTTGAGCCACATGAGAAGTCTTTCACACACTCAAGGTATGTGTTATGTTAAGCCAATTTCTTGTTCTATATATAATGGGGTTGCATGCAGCAGCATTGTATGTAGAAGCGGGTTTTAGACGTTAATTTGGCTTCCCTTTATTGATAAAATAAAACAACTTACGATTGAAGGGTATTGTTTACAAGATTCTAGTTTAGTCTACTAATGTTCGTTTGAGTGCATTAATTGAGATAAATATTATCATGGGGTAGCGGAAAATTAAACTTCACACAACCTAGTTGGAAAACACATGGCTTATGGAAACTAAGACCTTGTTTCTACAGTAAGCACATGAAGCAAACGCACATTTCTACGTCTTCTTCTGCGGGTATCGTTGCTTCTTCATTTACACTCAATAGTCAATATTCAATAGTGAACTTGAGTAAATAATACATAAAAAAGATTGATATTTGTAGTTGAGAAAGAAGTCTCCTCTAATCTACTTTGATTTCAAACCACGTTTTGTTATCGTTTTTCGGAAAGAAAATTAAATGTATTTGACCTGCCCCCTTTAGCGAAAGAAAGATAACTTGAGTGTAACAAAAAATTGATTGGCGGAAGAAAATATTTTTGCTTGCACATGATTTTCAAGCATACTATATATGTACGTATACGTACTAATTGTCCTCACATTCTTCTAAAACAAGGTTACTCTCTTGATTAGTTTCGGTTGTTCGGGTCTCTGGCCTAATTTTGATTCAAATTAAGTAGTATATTATGACTCTATGCAATATATGAATTCTCCAACACAGTTCATCTTCAAAGTAGATAACCTTTGAGCAAGCTCTAGACTCTGAGATCACGATAAGGGAAACTTAACTTGAAGCTAAAATATCTAAACATCTCTTTAATATCGTAAGAAACACATAATTAGGATTAGGGCCTACGTACCAACAAAGCCTGACACAGTTGTTAAGATGACTAGGTCCTTTAAGCATGTGTCAGGGATTCGACTCCTGTTATGTATATAGAAAGAGGCTTTATTAGGAGAGGCAAAACTCACTTTGGTGATTTTCATACCTTGGAGGAATTTGTCTTTAGCTGTCGGCCGGGACATCCTTGAGCAATAAAAAAAAAAAAAAGGATTAGGATCTAAATATTTCACATCTCATTTCTTTTTAGCGTTATAAAAGTTTACAATTCTAAAGCACATAACGCGGTAATATGCATTTTGATTAACGGAGTTCATATTTAAATCATCCAGCTCTAATTTGGAAAATAGAGCGTCTAAACGTTCTGAATTAGCTTAAACAGAACCATATGGTAATATACAAGGTTTTTGGGTTCAATTTAAATAGTGTTTAACGGGTCATCAATTAGTGATATCTAAGTACCCATGATCGTTAAAATATTTCTGACCATTTTAAAATGCAGCCATCACATTACACTACATAATAATGTGGAATATCAAGACAGAAACGCCTAGAGAAAAACCAATATATATAAAAGGGTTCACAACATCGCAGGTCCATTACAGCGCAAATTAAGCCACACTAAAAGGGTTCACAGCAGATCCACTTGGTTGCTATTTTTTTTTTGGTTTTTTTCTCGGACCCATCTATTATAACATAAACTAACAGTTGTCGAAACCAAACCAAACACCATTAGGAATGAAAGTGTTGTAGTCAAATGTTAACAGGCAGCGAGTTAGGGCCATGTATGGTGACTGTCTCTGGCATCCAGCCATCGTTTCCAACCCTGATGAGTTGAACATAGTATATTTGGTTGATACATGGTCCCCCGTATATATCAATTATATCCGTAGAGCACTGCTTGAATCTCCCTGATAGAGGATCATCCAGTTTTGCAACAAGTACCTGATTGATTATTAATTGTCCATTAGCAGCAAATTAAATTAATTAATAAAGTCATAAGCTAAGCAATAAACTAAAGAAAAGAAATCTTCTGTCCCCATATGGTATCTCCTTCCCGTACCCATTCATTTGTTAACATGTGAAATATAATTATTTTATATTTGATAACTTTTTTTATTATTGTCTTTTCACATATTAATAAATGATTGATTGAGAAAACAGGGAGGGAAAATTTGGGAGATAGAAGATTTCCATCCATAATTATTCATTATGCATTTCATTTCATTAATTAGGCTTATAATTTTTCTCATTTGATCCGCATATATAGTTAATATGATCAGTATATGTGAATGAATGTGCATGGTGCAGAAGGAATAATACCCCACTGCCATAAGCGTCGCCAAATTCAAGACTAATGAGATCTGTCGTGAACGGGGGAGAGCCGCAGCTTGTGGTTATGGTGGCAGTGTAAATGCATCTACTGTCCTGATTCTGCACTATGCATATAGATATATACCATATACATATCTGCCATTAAGTTCAGACCCAACAAAATCTCCAAATACTTTGGATTAAAGGTGTGTTGAGTTGAGGGGTAAAAAATATGAGGGTCCATGAAATTTTGCTCTTTATTATTATTATTTTTATTTCAAACCAAATACGTCATAAATATAGTTCTTTTTTTGATAATTAATAAGTGCTAGACCGTTGAAGAAAGTAGCAAACCACAATGTACCGAAATCATACAAAGAAAACAGGGAATGACTCAAGATACTGGGCCGGGCAACATCTATAACCAAAAAAGTAAAAGACAAAGCAGTTCATGTGTGTATATGTGTAGGTAGAAGACTATAGAATCAGTAATGTTATACAGCCAGCTAGAATATTTGTTAGAATATGATGCGCCAAAATAACTTGCAGAGAATGTTGAATAATAAAGTGAAAATACAGAAATCATGATCAGTGTAATAATAATAATAATAATAATGAAGTGCACACCCAACTAATATGCCACGTCATTAATAATGTTTTAGTAGTTAGATCCAGGCACAACACAATTAGAATGCTAGCCGCAAAATATGTTTAATTTGAGTAAGTAGAATTTTGTTACCGGGTGGATGGTTTTGTGTTACAAAAGTTTACAATTCTAAAGCATATAACGCGGTGATACGCATTTTGATTAACGGGGTCCATATATATGGTAATATAAAAGTCTTTTAGGTTCAATTTAAATAATGTTTGTAACAGGTCATCAATTGGTGATATCTAAGTACCCATGATCCTTAAAACATTAGTGACCATGCTAAAATGTAGCCATTACATTACATTACATAATAATGTGGAATATCAAGACAGAAACGCCTAGAGAAAAACCAATATATAAAAAAGGGTTCACAACATCGCAGGTCCATTACAATACATTTTACGCCCACACTAAAAGGGTTCACAGCAGATCCACTTTGTTGCTATTTTATTTTGGTTTTTTTCTCGGACCCATATATTAGAACATTAACTAGCAGTAGTCAAAACCAAACCAAAAACCATTAGGAATGAAAGTGTTGTAGTGAAATTTAACAGGCAGCGAGTTAGGGCCATGCATGGTGACTGTCTCTGGCATCCAGCCAGTGTATCCAAACCTGGTGAGTTGAAGATAGCATATTTGGTTGATACATGGTCCCCCGTATATATCAATTATTACCGTAGAGCACTGCTTGAATCTCCCTGATTGAGGATCATCCAGTTTTGGAACAAGTACCTGATTGATTATTAATTGTCCATTAGCAGCAGATTAAATTAATTAATAAAGTCACAAGCTAAGCAATAAACTAAAGAATAGAAATTTTCTGTCCCATATGGTATATCATTCCCTATCCCCAATCATTTATTAACATGTGAAATATAGATATTTTATATTTGGTAACTTTTTTTATTGTTGTCTTTTCACGTAGTAATAAATGATTGAGAAAACAGGGAGGAAAGATTTGGGAGATAGAAGATTTTCATTCATAAACTACGTAATTCATTATGCATTTCATTTCATTAATTGGGCTTATAATTATTTTCATTTGATCCGCATATATAGTTAATATGATCAGCATATGTGAATGAATGTGCATGGTGCAGAAGCAATGATACCCCATTGCCATAAGCGTCGCCAAATTTAAGACTAATGAGATCTGTCGTGAACGGGGGAGAGTCGCAGCTTGTGGTTATGATGGCAGTGTAAATGCAGCTACTGTCCTGATTCTGCACAATGCATATAGACCATTAAAAGTGTGTTGAGTTGAGGGGTAAAAAATATGAGGGTCCATGAAATTTTGCTCTTTATTATTATTATTTTTATCTCAAACCAAATACGTCCTAAATATAGTTCTTTTTTTTTATAATTAATAAGTGCTAGACCGTTGAAGAAAGTAGCAAACCACAATGTACCAAAATCATACAAAGAAAACAGGGAATGGCTCAAGATACCGGGCCGGACAACATTTATAACCAAAAAAGTAAAAGACAAAGCAGTTCATGTGTGTATATATGTAGGTAGAAGACTATAGAATCAGTAATGTTATACAGCAGCCAGCTAGAATATTTGTTAGAATATGATGCGCCAAAATAACTTGATTAGAATGTTGAATAATAAAGTAAAAATACAGAAATCATGATCAGTGTAAAAATAATAATAATAATAATAATGAAGTGTCCACCCAACTAATATGCCACGTCATTAAGTTTTTAGTTGTTAGATCCAGGCACAACACAATTAGAATGCTAGCCGCAAAACATGTTTAATTTGAGTAAGTAGAATTTTGTTACCGGGTGGATGGTTTTGTTAGCCTTGAAAGATTCGTTTGCTCGAGGCTGAGGGTCTATTGGCCTGGCTTGTGAGAAGGCAGCAATGATGAAAAATGTGAGGATTAGAGTAAGAGCTTTCATCATGGTTTTGTCTATAAACTGCCACCCACTTTAATTTTGTGCTTGAGGGAAGGAAGAGGAGAGAAAGTACTGAAGTACAACCTTGTGTTGATCTCTAGATGCCCAAGGTTTATTTAAATTAACAAGAGGGTACATATATAGTTCACTCTTTGAATACATTAGTTTTCTCTGGCGATTTCCCTTTATCAAAGGTCGACGACTCAAGTTAATTAATTATGAAAATCTTTGGCACCAAAATATTCTTTATGCTAAACCTACATGTTCTAAAATTTTAATTAACCTTTGGTTATTAGCCAAGAGGCAAGAAAGCAAGGGAACACATTTATGAAGCAACGCAATAATGTATGAGCAGATGATTATATAAAAAATGTTTATATTGATCGCACATTAACATTTAAAAATCTATGAACGTTGAAAATACATTGATGCTGATTCAAATGTTTTTTTTAATATTCTTCATTAATATGAAAAGGTCATATTATAAAAAAATAAATAAATAAAACTTCAATAGACTCAAATAATAATATAGAGTGTGTTTTTTTCACCAAAAATATAAGCCCTATGATTCTTATTTCAATTATTTTACCCGTTGAGCATGAATGAAATTTTAGCCAAGCGTAGTATGGTTCCTTTGCACTGCGCTTCGGCCCTGTTCAACCACCGGAAGAAAAATATATCAATGAGATGATATTTTTCAGTTACGAAATTGTGTTTACATATTATACTGTATATTTTCCAAGGGATATCCATAAATTAACATGGTCACTCCCCTCCCCTCCCCTGCCCATTTTCCTTTCCGTTATTTTTTGAAGTCTTAAAGGGACGAAAATAATCTGTTCATTGCACGAGTCGGAATCATCCTTTTCTTTTTTAGCTGTGTTATTTGTACTATCACTTTATATGATATCATGTTGACACACTTTTATCTATTATTAGAAGAGATGCGAATCCCAAACCCCATCCAATAATAGATAGGAGTATATTGTTACAGTGTCCCATAAATGACGAGTACAAATAACATCTCACTTTCTTTTTTTGGATAACACAGTCAGAATCAACCTATACATATAAAGTCAAGTAGAATTTAAAAATTAGACGTTCTCTCTATCGCATTCAAAGTTAGTGCCCTGTTTGACGTTTTATCCATCCTCAAAGCTACTTTCACACCAAAGTGGACAAACATAAAAGGCTACCAGTGCTACCAGTAGTAACAAACTACTCTTTTGTTTTTTTGTCAACCCAAACTAGTCTTGATATTCGGACAAAAGCAAAAGCAGTCTCTTAATTATACAGTATTATTACAATATAATGTGGAATCAACACCGAACAGCCTGGAGAGAAACCCACATAAAGGGTCCAGAGCCGGCCCATTACACTGCAAACCCACACAAAAGGGTTCACATCGGTCCGGCCCACTACATGGCTATTTTATTTCACTCTTGTTGTTTCTCTGACCCAGTAATGTCTCGAGAAGGTCCACTACACCGTAGCCTTCGAGGCTGATGAATAACCATAACAGTAGTCGAAGCCATACCAAATACCATTGGGAATGTAAGTGTTGTAGTAGAATGTAACAGGCCTGGAGTTGTAGGCATATACGGTCACTGACTCAGGTATCCAACCATCGTATCCGGTCCTGTATAGGTACAGGTAGCAGATTTGGTAGGTGCATGGACCGTATATCTCGAATGTATCCGTAGAGCACCGCTCGAATGTCCCAGAAGAAGGATCATCCAGTCTTGGAACATAAACCTAATTATCCAAACCAAACCAAACCAAGAGACCAGCATCATCATTAACTACCTACCCACTATGCATTTCATTGGATTAAATCAAGATAGATCTATGAGTGCAGATCAAGGAACCTGATAGCCATAAGCATCGCCAAAAGAAAGACTGATGCGATCTCTAGTATATGAGGGAGAACTGCAGCTTGTCCTTATGGTCACCGTGAAAGTACAGCTATTACCTTCATTCTGTAAGATACATAAATATCTATTATATTACAATGTCTGCCTTTAATTGAAGCTTAAGAGGCAAGAAAATCTGGAAATGCTTTGCTCTTATATTTAGGTCATTTACAAAGTAGTCAAAGAAAGCAGTTCATATGTTATCTAGTAACTCAAAATTCATAGGTAAAAGGGACACTGATGGAAAGCTACTAAGTCACTTTGGATAATTTATAATTTCGGGGTTTCCGATATAGGAAAAAGAAAAAGGTTGTCGAAAAGTAAAGTAAAAGCTTACCAGGTGTTGCTGGGTTTGGTTCGGCTTGAATGATTCGTTAGGTTGAGGCTGAGTGGCGATTGGCTTTGCTTGTGAGAAGGCAGCAACGATGCAAAATGTGAGGATTAAACTCAGAGCTTTCATGGTGTTGTTGCCCATGAACTGTGCTACCTTGTTTAATGTTGTGCTTAGCTTGAACCTTGAAGGGAAGAAGGAGCTACAAGCAGTGAAGCACAAGCTTGTCTTTCTTGACGTCCTGATTTTATCTTTTATTATGCAAAGAAAAGGACAAGGGCAGGTCAGTGCATTTATTTTCTGTTGATATTTTCCTTTGTATTATGTCAATGTAAATCTTCGGGATCAAAAGATTCCTTATTCTTGGCCTTAACCTTAACCTTAACCTTGTAACCTTATATACCCAATCTACTGATTCCAAAATTTTAATGGGCCTTTGATTTTTAGCCACGAGACAAAAAGTAACTTGCACTCGTTTTGATCTGAAAGTATGCTCAATTAGGAAAACTTACCTACCAAGTCATAAACAAACTTACTTCAATAGAGAGTAGTTCTCCTGTAAATATTCGTAAACTTTATTCTTCTTCGTTTTCACTCCTCACCAAAAGTATTGCCCTTTGATTGTGTTTTACCAACTTAACCATAAGAAAATTTCACCGTTTTCTCCGTTTCCGCAAATTAATAAACAAGACGGTTCATTTGATAAATATCGTTTGAAAGACTTACTTTAGTAGATGATGAAATTTTTTGTTTTATTTGTATGAAAACCCCAACCTCATTCAGAACTAAGGGTGGGCAAGTCGTTTTTGTAAGCTTTAATTCCCATCAATATCAATACACTTTGATGGCTTTACTTAAGGTCACTTACCACTAAAACTAAACCTAAGCCTCATCTCATGGGGGAACAAAAGTGAGTCACGTCTGTACGAAGCATTATTTTATTTCGCCTCGCCAACCTCGCGTTATAATTTACACCAACCATTTATCACCACAATCAACACTTAATTTGACGTTTCGATGCTTTGCCAGAAAGTGTCAAAAAGGTTATCCTTTTCACATGCAAAATTTTAAACTGCATTATTTCGATGCGTGACCATCTGTCAATTACGCGTCTGCAAGCTCAGACAGTGAGGACAAAAAGATACATACATACATGCAGAGAAGTTCTTTCCTCCACCTGGAGGAAGAGAATCCTTCCTCCACACAACAATCTCACCATTCAATTCCATTGGGTCCCACTTCTCACACAACTTTTACAAATGCTTGGATGGTGTACAATGCATGTGGAGGAAGACACACATTTCCTCCCGAAGGATATAAGAAAAATCCCATACATGCATAGATGCAAGGCCGCACAAAAACTTTGAGCATAATTTTAAAAGTTTATTGTCAACCACACTCAAAAAACACTAACTAAACGAATAAATATATATTGAATAAAATTTAAGTGATCCATTTTTATTGTGTGTGTGTTAGTATGATGTATTAGACTTGTTGAGTGTATCGGTATAATGTATTAAACTTGTGTTCATGTAATAATAAATCAAATTCCGGATTATAAATAATTCAGAAATGCGTCCTTCATCAGTAAGCAGTCACCTGCCATCATCAGTGGATAAAAATCGTCGGGGAGAGGGGGGGAGAAAAGAAAAAAGGAACACACATCCGATGAAGAGTACTTAGAATAGTAAACCAAGAGATAAAAGGAAAGAAGTCAAAAGAACACACAAAGCAAATCGCACAAGGCAGAATATGTTGCAAAACAAAAATGTTAAAATTTGAGAAGATTGATACAAATATAGGACCAACAAAATCCTCACCTATGTACGAGAGATTAAGGAAGCAAGCTCATAACCAGAGGATTGCCTGAATTAAAGCTGTTGCAAATCTAAGATATCCTACAGAAGCTTCAATGCCTTGATGTCCAAGCAATAAGATGTCAAGATGCTCAACACACGACTTGCACTGCTGATTGTATTCTGACTGGCCATGAACTTCCCATTCAGAACTCCGTTGGAGGCTTTAACCTCATCAATCTTTTGATTCTATCTTTTTCTGTATTTTCCAAATATCCCTTCAGAAGTTTGACAGGGAAAATGTCAAGCAAAGCATCAAACAGCTATTGCTCCTTGCAACAACGTACCACAGAAGTTGCAAGAAGATCAAGTTTGGATCAGTATTGTGTGTAAACAGAGAACAAAAGAATTTGACTTTTGCAAGACAATATGGGGAAAATCAAATCCACTTTTGAGCTGTATTGTGAAGCTTTTAATTGCTCCAGTTCACATAAATTCTTATATATGCTTAAAAAGATGGAACATTGCCACACCACCATAACCGTAAATAATGTCAGATTTGATTTGATGGGTCTCATCCAGAATGAATGACATCAATAATAATATTCACACTAACTAGATGCATATGATGACATATACCGCATGTAATAAATTGATGTGTTTCAGATGCAAGCAGAATGAGCAAGCAAAGAAAAATTTTAAAAATTTAGCTCTCATTTTTTGTAGACACTGTCCAGCAGGTCTCCTCACCTTCCATACGATCTCATCCAAGCACAAGCAAATTCTTCCATACTTATCAAGGAAAAGGCGCTCAGTTGGGGGCTTCCCACATACATCCTTCACAGCTGAGGTTATGACAAAGATCACTTCTGACACTGGAAAAGAACAAATCATTGGTAAATAGTACTGTCAATGCAAAGTACTTGACAGCTCTTAAATATATACCTTTTTCCAGCCCCTGGTGAAATAGCAGCATGCTTGATATTGTTAAAAATACTGATGCCACCAAATGTCACTATAAACAAAATAACATGTTCTTCTTTACCAATATTTTTCTTTTCTTGGGAACTCAAACAATAGTCTCTACTAAGTTTAGATTCCAAGATCTATCCCTAACCAGTTCATTTGTTGCTAGTTTTTCTTACTACTCCATTATCGCGTGGTAACACATAGAATCACACAATTTTATGACTTCACCAAGCCTGGGCGATCCCGATTCCATCCCCCAACTCGCTGCCACCAGATAGCGTGGGATCGCCAGGTAAGATCGCAAACTTGGTGGAATTGGCCATGTTTTACGAGCTCTATGCGTCCAAGGAATGAAAAGCTCCAATCCGAATTTGAGACATAACCTGGCCCATTTGCACACAACCCAGTATCGAGCCCAAAGGAACTCTAGTCAAGTGAGTTTCCCACTCTTTGCCTCCTACTTTTCTTTGTGTCTCTCGATTCTCCACTCTCTCTTCTCTCTGTTCTTCGTCTCTTCCTTTGGTCTGTGTTCTTTGAGGACAACGATCGACCGGGCTTCGAAGCTCAACGAGTTGGAGCTTCCCTGGCATCAGGCTTGGTTGTGCTCTCTCTTCTCTTCTCTTCTCCGATCTCATCTAAAGTCATCATCTCCAGTGAGCTCACGGCCAGCAACAAAGCTGAGCTCTTCCTTCTTTCTTTTACGATCACTTCCTTCTTAGATGGCTCAATGCCTTGGTTGCATGCTGCCTTTGTCATTTCTACTCTACAAAAATTTTGATATTATGATTGAAACTCAGAGAGTATTTCTGTGTTGGATTTTTTTACTAGGGATTGTGTTAGAAAATGTCATCAAACATTGTTGATGAGGGGAACAGAGGTGCTGCATCTGCTACTGGACATGTCTTTGTTCTAGAGCCTTCCATTTGGGCTGAGTGCAAGTTTGTTTGGGTTGTTTTTTCTTGTTCTGGGCTTCTATCCTTGTTAAAAAAATTGGTAAGCGTATTAAAGATATTAAAAATTGTTTGAGCTAGGTTTATCTTTTTTTATATTTTATTTTGCTTATTTATGGTATGTTACATGCCTATATATTTATATAAATTTAATTATTTATTTTTGGTAGGATCTTACGATCCCACGCTTTACGTGTTTGTATTCCCCTTCTGATCCTACGTAGGATCTCGATTTTAGCAACCTTGCTTCCGAAATCACATCAGTATCCTGGTTGGTGCCAGCAAACTATGAGCTCAATGGCTCCACAATCCATATTTTACCTCTCCATCACCTCCATTAGTTTTCTTCTTAACTCCCCTATAATCTCCTTTTTTTTTTATATTCCTATATCATATAGCCTTTTATTTCTAATGCACATATATTTGTGTCTTTGGCCACTTATTATTAGCTACCTAAATGAAAGAGCACATTCTAACTTGTGGATATTCATGACAAGACAAAATAAAGAGCTAGTCTCTCCAACTGCTTTTTTGAAAAATCTCCTTAATCACCTCAAAATAACAAAAAGCTATGAACCAACAACCTAGCCAGTGCTCAAAACAAGTGAGCACATCCACTTGCAAGCATCAACAACAGAAATGACTCCTTTCTAAGTTTTAATTTTGCCATAACAAACTTGGATGACTCATTTCTATAAATTATTTTACCATCATCAAATATAAAATATGGTTCAATGGATACGTACAAGCAAGTTCATCATACTCATCCTTCCCCACAACATATATGCTGACATCCCCAAGCACAGTGTATACAATATAAACTGACCTGAAAGAGATAAAATACATAAGTAAAATACTATATCATCACATAATAAAAAGGCATAATTTCCTAAAACCAAGGAATATGAATGAACAATTGTTGGCAGTGAGGCAAAAGATAATATTCTAGAAAAATTTTGCATCAACTCAAACTTCTGATTTTGATGGCTTTAGTAATCTAAAATTCATGGGAAAAGTTTGCATGCCAGTGGTTTAGCTTTCACTTCTACAATTTATTTCCACTTTTTCCATTGATGACTACACGATCTGAAATATTCTAGTAACTAATATTATTCAGTTTGTTCATCTTCTTGCACCAAAAAAACACAAGGAAATAAGAGGAGAAATGGTCAAAGTCCACATTTTTTTGTTTAATTTTTACAATAATTCAGGAAAACAGCTTCGATTCAACAGCCCATTTTCCTTGTCTGCTACATTCCAAGTAACCACTGTTGACTACTCCTCCCTCACTGGTTCAGAACCAAACATCACATCTTCAAGGCATGAGATGAGACACATTAGAGAACAAAATACTTACTTGTGGCAAGCCACGAGGAGCTCTTCGTTTTTGACACCCTTGAGATTATCAGCTCCTAGTTTAACCAAGAAGGAACGCCAGTGTAGCCTCTCCTCTGCAGGAACTCCATGAAAACTGCAACAATAAAAGAGTAAAAGACAACGTAGGAATAAATTAAGCTCAATACACAATGATCAACGCGAAACTAATACCAAATACCTATATTTTTAGTTCCTATCTCTTTTCCATTTGATCTGATTAGCAATTGATTGATCATACGCTTAAAATAATATGCCTTTGTCCGTATCAAATGTTTATTGAAGTAGACAATAAGTTGTCAGTGACATTTCATTCAATCCATTTATTTAATTGTGCAGTTAATTATGATTATGAAAGCTCCTCCCCCTCCCTTCTAGGAATGAAGATTGGGTTTTCCAAATTGCTTCAGAAAACAACAACTATGTGAGTCTATGCCTATTCTACTTCAAAACCAATAAAGGGATCCCACAGTAATATCAGGAATTTCGAGTGTTTTGAAGTGAGGAAGCATACAGAACAAACAAATAAATCAAAATTGGGAGAAATGACTTGGACGATAGCAGCATAAGAGAATTGGGAAAATGGGAAGAAGAAGAAGAAGAAAGGGATCGAAACGCACCGTTCGATGAGGATATTGCCCTCGGCGTTCGCAAACAGCACAGCAAGTATCATAGTATCAGCCTCCCTCAACTTCTTCTTCTTCTTTCTTTCTTCTTCGTTCTTCTCTCGTCTGCGAGCTGCAATTTCTGAAATGAAATCGCAGACATCTTCGCTTTCTTGTCGTAGTTGTCTATAGACTGCTCTCCGTAAAATTACTTAAATGCCCTGCTATTTTTTAGATTTCCCTCTGATTACCAGTTTTATTTTTAAATTGCTTATTTTCAGTCAAGGTAAGTAATTTATTTAACTTCGCTCGGGGAGAGATGTTAAGTGCTATTTTACTTTGAGGATTTAATTACCGTATTGAAAATGAAATAATTTTAAAATTTGTGACAGTTCCAAAAAAAAATAATGTAAGCAATCTCTTTGAGTTGTATTTTTCTTCAATTGATTCAAAGAATTTATTTTGGGTAAAATCCTTTAACAGAGTTATTACGTGATCATTTTGTATTATGGTAAAAAAATATTCCAATTTCATCGGTCTTTTTTTTAAAAAAAATTTCCTTCGTTCCTTTAAAAGATTCCTTTAAAAAACTATTTTACAAAATGATTTTAAGTTCAGTTTTTAAAAATAAAAAACAGAAAAACTTATTTGATAATTTAACTTTAAAAATAATTTTATAATAATGAAAATAGAAAATCTGTTTGGATAATTTTTTTAAAAAATAACTTTTAAAACTAATAAAATAAAAAACTGTTTGACAAATTGCATTACTATAAATAAATTTCAAACTTAACTTGGCTACCAAAAATTTGACGACACCTCTCCTAAAAACTATACAACCCATGAATCAAATACAGATGTAATACCAATTTCAGAATACTCATACAATAATTAAAAGGAGATTAAACTTTGTCAAAAAAAAAAAATAAAGAATAAACAGAGATGGGAAGGAATGCCGTGAACCACCACCGCCATATTCCCTCACTTGTGTTGTGCCTCTTCCCCTTTTAGCCTTTTCCACACTGCCGTGAGGGTCACCCCAACCACCGTAGCCCACCTTTGCCTTGCTCTGCCCCAGGCACCACTGTCGGCGGTCCTCCTCCTCTTTCATCGTGATCTTCTTTCCCTGCGCTCTCGATCGGCTCGCCTCCGAGCAAGAAAACCACCGTGAAGCCCGATCTGGCCATCATCCCTCTCCTCCTCACTGTTGCACCCTCTCTTAATGCCGGATCAGCCTTCCTAGCTGCGCTAGAACCGCGACTTTAGATCACTTCTCGTGCTGCCGCAGGCGACATATCCATCGAACTACCTCCCTTCACTAACGCTAACTTCGCCACTGCCGTCCTCCCTCATCGCCGCGTGGTGATCGCCACCCACATCCCATCTTCGTGCGGTCTCTTCCTCTTCCTCCCGCGACCTCACGCATCACGTCCTCACGCCGCATCCCCTCATCATTCTCAGCCCTGCGACCTAGCTCATCATGTGGACGTCCCTCATCGTTCTCAGCGCTGCGTCGCTCATTGTTCTCAGCGTTGCGTCCCACATCTACAACTCTATGTGAGCAGTCCGCCGAAGATCCACCATCTTCAGAACCCAACCTCGGCTCCCTCTCTTCCAACCATCACCTCAGCTGTGATAACCCTGGCTGGTCTCAAGCATGAATGGCGTGGAAAGGAAAGCCCACAAAATGAGAAGAGAGAAACAGGAAACAAGAATCGAAGGATGGCAAAAACATAAACTCAATAAAATCACAAGTTTGCCACTGCGTTTTTGTTGGTTTTAAAAATAGAATTTTATAAAACATCTCAAAACTGTTTTTGTGTTTCAGTTTTTAAAACTCACTTTTAGTTTTTTTGTTTTTAAAACTCAACTTGACAAAACAAGTTAACAAACGTGTTTTTCTGTTTTTATATTTTTAAAAAGTGAAAACTGTTTTTAAAATTGGTTGCCAGGCTGCTAGAATCATTGTCCTCAGATTCTCCTAAACTATATTACTAGCACTTGTTTACTGTTCGTTCAATGTGAAGCTTATCTTTTTTTTGTTGATGGAAGCTTATCTATATTTCCATTATTATTATTACTTAAAATGATTGCATTGATTTTTCTCCTTTTAGAATAAAGAATGTTAGCACAAGTAATGCTTTTGTATCTGGGAATGCTGGCATGATAAATCTGGTATATGACTCCAGATATTTAGCTTCATTTTACACGTAATTTTGTCAATTTTTTTGGATAAACACTTGTAATCAAGACTGTACAGTGTTAACCCAGAACTGTGGTTGGCCAGCAATCATTATACGAGCAGTCCTCTGTAAAATCATAAATGTGTTTCCACTTCACATGGAATGTGATGCGACATGTGCCACACCTTACAGCCAAGTCATGGTGAGCCCTATAAGTTCAGTGAGAAACCAGAAATCATTATCCAATTATGGAAATTACAAAAAGAAAAGAAAAGAAAAGAAAAGAAAAGCAATATTAAGCTTTCACAAAGAAGCCCGAGCCTATTGTTAAGAAAGCTAAAGCATTCTAAGGCTAGGCACCATTTAACGCCGCTATAGTACGTGGAAGCTATGCTTTTGAAAGATAAAGAAGACCTCAATTCAATTGTTACCGCTAGTATTGCTTACTAACATCTTCCCACAAGTTCCAACCTTGGTTTTCACTCCTCTTCTCTTCCATTAGCTTCAAATAAATAAAATTGGTCTGATCTATCTCTCTCTACCACCTTACCATATGGAGAGCAGCTCATCTCATAACAATGAATGTGACAAACCAATTAGGGGATGCATCAGCAGCTGCCTATAGTCCCCCACTTGGAAGTCAATTAAATCTTCCGTGTTCTTGTTAGAGACACAAATGCCCTGGCCTATAGAACCTACAAATCTCTACCACATGGGGTTTGTTACTCCATAATTCATTTATTTCCATTCGGGAATGGAATATTTCAGTGTAACACCCTTTATAGAATAAAGATGAATTGCTTTTCCATTTTCCTTTTTCCAAAGCTTCAACGCCACCCCATAAACTCATATGTGTGGCTGAGCTCAATTAAGATGAAAAATGTGGGAACCGTATTGCCTTGTATGTATTAGGATCAAATGCTGCACCAACAACACGACGTTACAGATCCCAGGCATTAAGTTGTTCATTTTGCTTATGTGCGTCATTCTTAATTTGTTTAGCAAGGATCTAGAGATTTTAGTGTATCACTGAATATCATTACCACTTCAACCTTTTCATGCATGCACAAATTAATTAATAAATAGATTTCTACATGCTGAAATGAGATCAACCATTGGCTAATCCTTCTACAACGACTTCTGAATCTTCTTCTAGTCATAACCCTTGTACTAAATGTCGGCAGGAATCTTCAAATCAAGGTTTCAAAGTTCATTATCCTTGCAGACAGATCTTGAATCATCCACGCGTCAGTATCAATTTGAATAAGCGAACTTGTTCTGTCAAAATTAGCATATGTTTTGCTACTTATAATTAAATCAACAAGGGCAGGACGCTCCCCCCAATTTTATTCAAAATTTTTCTTTGGTTTCAGGCATAATCATTTGTGCGGCTACACTGTTTGTTAGATGCGTTCAGATGTTTCTATTTCAAAAAATCAGAATATGTACTATTAAGATTTAAAAACTCTCCACTTTTGGTTCATCTATACATATCTGTCTCGTTTTATTCATTTTTCTTCCCAGTGCAATCGGAGTTTGTAACATGCATACTGACATAGAAATAACCCGAACAATGGAAAAGCTAATTTGATCTTTAGTTGAGGATGTGACTAGTTTAAGTGTTCCGAATTCAAATCAAGTCTTATATTTGTACAAACAGATCAGATGAGGAGTTTCTCAAAAACCGATTCACCTCCTCAACAGAATAAAGCAAAGAGGGAGAAGAAAAATTACATATCTTTATAGAAATTTATAATATAATATCTAATATGCTGACATCTATGATGAAGTCATAGGCCGTCTTGTCGTTTTCCAGCTTTTACACCTCATGGAAAGAGTTGATGGTAAAATCTTCACCTAGGTGAACATGAATCATTGGTGTGAGGTTGAGGATCAGCGTTTAGAGGTCATAGAAGTTGCTCTTTTATTAAATTATGAGATAGTTGATATATCAATAAAGAAAGCTCTTTGCATTCCTGCAGTGAGATATTTATCATGAGTATCATCAAATTCTGACTTTCATTTATCTTCTGAAAATGCAATTTGAAAAGGGATTTGTTTACTTCAATGGCTCTATCTCTAGGAAAATTAAATTTGAATTCATCTCCTGTTATCTACAAAATGTAAGCAAAAGCTGGACCAAGATTATTCAATCATGAGAAAGAGACATCGAAAAACCAAAATCCACTTTATTTATAACTTTTCTATTCAAGGAGAACATGCATGGAATGTAACTGTAGTAATAATAATTCCCAGTTAGTTTAACTGGATATATAGTTTTTATAGAGTACATACATATAAAATACAAAGGATCGGAGGGCATAGGTAGTTACACATGTGGGAAATAATCATAGGCACACCACATACTCAAAAATAAAAGTTTAGCACACTCCTACTTAGGGACAAACAAACAAATAAAACCCCAATGAAAAGGACTACGTGGGACTTAGAAGCCTCCTTCAGTGAGCCCCACGTGAAAATGAACAAAAGCATTAAGCTTAGTACCTATTCAGAAGCTCCTCAACCATCTGCAGGGCAATCCTCTGCTCCTCATCCAAGCCATTATTCTCCTCTGGTTTCACCTTCTCTGGCATAGTGTGTGGCTCTGGAAAAACTGAATCAGAAGCAGAACAACAAGCTCCAAGGTGGTTGTTCTTGTTCTTCTTCTTTTCCAACTCAACCATCATGATCCAGTTTGATTCGGAGCGAGGCCCTGCACGCTTCTGCCACACCCCAATGTGTGAATTCTCCGTGTCGAGCCTCAGGCAAGTGAGGGAAGGTGAAGGTGACTTGCAGCACTTCCTCAGCTTTGCGCTGAGAACAGCAGCGAATGTTTTGGATGTTGAAATGTGATGATTCCCCGTTTGGTTCTCCGCAACTGGGAAGTTTGTTTTGGCGTTCCTTCCACTCATCAGAATGGCTGCTTCATCATATGCTCTTGCTGCTGCTTCTGCAGTTTCAAATGTCCCTAGCCACACCCTCCTTTTCCTATTCAAACACCATAAGTAAACTATAAGTTATATTGTATGTTCACTTTCAATGCACATTTTTCTCAATGCTGCTTAGCAATCCCATCCAAAGAAACTAGTAACATATCAAAATCAATATGAAATATTCATAAGCAAATAAAACACACAAAGTAGTATACTATTGTTAGTAATGCTTTTGAAGAAGGAAAACAAACACATGAATAAAACTATTGAGTTAGTTTGATGCTAGTACAATAATGGGTGACGAATCTCAGAGACCCAAGAGCCCCAATGGCGTTGCCTGACCCCTCTGAATTTCTTTGATTCCACCATATCTCTTAATTTATTTGGAGAGAGAGAGAGAGAGAGAGAGAGAGAGGAGGGAAGAGAAGGAAGGAGAGAGAGGTGTATATGGAGCTTGTGACATAAAATGTGGAAGTCACAATATGCCGTGATGATGCAGCAATTTAAGGCTATTTCCTGAACTTGTAATATTTGATAAGGTGCCCGCAATAAGTGCTAACTAAAACGTCCAAATTATATTACCCTCTATGTGCCTCTGATGCTGATATCCCATGAAATACCCTTAACAGCGATAATTCTTATTAGAGTAAGGCTAGCTTCACAATACAGAGTTAAAACAAAAAAAAACAAAAAAAACACTCACACACACAAACACATCCCAACTGTTGTCAGTAGAATGTTTGGTGAAAACCCTTAGACTAACAGTTAGCTATTTCTTTGTTGTTTGCATGATTGAAACTTGCATCCAAAACTTAAACCTCACCTTGCTCTAACTATGTGATTTTAAGGATAAGTTTCAGTTTTTAGTTTTCATTTTCAGTTTTTCAGTTTTCCATATTTTGTAAAAGAAATATTGTAATTTTGAAAACTACGGGATTATTTGCTTTCAATTTCCAGTTTTTCCAGAATTTGTGAAGGAAAAACTGAAAAAATTAAAAACTGAAATTTGTGAATTTTCAATTTTGTCTTCACAAATCCTAGAAAACTGGGAAACTGGAAATAAAAACTGGAAATTGGAAATTGGGAACTGAAAGCAAACAACTCTAGTTTTCAGTTTTTATTTTCAGTTTTTTATTTACAAATTCCTGAAAATTGGAAAACTGAAAATGAAAACTGGAAACTGAAAATTGAAACCAAACAGCTCCTAGCCCAAATGAAAAATAAGAGTGTAACCATTCTTAATTTAATAACTTGTTCAATAACTTGTACTGTGATCTTAATTCACAAAATTATTTAAGAATGATTACATCCTTATTTACTCGTTTTATTAGAGCTCTATAATTATGATGATATTAGCATTACTTTGCAAATTGTAAGAAAGTCGCTTGGCTCCCTAATACTAATAGTGCCATTATTAATCATAACTCCTTTAAAGCATATTGATTTATCAGGGAGAGTGGGGTAGAATGAAAAAGACAGACGATATATATGCATATATGAAAGGTAAAATTTGTATGAAATTTTTATGCTTGGTGAACTAATTAATAAATCCAAACATTATATATACATACAAAACTCAGATTATTGGTTGGAGCCTTGGCAGTTCTCCTTTTCTATGGCTATGACATTATTGGGAAATGATAATCAATTGCATGTAGGTGGCGCCATTAGCTCTTCAAAAAAAAAATATCAATCAAATGACTTATATTTATTTAGTTCTTAATGAATAATAATAATAATATTATGGTGTCATGCGTTTGTTCCATTGCAACATGATACTGCTGTCTGTCATTCCACAATACTGTGATGATAGCGCACAATTTTTGGTGCTATAATAGAAGATTAATCAGCTTTGTTAGAATTTATGTCAGTTTAGGTAATTTTAAATGCTACTATGTACAGGTAGAATAATAGTATAGATTTTTAGGGAAATGATGTGCTCCAGTAGATATCAGATCTTAAGCATTCCCCTTCCTTTCAACTTTTGGAGTTTCATTCATACGTGTTATTGCCTATTTCATCCTACTCCCAATTCCAGGTACGCTAAATTAATCTAATCACACCTTTAAAGTACAAGTGTTTCTTAATTCATAGAAAAGAAAATGAAGTCTCACAAAAGGAATACAGAGAACTAGAGAACTGAGAGAAGTGTGAAGATGCTACTATTTCTTGGGAAAAATGCTAGTATCGTATCACGAAAATATAGAACTAACTAGGGAACCATAAGATATGTACAACATATCCATTAATCCATAATAGTGTTAATATGATTCCGGTACAGATTAAGAGACAAATCTATTAATAACAAAGAATTGGTGCTTTAGTATGGTGAAAAATTAAATTCTGTAGGAACAGGCTTTCTCTTCCTCTACAAGGCAAGTAACAAAACAAATCCAATAAATAATGGCCCTTCTTATGTAGATGATGATCCTCCTAAAAATAGTTGGTCATGAATATGTCATTAACAAAGAATGCGTATGAAATTTTAACTTCCGATGACAATGCTGGATATACTTGTTGAATCATATAAAGTCCAAATTGTAAAAGGGTCTTCCCTCATCCAGTCACTCCAAAATATCAAGACAATGTTTCATGTTCATGTGAGACTAAGGTTTACAAAAGGGTTTCCTCTCCTTTCCGTTTTCAGTCATCATACCAACAAGTGTCAATATCTACATTAATAGAGCACAGTTTGATCATTAATAAACAAAGAGACCGATTTTTTTTCTTACCACAGTTAAATATTCTGCACCATATTTCACTTGAAGTTAAGTGCAGGATCCAACCATGTGAAAATTTCTGTCTGCTCTTCAATTTAATTCAGATGTTGTGAGTAACAGAAGTTACTGAAAATTCTACCCTGTTACTTAAATTCGCATTTTGTATCAATGTCAGTGGCCCAAAAGTAGTAGCTACCGAATTCAGTGGAACGCATTGCGTGAGTGTTTTCACCGCAATAGAAAAATCAACGGCCCAACATCTCAGCTGGTGTAAAGTGGAGTGCTATAGTACAAACACTTTACCTCATGGAAGCCTTTTAGTTTCTTGTGCTACCTCTAACCAGTCTTTGTAGTGGAGAGTGCTTCACGTTCCGCATCAACCACCACCTAGTCATTTTTATTGATCGTGAAAATCAATTCTCAGGGTCATTGGCTTGGTTGGACAATATTGGCCTAACACTTTGCCTTGTCTAAATTTTGACATGTGATTTCAACAGCTATCTCCCACTCTTTATCAATATGAGAAAAGAACGTAATATCCTACAAATTATACCAGGCCATATCTTCACCTCTCTTTTTTCCCCCATTTACTACAAGAAGTTTACAATTTGTATAAATAAAAATGTACATTGAACTTCGACCATGGTAGTAACGTGGGCCATGATCCATAGTTTTAAGGAGTCCGGTCAATCCAGCACAATACTATTCTGTCGAACTCCTTAAAACTTTGTATGTAACAAGTCAAGTGCTCAGCCAATTTCTCTAGGAGTCTTGATTTCCTAATCGTGGATAAGCATGATATCTGTTTTTTCTTTTTTCATATAATGACATCTACTCAAGTAATTAGCCTTAGTTTTCAGCCATCCATCCCAAGCAATCTTTCTCTCAACATGCATTTATGCAACCTTGAGGCAACCATGTCTTAAGAGTGTCACGTCTGTCTTCAGTTTACATAGACAGAGATAGTTGACGGTTTAGTATTGGGAGTATCAGAAAGAGAAATATTATTTCAACCCCCCACACTTTGAACATCGTGTCAATATCTAAACTATCACTCATAAATTTTGTGGTCCCTACTTAAAATATGAACTTTGATTTTCTATTTTTAGATTTGATTGAATCTCTATAGACATTTCCTTTTTGGTTGTTAAAATAATACCACCCTATCACAAATAGGCTAACTCTATGGTCTTGATACTATCCTTGCAACCAACATATGAATACGGTCATAACTGCATTCAATATGGTAAGTCTGTACAAGTCAATTCAAGAATTTGCCAATGGGAATAGGCGATTACTAGCACAACCGGCTCCATGGCAACACAATTTGCCCAGTTGAAAGGCAAATTGTTGGGTAGTGGCGTCGCCGGACCCAATTAGCGCAAGGAAAATTTAGGAAAATTTAGCTCAAGGCAAATTGCTGGAGCTAGCGAAATTACTAGACGAGCCCAATTTTTCAAAGTACAAGTTTCCCTCTTTGAACCATGCATATATATACCACCCCCAAAGAAAATGATCATGAATATATATGGTCCATTCTGCAGACTCCTATTCCAAGCTGGCATATATGCTTATGCTTATACTATTTATACTAGCGTGTTGACAACAAGAAAAAAAAGTTATACTAGCACTATTTCTTTAATTTTTTTAAAGTCTTCATTGCTGTTACCAACACAGTTCCTAGATTAAAAATGTAAGTCTATATAATAGCTAAGCAACAAAAAAAATGTAAATAGTGAAGGGAACTATATCTTAGTTTATATGAGCATTCAAATCCTACTCTAACATTTTTCAACGAGCATGTAGATTAGTCATTGAGTAGTTGTTCTAGGTTAACTAGAGGTTGAAGGTTTGAGCTTTTGTTACGCAATTGTGTTAAAATTTGAGAGGAAAAGTTTTGTTACTCTAATAATCCTATGCGAGCTAAATAGAATTGTCTTCCGTAAGAGCATACATGTGTTTTGAGACATTTTAAAAAATCCTTTTCACATGACATGACATATGCAATCATGGAGAGCTCTTCTGTGTTCAATTTCTGAATGGCCCAAATGACCCCACCTCTACCCCACCTAATTATATAATCTATACCTAGCTAGGAAGTGGACGATGGCTATCTATCCAACACCAAAAAGATGCCAAGGCCAAATATTCTTTCAACAAGAAGTGTGGGACAGCAACCACTGTCACCTATGTCCCTCCCTTGATAAAGAATAAGTGTGACTTCTGTTGGGAGAATTGGTCTTTGTGATGGGAGATGTGATAATACTTCCATTTCGTTGTTCACGCAGTTGAAATTACTAGATTAATTATCTTTACGTAGTGTGTGACCAGGTTAATTACTAGAGAGTATTAGGTTGTGTACTCTGGCCAGATACCGGAACATAACAAGGTCACTCACTTGCTTCACTATCCCATTCTAGTAGAGCCACAGGGTTGCCGGGATTTGACTTCTTCCCCGGCACCAAGGATCGTGTTATGCTCGCTTGAGTCCTCTTAAATGTTTGCATATTTGCAGCAGATTCTCATTCAATATCGGTATTTGTTGAATACTAATTAATGGGTATTTGTTAGTCAGGCATTATAGTAAATAAATATTGTTGTCTAAATACAAATAGTTAATCTTAATAAAATATTAAATTTTGATAAAAACTACTTGATTTGCTTTCAATTAAGCATATGACTATTTCATTTTCATCCCTTCAAATATAATGATTCTCTAGATATTTTTACTTTGGCATTATAAAACTGCATTTATTTTAAGATAAAATTATTTTATTAATTATAATTTTATATAATATATTCTCCTATATCCATACCATAAATTTTACAAAATTTTCACATATTATACCTACATCTGTATTTAGTAGTAGTAATGTATTAGTATCTATACAGCATATGTGTCACATTATTTACTTGGTGTGATTTGCATGATCACTGTCCACCATACCAATTTAGCACCTATTTATTTAGGTGCTTAGAATGAAAAAACACATTTTTCAAGACACTTTTAATCTTTTCCTTTGAATAAAAGTGTATTGGAACATGTATCAAGTTGATTACAGGTTTAAACAAACATGTTGTTAAACTTTAAATTATATTATATATATATATATACACGGTGAAATTGTCACTTCCAACTATCAGTCCCAAGGGTTCGATCGGATGAACAGGTTCTTGGGCATATGGGATTAATCATGTCATAACACGCTAGTGGTGACAATTTGTGCCTCTCATATTCATCACCTAATCCACCACACTTTGTTCAGTTGATTTCTCCCTTATTCTTGTTTGCTTTACCCTAGCAGGGATAACCTTCAAAACAACAATATTGGGAGCATAACTTAAAAGCATTAAAATTTTCAACACCAGTAATTTTGGACGGACATATTGTTACTAAAGTGCCTTTCAATGCATCTGCATATAATTAGGCAGTGATAATGGACGGCGACAATAATGAACAGGACATATGCTTCGTTTTCCTCTTAATTGCATTTTATGCGCAAGAATTTTCCCTCCTAATTTATACACCCACCAGCGCTACGTGTACATGCTATTAATTAATATTAATATCATTTAATATTCGAGGATCTTGAAAAAGAAGACAAAAGTTTTGCGCTTCTGGCTTCATGACGAATTAAAAAGGGAGTTAGTCAACCAAAAAAAAATATAGGAATAATTAGAGTGTGTTTGATTTTAAAAATTAGTTTTTTATTTTGATTTTGTGAAAAGTAGTGTAAATTAAAATAATATTAAAAAGTAGAAATAAAAATTGAAAATTAAGGAGTGTTTTTTAAAACCAAACCCAGTCTTTGATTTCTTAGAAATCAAACAGCCTCAGCGAGTTGTCACGAACGGTCTTTCTTGACGGGTTAATTAGCAAAAGATTTTAGAAGGTACTGGAAGACCGTGAAAAAATATAGAATATTGTAGAATAATGAAGAGTACTCTAGAATGTTCTAGAAACTTGTGGAACCATGTAGAATAATCTAGAACTATGTAGAAGTATGTAGAGACATGTAGAAGTATGTAGAGACATGTAGAAGCATCTAGAAGCATGTAGAGATATGTATAACTGTCTGAAAGCTTCTAGAGATACGTAGGAGTTATCTAGAATGCCCTTAGTAGATATGGGTAGATGGTTCTAGATTTATGTAGAGATATGTGGAATGTAGGAAGGTTCTGGATACAAAATCAGGACCGTCCATTAGAATCAATCTCTACCGTCCATTGAGGAGGTGGAAAGCTATATATAGGGGTGGCCATTCTTGGCCAAACCATCCAAGTGATCCAATTTATTTGTAAGCTTTCCTTTGTGTAGTGCAAAAGAGTTCTCTCCACCAAAGTTCTCTTATTCTCTTGTGCTCTTAGCTTCTGTTGCTAGTTATTTTGAGTGAGGCTGACTTAGTGCTTAGCTCAAGAGGTTGAGTAAGTCCAAGTGCCGGTACTGTTGTGTTGGAGTGTGTCCAAGTCCGTGACAAAGTAGTGACCTTTTTTTGTCCTTTTACCTCACTTATTTTCACTTTAGTAATTAGCACATTTGTCTTAAATACACTTTTTCTTTTTTTTTTTTGCCTTCTTGCTTAGTACTAGTATTATTTATACACAACTTCTTATTTTATTATTGTCACTTCCAATTAATTTGTATTTATTTCATTATCCTAAAATATTCTTCCTTCTTCCCTTATAATTAAACTATTAATTTATAACTTTTTTTAGTTTCATTTAAACACATTATTGTCATCAATTTTCAAAAAGTTTTCTTTTATTTTTCCATTATTTTTGCTTGCATATTTTTTTATGTTGTTTAAAAGTTTTTTATCTCATTTTTTTATAGAATATAAATTTTAAAGTTAACTTTTCACATAAATATGTAATAGATTAACTATTTCTCAAGTCGATTCTCTTAATTATCTTACACATTGTTTATCTTAAAGGCAGTTTACACATAATAATATTTATTCTTTTTTGTTTTGCTATTACATAAATATCATATGAAATGAGAAAAAATATATGTATTTTTGTTTTTGATAATTAGGTAAACAAGTCTCCACAACCGGTCAAGGTTGAGAGAAAATATAATAGAGTCACCTCAAGTGTATCATACTTCCAAACAACACACAGTGTTATTTTCTCAAGATATATACACCAACAAACCCATCATTATAACCAAACTCAAGAATTTTAGCTAGAACAACACTTGAAAAATATTGTACCTTCATTATACTCTGTTATCATACTTATATATATAGTTGTACTTGGATATATGTATTCAATATTTAACCATTAGTATTATTTAATTTAATCTAATATTAAATAAACATAGTATACTAATATTTGTGGTATGAATCTCTTAAATTTTATTATAATTTTTAAATTATTTAATTCAAATTGTATTGTCATGTTATTCATTAAATAATGTGATTATTTACAATGACAATGAATATTGATTAAAATTTGAATTTATTAACAGAAATTATTTTGTTTAATTCATTCGTTATTCTACTAAAAAAATTATTAAACCTATTTTCATTTCTAATGGCATTTTATTCAAATAGAAAAGTATAAAAATACTAAAAGAAGGTTGCGTGTATTAATTAATTTGAGATCATTTTTTTAATCTGTACGTATAAAGTTAAACTTAACGCGTGTATATTGTAAAAATAATGAAAAATTATTTTCTCAATAAAAATCCACGAAAAGCAAAAGTAACGAAATGTTTTATTTGGGTTGATAATACTGAATTTAAAAAAAATTAAAAGTACTAATAAATCATTAATTAAGTTAATTATAAAAGAGAATGAAATGGTATTTTGGAAAAGTTAAATAATACATATGTGAGTGAGAGTGACAATAGGTAATTAATATGGAGTGACAATAGGCAATATGAAGTGACAATAGCCCCTCCTTATTTATTTGAGCCATGTAAGTTACAAACTTTTAATCACTGTAAATTAGGGATGTATAAGGGCCGGGTTAGATCAAACATGAACTCAGCCCAATTTTTATATCTAGTCAATTTTGAGAATCCGAATCAAACCCGACAATGACTCAACTAGTGATCGGGTCAAATTGGGTCAACCTGACCTTCAAATAACAAATGAAGGATTGAACATTATACATAGTAAAATTATAAAATTTTATAAGTATGAAATAAAATTTAAGAAATATTTTGTCATATATATTTCAAAGCAAACTATATCAATATAAAATTAACATCACATTATGTAAAATACATTAATTGAACTATAAAATCTTGTAATTTATCACTAGTTATTATAAAAAATATATCTTCAAAAGAATTATTTAATTTGGGTCAGGTTGGATCGGGTCAACTTGAAGTATAATTCAAACTTGAGTCAAAAAGTGCATCGGTTTAATTTTCAAGACCCAACTCTATCCTAATAAGCTTCAAGCCAAGCAGGTTATAAACACCCCTATTGTAAATCATTAATTACAACGTATTAGACATGATCGTATAAGTTAATACTATACGTTATACCCTTATTCGTTGTTTGGTACAGACAATATATTGTATAACCTTATACGTCATAACTCTCTTATACGTCAAAATGTTGTATAATTCAATGCAGTATGGAGAGACCGTATTAGGCTTGATTAGCTTTTAACGTATAAGATCATTTTTTAAAAATATATTATTAAAATAAAATAATTCTTAAATAAATAATAATAAAATAAAATTATTTTTAGTAAAATTATTTTATAATAAAATAAATATAAATAATATATAATATCAGTTTAGGTATATATAATAAAAATAAAAATAAATATAATTGATAAATAATAAATAAAATAAAATAATAAATATTTCATAACAAATAAAGGTTTTAAATAAATAATAAATAGTATATAATATAAAATTATAAATTTAACAAATAAAATATATAAATAAATAATAAATAATATGTAATATATAAATAAATAATAAATAATATATAATAAATAATATGCTCTCAACTTTCTCATTAAAAAAGGAAATATATAATTACTAGTGTACTAAAAAGTTTCGAGTATATTCTTAGATCTGGTTTTGAGGACGGATCCGCGCAGCTTGAACGTCTGCGAGCACGTACTTCACCAAAAGGCTAATGAATGCACAGCACATGGCTGGGCTAGTAATCTTTTCTTTTAAGTTTTTTCGGTTCATTTTTCTTCCAATCACATCTGCCAACGATTAAATCAATTACTGGCCATGTGCGTTTATCAGATACGAGATTCATTCCGACAATTAAGTTAATCTAACTTTAATAATGGTTAGTTTAAAAATTTATATGATTATATAACTTTTTTTATTATTTATTATCATATCTTTAAAAAGAGTTTAACTTTGATGTAAAATTAAACATTTTTAAGCATTTAAGTATTTAATTTAAATATATTAATAATATAAAATATATATATATATATATATAATTAATTATGTTATTGTATATTACCACATTATTAGTCCATAAATTAGGAAGATTTGACGCGGTTATATTATTAATATATTTAAATTGAATACTTAAAAGTATTTGTGAAGTTGATATGTTTTTCCGATAAAATAGTTAAAATTAAAAATATTATTTTTTTTACTATTATTATTATTATATAAAAATTATAAAATAGTACATGATTACATAATAATATAAATTTATTTGTATTAATTATGTATTAAAAACAAATCTCGAAGTAAAATTTAACAAATACTTTAAAAATACACATTTTTATAAATTATTACGTTCAATTTCTTTAAAAATACTAAACAATTTTCTTTCTTTAGGGAGAAAATGCATAGATAATCAAAAGGTGTAATGATTTACACAGCGTTGTCGAAAGGAGAAAATGATGGCTCGTCTATCGTAAGCGGCAGATTGGCGATCAGCAATTGGTTCAGAGATCCACTGAACAAAGAGGGCATTTTAAACTTCAATGCACTCACTATTATAATTGTACAAATAATAATACTATATTATATCCAGACAAGCACATAGCAGCTGCATCGTCCAACATATTCTTATATTATTACTTCATCCACTGTTTTCAACCTCTCGGCCCTGCACAAGTTACTCTCTTCTTCTTTGTATTCCCTTTTCTGTTTCGATTTCGGGTTTGATCAGCTGCGATCCGATCCTACTTTTTCTTTGCAAGTCAGAATTTTATTTTATTTTTTAAATTATAAGTGGTACACTAAAAAATCAAGTGCTTTCAACTGTTTTTCAGTGTGATCTAAATCTTAGCGTGACTTTTTTTTTTTAGCAGGTGAATGATGGCGCAATTTCTGCTACATGGGACTCTCCACGCTACCATCTACGAGGTCGATAAGCTCAAGACAAGTGGTGGCAATGTTTTAATCAAGGTTTGTTTGCTTCCGCTGTTTCTGCCTCTGTTCATGGTTTTTGCTGTCGATGTCTGGTTTCTGACTTTCAGCTTGTTGGCCTTTTCAAGTGTGTTGAAACCCCATTCAGGCAAGAAATATATGTGGATGCTAATGCTAGTAGTGGCCCCAGTAACTGTCCTTGCTTTGAAGGATAAGGGGTTTCTCACTTCTGTGATAGATAGATAAGAAGTGGCGGATGGCTGCTCTAGGAGTGTTTGTAAAGGATAAAAGTTCGGTTAAAATTGTGTGGTCAATTTTTTTTCACAAAACAAGTTTTAATTATGAGTTATGTTATCTGTACTCATAATACATAGGACACTGTGTCGACTCACATCTCCTTCCCCGTTGGATGAGGTCTGGACCTCATTCAAGTTGGGTTCACATATCATTTAATATTAGATGAGATATGAGTCGACATGGTGTTTTATGCCTTATGAGTATAATTAATATTTTTCTTTAATTATTTCATATGTCTCTGATTTTTTTTTTCAAACAAATTAAAATAGATCTCTATATTTTAAGCCTTTGAAGTTATACAACAAATGGAATTGGGTCCCTAGACATTTTTGATCCGTTGTTATGTTACTGTTGGGTGATCTTTGGTGATCCATTGTTATATTACATGTAAAATAACACCTTAGAATATTTTATTCCATAATGTCTAGGGACTTAATTATAGATGTTTTATAAAATTTTAGAGAATAAAGATATATTTTTGAAAAAAAAAATTCAGACACCCACAGATTAATTTAACCATGAAATAAATGAATTTTTACCTCCAATCTAAAAGAGAAAAAAAAGCTTAGGACAGGACAGGATAGTAATTCTTGGATAGGGTAAAGGGATGCCCCAAAGTTTCAGTAAAAGATAACTTTACTGCTTACAGTTTACGGATGACGTGTGATTTCTTTTTATATTCATGGTATTTTATTTTATGATTTTATCCACGGTGGTAGAATAAAAGCTAAACAGAATAATGCACTTACAGCCTCTAGATAAAAAATATTTGTGATTTCAACATTTGTTGCATTGGGCATAAGCCATCCAGTCTAGTATGCCAATTGTATTGCTGAAGCACGTGATCCTTTTTCACTGTACTACTACTTTTAGAATATTCGAATTGTGCGGGGTTTGTAGAGCCTTCAATTACGTTCAGGGCCTCATTTTCGTCTAATCTAGATTTTAGATCCTTGATTTTAAGGTTGAATGGATAGTTGTTACAGTCAATGTTCCGGGTGCATACCTTGATCACAATTAGTTGTACTTTCACTGGCTCCTTAGTATGATCAATTGCATTTTGTTCATTCTGTTGTTTTTTTGTTCTACCCCAATAATGTTTTATTTTCGTCATGTTTATCATTTATTCTGTCAAAATTTATTTTATATATGATGTTTTACTAATTTATATTGTGAAATATGGGATTATGGAAAAAAATTTACAAATATATGATATTTTAATTGAAATTGCTGATGGCAATCTTATGAAAGAGAATGTCTGCTGAAAAGTGTAATTGTTGGTAATTTCCACACCTGTGATTAACAAGACATGACCAAAAATTGTCAATGTCTATTTTAGAAAGCTTTTATAAAACTATTGAATTTAGAAATAGCCATATGCTATTTATGTTTTGTAGATTATTTAATATTGAACTGCAAGCTTGTGAATGCCATATTTCAGTATATTTATCCAAAATCTATATGTGAAAAAAAAGAAAGAAAGAAAGAAAGGAAAGCCCTGCATATGTTTTTCTGTTATATTTTATCCCAAAAGAGAAAGGAAAACCTAAGCTTTCTGGAGCCGTAGTTATTGCTAATTGGATTCTATTGTTGCATGATGAATACATTCAGTTGTTTTACCATTGCATTTCCTTGTACATTATAATTAACTCTTATAATGCTAATTTCATTCACATTTCTGTATTTCAGCTGGTGCAAAACATCGAGGAGAAAGTTGGTTTTGGAAAAGGAGTTACTAAACTCTATGCAACCATTGATCTGGAGAAAGCACGGGTGGGAAGGACCAGGATTTTAGAAAAAGAGCACAGTAATCCTAGATGGTATGAGTCTTTTCACATTTATTGTGCCCATATGGCATCAAATATCATATTCACTGTGAAAGATGATAATCCTATTGGGGCAACTCTGATTGGAAGAGCATACGTGCCTGTTGGGGATGTCTTGGATGGTGAGGAAGTAGATAGGTGGGTTGAAATATTGGATGAGCATAAAAAGCCAATACATGGGGGTTCAAAGATCCATGTGAAGTTGCAATTCTTTGAAGTCACAAAAGACCGTAACTGGGCTCTTGGCATTAGAAGTCCTAAATTCCCTGGTGTTCCTTACACTTATTTCTCACAAAGAAAAGGTTGCAAGGTTTCTCTTTACCAAGATGCTCACGTCCCTGATAATTTTGTCCCAAATATACCACTTGCTGGAGGCCAGACTTACCAGCCTCACAGATGTTGGGAGGATGTCTTTGATGCAATCACTAAAGCAAGGCACTTAATATACATTACTGGCTGGTCTGTTTACACTGAGATTACCTTGGTAAGGGACTCTAGGAGGCCAAGGCCTGGCGGTGACACAACACTTGGTGAACTTCTCAAGAAAAAGGCAAATGAAGGTGTAAGGGTCTTAATGCTCGTTTGGGATGATAGAACATCGGTTCCCTTGCTAAAAGAGGATGGGTTGATGGCTACTCACGATGAAGAAACTGAAAGGTACTTCCAAGGCACTGAAGTGCACTGTGTTTTGTGTCCTCGGAATCCTGATGATGGTGGAAGCATCATTCAGGACTTCGAAATCGGTGCCATGTTCACTCATCATCAGAAAATTGTGGTTGTGGACCATGAGTTGCCTAGTGGAGAGACAGGCAAGAGAAGAATAGTGAGTTTTGTTGGGGGGATTGATTTGTGTGATGGAAGATATGATACTCAATTCCATTCACTTTTCAGAACACTGGACACAGCACACCATGATGATTTTCATCAACCTAACTTCCGTGGTTCTGCGATCACGAAAGGTGGTCCTAGGGAACCTTGGCATGACATCCACTCTAGGCTTGAAGGGCCTATTGCTTGGGATGTTTTGTATAATTTTGAGCAGAGATGGAGGAAGCAAGGTGGAAAGGACATACTTGTTCCACTGAGAGAGCTTGAAGATGTCATTATTCCCCCGTCTCCAGTTACATTCCCTGATGATCATGAGACATGGAATGTTCAGTTATTCAGATCCATTGATGGTGGAGCTGCTTTTGGGTTCCCAGACACTCCTGAAGATGCTGCAAGAGCTGGTCTTGTTAGTGGGAAGGATAATATAATAGACCGTAGCATTCAAGATGCTTATATCAATGCTATTAGACGTGCAAAGAATTTCATCTATATTGAAAATCAGTATTTCCTAGGAAGTTGTTTTGGCTGGAGTCCTGATGGTATTAAGCCTGAAGACATTGGTGCATTGCATCTAATCCCAAAGGAGCTTTCACTTAAGATTGTCAGTAAGATTGAAGCCGGGGAGAGGTTTGCTGTGTATATTGTGGTTCCGATGTGGCCAGAGGGTTACCCAGAAAGTGCTTCAGTTCAGGCAATATTGGATTGGCAGAGGAGGACAATGGAGATGATGTACAAGGATGTTATTCAGGCACTCAAGGCCAAGGGAATTGAGGAAGATCCCCGAAACTATTTAACATTCTTCTGCCTTGGTAATAGGGAGGTGAAGAAGCCAGGAGAATACGAGCCTTCAGAAAGACCAGATGATGGTTCTGATTATATGAGAGCACAAGAGGCTCGACGATTCATGATTTATGTGCATGCCAAGATGATGATTGGTAAGTAAAAAATTTAAGCTAACATGGTTTCGAAAATCAATCTTATAAGCCACTGAAACCTCACTTATAATCATGATTTTTAAAGCCAATTTTGGAACCATCTTTTTTTTTTAACCTCCACTACTATAATTAGGCTACTAGCTAGTCTTTCATAAAAGGTGGTCCTTTCATCTAAACAACATCGCCTTAACTGTTAAGCCTTAGAAATTTGTTATCCCTCTTCATACAAACTTTACCAGAATGTAGTGCTAGAATTATTTGGCCTAATAATTGCCTGCATAGCACTGCTCAAAAAGAATCTAATGAATGTTATAAAATCTAGATCTTTTTCTGTCTACTAGAAAGTTTTTTTTGCTGATAGAATTTCACTGAGTGATGGAGTTTTTTTTTTTTTTTGTTTCCCACAGTTGATGATGAATACATAATCATTGGATCTGCTAACATCAACCAGAGATCAATGGATGGTGCCAGAGACTCTGAGATTGCCATGGGCGCTTATCAACCCTACCATTTGGCTACGAGGGAGCCAGCAAGGGGCCAGATTCATGGTTTCCGCATGTCACTGTGGTATGAGCACCTTGGCATGCTTCAACAATCCTTCCTCCACCCTGAAAGTGAAGAGTGTATTAGGACAGTAAACGAGGTTTCTAACAAGTATTGGGACCTCTATTCAAGTGAGCCACTTGAGCGTGACCTTCCAGGCCACTTGCTCCGCTACCCTGTTGGCATTTCCAGCGATGGAACTATCACACAACTCCCAGGATTTGAGTTCTTCCCTGATACCAAGGCTCCTATTCTTGGTGCCAAAGCTGATTACTATCCACCCATCCTTACCACTTAGGAGGTTTCATTTGTATGTACTTTGTTCACATAATATATAGTATTACTTGTTGTGTTATAGTGAGCAATAATTGTAATGTCTGTGATGGCCCCCTGTGGAGATGTTTTTGTTTTCTGAAGATATGGCCTACCAGATGTTAACAGTCTCGTGATGTGGTTGTTGTCGGCTTGTATTACTTGAAGTCATACATAATGGATATGTACCAGCAGGTTTGCTTAACAAAGTTTCTCTTTGTACCTGGGTTTAGCTCCTGTCTAAATTGAATGGTTACATTACAAATTGTTTTAAATACTCGATCTAAAATGTTTTCGAATCGTGTTGTTGCTACATGACAATAGATATGGCCACATTGAACAATCTAAGCGGGTCATCATGTACCACCACCCCCCCCCCCCCCTGATGCTGCAATTTCCCACTTCTGCAACCTTGTGAAGTCATAACTAGTTGATGGTATATAAGATAAACAGTATTATTTTAACACCTAAAAGTAGATAAATAATTAGGACACTCATTTTATTGTGGGTGTCCCAGTTGGGTGTGGAGAAAATATTTTTGATATAGGATGAAGGAACCATCAAAACACATATATGGCTCCAAGACTTGGTCACTGAATGGAGCTATTAGTACCTGGGCTTAGGCTTCGTGGTTTCAGGCTGCGGCTTGGCTACGGTCAATTCTATATGCACATGCATACTTATCATGCAGTTTAATTAATCACATGTAACACTGATTGTAGTTTGTAATTACAATTACAGTGAAGTGGCAAGCAGCTTTTCGTACTACTGGCGTGCTTCTCTTGGATTGGACATGGTTGCCCCCACATATGCTGAGGTGGCAAGACAGTAACCATAGAATCCCAAATCCAAGTACACGACAAAGTCATGATTGGTATGATTACTTAGTGCTGGCAGGTCTGGAAATTGGATGGTAGAGTATGCAATCTAGAAATTCTAAGTGGAGTCTTTTCATTGGCTGATGCAAGTACAAGGAAAAAACAGTAGCTCAACACGTGTAGTTGATATTTTCTTTTCATTTCTTTTTCTGTGAATATGATACATTTTGATTTTTTTTCTTCCTATTTAAGCTTTAATCCTCAATTATGGACTATGGTCAACTCGTTCTTTATCTTATTATTTTATAATATAATATGTCGTTGATTAAATGAGAAAGAAAAATAAGTTATTGCAATTCACAGTTCGGAGTGTCTGATGCAGTTATTAATATTCGAACCATGTATCTCTTGTTATGTTTATCTTTAATAATTTTTTTTCCTTTCTTTTCTTTTTTTTTTCTCTGTTCTACTTTATCAATATAACTATCTATAGTACAACATAATGATAATGATGCTAAATAACTGTATGACGCAAAAAGCCTCACATTTTTCTTTATATTTATTTCATTTTGTATATCATCCATATTCAGGATAAATTTAGCTTTACATTCTCTTTTGTAGTTTTTAAGAGCTTTTATGGTATTAGATTTGTATCTAAATTTTTACAAAAATACATATATACAGTTTGATGGCTTTGTATTTAGCATGAAGACTTAATTTTAAAATATGGTTTTTTCCAATTCAAAATATAAAAATTAGTTCAATTCACATCGAAGAATATAAATTGTTGGAAGTGTGATCGCCCTACCACATACACGCGTTACACAGGTAGATAATCTGTTCTCTTTATTATTCGCATAACACGCGTCAACCCAATTCAGGTCCTATCGGTATCATCTAAGATTGAATTCTGATGAATCTGCAAATTGTTATACGTGATTTTGATGGTTATAATACAGTTGAAGTTATAGCTAAATTAATCGATCCTTCTGTTGTTGGAAGCTACCTATCACCAAAAACAAATATGATGCTAGTGTGAAGGAGTTCATAGTTTCTTCCTCTACGAAGATTCTACTTGGAACGAAAATTCATTCAAATCAATTGTGAAGTGGGAAGATAAACAATTTTTATAGATTAAAGGATAAAGTTTACAAATAATGTGCTAATTTTTTTTTTAGACGAAGTACGAATCTATTTCAGAAACCAAATCCTTCGCAATGTGGTCGCGAGTAGAATCAGGACAAGTCTCAGTCCAGGTTTCAGAAACAATAAAACTAACTATTGTGGTGTTTTAATCCTATTGATAATTAGTGTTATACAAGTTTATTTGATAACATGATATCGATATTATAAGATTTTGGCATTAAATTTAAATTATATACTTAAATATATAATTTAATTTTAATGCACTCAAAATATAAAACTTTTTTTTTATATAATCTTTCAGTCATGTTTATCTATATGTATGAGTTTTGAAGAAGTGTGATGAAACTCAAATATATTTTCTTAATTTAATAATATATTAATTACCCTGAAAAAATTAGACTGTCACAATATCAAAAGTTAAGTTAAACTCGAAATATATCAGTAAGTTCCTCCTCATGGAAGACTTGAAGAAGAGTAGGTTGGTGGAGCTTTGACCATGATCCCGCACACAACACAGCACAACACAACACAACACAACCAACACAAAAAACCCAACAGAAACCGCAACCGCAACCGCATTTATCCTTTCAGTTCCCTATGTTTCTCTCCATCCGTCTAACTTGTTTGTTATAAAAGCAAAGCTGAAAAAGCAAAAGCCAAACCGAACACAGCACAAGTTGAAGTTTCACCGCCCAACCTCAAATTCATCCTTTTTGCTGTCTCTCTCTAACATGAGAGAAATCTAGATACTCCCTATCTCCAACAACCAATTAACTACTGCCATTCTTTTCTTCCTCTGTTTCTTTCCACACTGTCCATCTCATACGAAATTTCCATATTCTTTTTTTTCTCATTTTATATATATAATATATTTCCCAACATCTACCCGTGAAACTTCACAATCACAATTCACAATTCACGAATGACAATTCATAGTGACAGCCCTCACCCACCTCTCTATTTATTGTTATAAGTCTCTTCCTTTCCCTTCGGTCAACACAAGTCCTCTCCTCTGGTGCTCGTTTGCTTCGTCTGTTTTCCAACTTCATGGCGTCTATCTCGCAGGGTATTGTTTTCACCACGGCTATGGTTTTGTCAAGCACCGTGCTTTATCTTGCTTTCTCCAGGCAGAAGCCTACCCCACCATTTAAGATTCATGGGGATTCCGAATCTCAAGAATCTAACAAGCAAATCTTACGCTCTTGCTTGTATTCAGGTACATAGATGAATCACTTCCCCTGCTTCTGATTCACTCACCTAACTTCCTTGTGAATAATTTCTTACCGTGTTGTGCTATGCTTATGGCTCGTTTGTGTTGGTTTTCAGAGGAAAAGAAGAGGGAAAGGAAGATGAGTAAGAAGAAGAAGAGAGTTCAATTTGTGGAGAAAGTGAAGGAGGAAGGAGTGGAAACGAGTAAGGAGCTAAGGGAAGAACAGAGGAAGCAAAACGGAGTATCGAGCAACTGCAGACATGAGAATCCGGAAGTTCGTGGAATGCCAGCGAACAGAATCGCGTTGTATAACGGGATTTTGAGGGACCGAGTGCATAGGATGGAGTGTTCTTACTGATGATGATCACACTGTTCTTCTGGAATGAACATGTATGTCCTTGTACATTTCTGTTGGGAGCTGGAACAGCAGGGGATAGAGATTGTTCGGGAACTTTGATGAGCCTGTCTTTCTCTCTCCCCACCTTTCCCTCTGTTTTTTCTTTTTATTTTTTTATTTTTTTTCCTCTTGAATATTTCAAGATTAGTTTTGTGGTTAGGGTGCTAACCACAGAAAAGACTGGACGAAAAAATCTTGGGTGTTCTTGTGGTTGTAGATACATACTGGACTTCGTCCAACTCTCAACGAGTTACAAAAATACTGTATTGGGCAAAGTTTTGTTTTCTTTGCCAATTCCTCTTCTTATCGCAATGAAACAAAAACTCAAAAGAGTTCTATTTGTGGTCCTTTGTTATTTGATTCTAATCTTTATTTTTCAAAGGTGATTTCATTTTCTTTTTGGGCTGTACATGTATTGTGGATGGTTAAAATTTGTTCGTATTTTGTTTAATAATCAATAATAATGTTATAAATCAAATGAGGATCATAACTAGAAACGCTTTACATATGGTTATTATCATTATTTTTGTTGGTTTTTTTACTCCCAGGGTGAGCAACAGCAACAACAATAAATAACTGTTCATAAGCAGCTTAAAATTTATATTTTTGTTTATATAGTTATACATAAATATACGTACAATTTCAAAGCGAGTTATTATATTGAAAGGATAATCTTGTTAAAGCTTTGGAAATGACATTTGATAGACTAATTTAACCTTGACTTAGCGGAAGAAAATCGTAGGGATGAGCTATTTGTAGTTTAAATATTGTTCCTTTTGCTAATTAGTAAATAGTAATTAAGAATGCGTTGTTCTGTCGATTCATTATTTTTCGCTTTAAATATTTTAGTTCAACGTTCCAATTAGTCATTTTCATTATCCATCTTGTACTGATTCGCCGTTAAATTAACATTGGTAAAGTGAAAAGGGGGTAGCAGTAATGTGCATAAAGTCACACTTTTTTGGATTGTTGGTGGACAAAGTAGCTTCTATCATCATTCATGTTATTTACCCTTTCATACACGTGTCTCCGAGTGTGGCAACAATTGAAGCCTACGATCAATTGTGGAAAATGTTATTCAATGTACACTTCTTCTTCTTCTTCTTTTTTCTTTCTTTTTTTAACACAGTTTCATGGCAATTACCGAAAGAATACAGATTCAAGGCGTCGATCGCCACATGGTGCGTGGATGTGAACTAAGGAAAATAAATGGACTACATAATATGTTACGATGCATCCATGAAACTAGAGACACGCATGCTCCGAGTGCCCTAGTTTAGTCATAGTCAATGAAAAACAAAGTTTGTCAAGGTAATCCAACTAATCCGAACAAAACTACTGAGATGTGATAGAGACACTCCACGCTTGTTGCAGCCCAACAAATGCGCCTAACCAATGTATAATTTAAGATGAAAATTGGATTAGGTAGCATTGCGAGATTGGAATATAAATTATAAAGCACGTTCAGCAAAAGAGTGGGAACATTCTTCGTATAAACTACAGAAGCACAATCCATTTCTGATAAATCGAAACATCAATATATCATCCTCAAGATTTTGTCTGCCCCACATTTTCCTTTCACTCTTTTTTTTTTCTTTTCTCTTTTGATCACATTGCTTTAGTTAGTTTCACTCTGTTAGTGCGTACTGCTTATTGTATTAGTAAAGTTCCAAAGTGATGTTTCAAAAAGATGAAATCGCACATTGATTAAAATGGAATTTTTGTTAATGTATGATATTAACTTGTTTTATGAACTTGTAGACAGCCAAATAGAAGGTGAGTTCGTCTAAAAATTTCATGTGAAATACTCAGAGCTAGCATACACCAAGATATATGTATAAGCTAGGATACATGTGAGTAAAAAATTTCCCCCTTTTTTCCCCAAATTCATTATCATAACATATTAAGAATTGATTATTATCTAGCCCAAGTTTTTAAGAAGAGTTCTAATGTACATTACGTCATTAATCATTAACTAGTTTTAATATGCAGTTAAACTAACTTTCATTTTTTTTTGGTACATATTTTTCATATTATTTACCCAACTTGAATTTTAACAAGTTGACTGTATCCTCTTTTTCGCGCATAAGAATATTGTTCCAAAGTCTAACAGGTAGCAAAGCCAACGTGGTTGACCATTGAATTTTACATTGAGGGTCCTTCAACAGTAAAATAAGGATAAACATTGCTGCCACTTGAACATAAAATACAACAAAATACGATGTTACGAAATTTTCCATGTACCGGTATCATTCAAAAGAGGCATTGAATCTCAAACAATTGAGATGTTGAGTCCAATAATCGAAATTAAGAAACTGGTTATGACCTGGGGTCTTTGAGTTGAGGTTGCTAAATTAGACTTCTATCAGTGAATTATCGTCGCAGAAATTTCGTTTTTGCTTCTGGACTTTGATCTTGTCAAACTTCCAAACTATATTATTTTTCTCGCCCAACAGCTGTTGCCATGCGCCGTCATACAGGTATAAATTTTATTCCTTATGAGTTATGACTCTTAAAACTGACGACAAGTCGAGCAATGGCGCGTTGAACAGCTATTCAGATCCATGGAAGTCTAGAGTTTCTGCTCCCCAGAACCACAATTTTCAGATAAATGTGCTGAAGGCTTCAAAGGAAATATAATATTATGAAAGATTAATATAATTGACACTTACAATAATAATAATAAAAAAAAGGTCGGCCTTTTTTAAATCTTAGGTCTAGCATGAACCAATGCACAACCGGGGTTAGAGGCTGACCAAATAATTCTCATTCACAACTATAATCTAACTGATGCAAATAACAAACACCTAGTCACTCCTCCCTACCATGTTTATGCCTGTACAGTCACTCTTAGGAGGTTGTCACAAAAATTTAATGTTTGTTCTTCTCATCCTCATACTGAGATGCCCTTCCTTTCCGTCCTATGAAATATGGCTCAGGGGAGGTGTTCTCATTGGGCATATTGAGACCCTGATAAGATCTTTTTGCTAAAAACTCTGCACCTGATCTAGCACCCCCTTTGATTAGAGTATTACAGTTATCCCGCAACTGCAGTGCCTTCTCCGTTGCATTAACTAAAGCAAGAGCTTCTCTTTCTTCCTCAACATTTTCTGATCAAATACACATTTAGTGATTAGAAAATAAATTAAGATAAATACATATGGCCTTGTCTGGTAGCTTATGATAAACAGCTAAATTGACATTCATATTTGCTTTACTAAATTACCGGTATTACGTGTACCCATAAAGGGAAAAAAAAATGGTAGACATCCTTTGATTTATTCCGCTTTTTTCGAGTAGGATACTTGAACCACTTTACCAGCTTAAGCTTGAAATATAAAAATATATAAAAAAAATTCAATTGAGGTGAAATTGGCCTGAACAACCAAGCAGCTGGAGTTTGTTGGTCATTTATGGGTTATGGATGGCAGCTGATAATTTGCATTTCATTAAACAGCAGCAATCTCATGCTGTTTAGATGTAAGCAAAGGAATAGAAACTACCTTGATCATCAAAATCTTCCACGTAACCACCATGAAAGAATGAAAACCGTGCTTCTTCTTCATGGTTTCTGACTTCTACTTGAGGCAAATTAATTAGATCACCAAAGTTCATTACATAAGCTCCTGTCCACTGGCTTCCCCTGGAAACAGAATAGGACAGTAGCATCGAAAAGAAACATAAACCATAATTGTAAAGGTTGGAGAAAAATAAGTTATGCATTTATGTTCAGATATCAATAAAGGTGGATTGCAAATTGAGCGATAAATTTAAAATAGAGAGGTTACATAAAAATATTAGCAGAAAGAGACAATTTCTGATATTTAAATAGGCTTAAGATGTAACTATGATGGGGCTACCTGCTGAAAGCTATTGTTGCTTCGAAGGGAGTAATCACTGGAGCTAGATACTCTTTACTATCCAGCAGAGCAGTTTGGGCACAAGAGACGCATAGGAAAACATCACACTGATGAAAATCAAACTGTTAGAAAGTTCTCAGCCAAAAAGGCGGGCTGCAGTACATATTAAGGATAAATTGAGCATTACCTCTGGAAAGTTGGCAAGTTTAGCAGGGTTTGGTCTTCCCATAACCAACGTATAGGCCTTTTTGCCTGCCCCAACAATGAGCTCTGTCATCTGATTTATCATGTGTAGATAACCAGCTGCATCAAATATTCAACAGAGTTACAAGGAATGACCAAATGATGCATTATCTCACAGAATAAATGCTCCACAAGTCAGGCTCGTATTCTTCTCATTTCATTTAAGGTTAGTAATGATAAGAATCTCTTCCTAGATCCTTTTCTCACGCTACTACGAAATCAAATGTACTTCAAAATTTACAATAATTCTTCACAAGGCACGTGATAATATAAATTTGTATGTACTATCTAGTCATGTTACTTCAGCAATAACTATGCAAGAAAAACCAACATTTTAACAGTATAACATACCAACACCAAGAGTTCCAACTAAAATCCCAACAATATTAGCATCCTTAGCCCTCTCCACCAGATAATATCTGCATTGTAATCACCTGAACTTAGTTTTTTTGAAAGACTTAAGGTAGTATACACGAAGGAGCAGTGTGTTTATTATATTGAGACACTTGCCTACGTTTTAGAATCCTCCTCTGTTGTGATAAGTCTGTCACCATTCGATTCTCAGTAGCATCATATCTGACTAAAAACAACAGCATCAAAATTAGAACAATGAACCACAAAAAACCTATTGCAGAAAGGGAGTCAAGCTGGATTCACATTTTATGTATTCAAGATAACAAGCTCCAGGATAAGTTATCAACCTATTTCACAGGCATTGAAGGTGAGCACAACATTTGAAAAAGCTGAATTATCAAGTCCGATCCAAAAGAGCAAGTAGTCCTCCATGCTCTGTCCATCAGGTAATTTCCAAGTCAATCCTCCAATGCTATATTTAGTCCCACTAGCCCCATCAGAACTAGCATTATCACTACAACCACTAGCTGGTTCTTGGACCCCATTTAATTTTGTAATATCTTTTGATGGAAACATGGATGAAGATGGAACATCAGCAAAGTGAGCTTTTGAAATTGATGATTCTAGCAGTGATTTTCTAATCTGTTGTATTGAATGTGCATATTCCAGCCCAAAAAGGACCTGCAGAAAACGTATAAATGTCAGAAACTTATATTGGATAAAAATAATCTTAACTTTTCTTAGTTAGGCTTACAAATAAAATGATAGAGAGCAAATCCCTGAGGGACTAAAAGTGTATAAAAGAAAGAAGTTTAGGGGCAACATAGGAATTAACAAGGGGGCTGATGTGTGTGATTCCAATGGGTCCCAAGTCTAACAACATTAGCAAGGGGGAGGGAGTGCACATTGAGGGGTTGAGGCGTGGGAAATGTTTGTTAGTATACTGTTAGAGGCAAGTCTATAAGTGTAGGTAGTGGGGAGAAATATGGGCAGGCTTTGGCTGTATTAGGAATTGGAGCTGAGGGCTGCTTAGTGCTCTAAACTTTTATCCCTTTGTCTTTGCATTCTATTTTGTTCATATTTTCAATACCAATGTCTACTTTCAGTATTTCATTTGTGGGTTCCTATCATAAAACCAAAATAATCCATATTTCAAACGAAATGATATGAATCAGCCATACTAGGCTTTGTATGGATGTGGAAGGGGAAATTCTTAATGAAACTTTCCTCAATTGTTTTACTGAAAGTCCACTTTACAATTGAGCACATATCAGTGGGGAAAAGTGCATCCACTTCATTTTCTAAATATTACAACATTCAGTTATTTTCTAGTAAGAGAACATTAACAATTAATAATTAGTTATACCATGATAGGCTTGCTATTTGTCATAGCATATTTTGATAGACTTTCAGCACAATCAGCCACGCAAATGGAAGCCTTCCCAAACACATAAAAAGCTGGTACAGTTGTTGTCCTGCCCAAAAAAAAAGAAGGAATTCAATGGAAGCACATGAAGTACAGTCTCAATCTTCATAGCAGCATAAAGAATTAGATCATGCAACCACCTGCCACAGTGACCCTAGGTACTCCAGGAACATATTGAATCCAAAAGAAACATAGGAATTGGGAGTCATGCATTTGCTATGTTACAGAATAGATCATGTAACACACCCTTTATAACATACTATATGACTATGGTGAATCGTAAAAAGATGGTTATAACTATATCAGATACATCTCTACAATAAAAGAAGAGAAAAGATGCAGGATTTATAATATGTTTTCTAAAAAGAGGTTTTAGAAGTACTGACGGGCTAAAACATGTATGTCCATAATGTATGACACAATCAGCCTTAATGTGTGATGCTCCAACTTCATCAACACAGCAGCTGCCATATGTGGTGTCCGCCATGACAAACAATCCAACGTCAGTCTCATCCACAGTTCCTGTGGCATCAGATTCTCTCAATGGTTGAAGCTTCTTGCGCAGAGCAGCGACCACTCTAGTTGCATCTTTTAGGAGATTATCAGGAAACTGAAGTTCACACAGGAGTATCATTGTATTTGGGCAAAAAAAAAAAAACCAATATAGTATTGATGATGACAACACGTCTAAGTTGCTTTGCAAACAACCTTCCTACATAGAAACCTTAGAAATTTGTTTTTGGGGTTTGGGGCACAGGGGTGTTGGTGTTGATTAAGAGCCAAAGACCAAAAATTTCAATATTTGTAAATTGTTTTGCCAGGAAAATCCTTGACATAGAAACCTTCAAATTTTATAGCTTTCAAGTACTTGTATTTTATTCTCAGGTTTCTAAGAAACCAAACAAGTGTTTAGTATGCAGACTCTAAACAAACATTATTAATGGGGTTGAAAGGTTTAGAACTATAGCAGAAGCTGAAACGGGGTGAAAAACTTACTTGTAAAGCAACTCTGGTGAAGTTGTGAGTATGAATGAAGTGGGCAGTGGCAGCAATATCGTAATTGGATTCAATGTCCATGGTCGCAGCGAAGAAGATGGACTGGTGGAGACAGTGGTGCGGTGGCGAGAGAGAGAGAGAGAGAGAGAGAGAGAGAGATATGGGAAACGGGTCGCGTTTCATGGGTTAACATGAACAGCCCACACAAAATATATGGGCTTCTTCTAGTCCCATCCTAAATGGGCTGGCAATTTTATGTTAGGCCCAGGACTAAATGAAAGCCCACTTCACAATTCACAACACTGCAGGTAGGGTCGCATCTTCACCTCATGCATGCTCATGCCAATTTTGACTTATCTTCATGTACAGACGAGCCTCGTCCCCACATCCCTTAAAATATCATACTTTTCCTTTTTCTTTTATACAAAAAATATATTGTAATATGAATTTGAGAGAGCGGTATATGAGTACAATATTCACCTGATTTCTTTTTTTAAAACTTTATTTATACTCATATGATATGATATGATTAAGTGCTATTTTAATTAATTTTTACCACATATATTTTAACTGAAAGATTACTAAACCTAGTCAAATAAGTACAATAATCTAGTGAGTTAATCCGAATTTGTTTTGAAGTATACAGAAGAATAACATGAATATAAAACCCAACAAAGGCCCACCTAACTTACCAACTGGTCAAATGAAATCATAATTAACATCCATTAGTTTTATTCAAATTACTAATTTATCATCTGACAATACTGATGCTAATGCAGCAGAAACTGTAATCACCAGAACGTACTCCTCCTGTACAAACGGATTAAAGAAGAAAAAAATGTTTACAGCTGACAATGATACTGTTGGCGTTAGCCTCTAGCCCACAGCAAAGAAATTCGAAATATTTCTCCCTGCAAAACTGATTTATCGAGTTTACTTCGAAATTCTCGAGTCTTAGAGAAAATATAAAGATAAAAATAAAAAGTACGTAATATTTCTACATAAAAACCAATTATTGTTTGAGTATTAATTATTAATACTGTTGAAAATAATTAAATATTATAGTGGGTACTGGTGGATAAATAATCCACTATCGCCAAATTATTCTTCCTTTACATAAACCTTTTGCCGGTGAAGAAGAAGAAGAATCCAAAACGCTATCACCTCAACCCCATCAAAACGGAAGCTATTGATTTCAGGGAATGGAACTCATTCAGAAGAGGTTCCTTTCCTCTTACGCTTTCCCTGCACCTCCAATTGCATCTCTCTCCCTCCTCTTCACTATTCCATTTCTATTTCTACTTATCTATCTCATCATTCTGATTTTCTGAACCTTCTTTTTTTTCAAAAAAAAAAAAAAAATCTTTTTTCCTTCTGAATTTTCAGGATTGCTGTCTGATCTTCCCTTCCTGCTAATCGGGGTTCGTCGTCTTTATTTACCCGCGAATTCTTTACAGCAGATCTGACTAGGGTTTTTGAGGGTTGTTTTAAGACACTGCATGCATATGGGGTATGTTTTCTGAATCCAACCGTATCTACGGAAATTTAGCTCCTTTTTAAGCTTTTTAGCTACTTTGCATATTATCACTTTATGGGTACTATCTATAATTTCTCTTAAATGGACCGATAGTGATAGTGGTAATCGTCTAATGGTATGACTCGGATAATTGTTCATTCTGCGTTGAGATCAGGGATTTTTTTCCTTTGAAAAAAAATAATATTTTAGTGAATTGTCTTGATTTATATTGTTGTCTGGAAAATTGATGAAACAGAATCAATACGGACTATAACTTAGCTCAGCTCTGTGATAAAGTGGTCAATAGGTGTGCTTCTACTTTTTTTTTTCTTTCAATGTTGGAAGCAGAATTTGAAACAAACCCCATGAATTGCCTGCGGGGAACAGTTTATTTGTTTTATTTTTTGGATAGATTTGACGACTAATCGATTACTAGTATCTTGGTTTTCTGAATTGAAGCGGCTTGTATACTTTGCTTCTAGCTGGTTTTCGGATATATGTGTTCACTGAAATTTAGGTGGTTGCAATTCCTTCATTTGACCTTAATGTAGTAGGGAAAACTGTTGGTGTTGTGGTCCTGAAACTACTTTTGCTATTTGTTGAAACTCAGAAGTGAGGAAGACAAGAAGAGGTTCCATGCACAGTCTGTTTAATTGTTTGTGTGGTAATATGATGATAGTGATGGAAAATCTGGTCTTTTTTTAAAAAAATTTGTTAGCTTGTATATATCTGTAATTTTCTATCGCCTTTTTATCTGTCATGGGAAGAATTCTGGATTAACAATTTAACTGAAAAATAAATTTGAAGTGTGCGTGAACCAATGTGTGCCTGCCAGAATGTTGTGTTTGAATTTGCGGTGGCTGTTCTAGACAATCGTATGATTATATTGTGATGCATAACCGAATTTAATGCGATTGTAACAGAGCAGTGGTTGTCTTGGACGCTATAAAAAGCCCACACTAGTCAGTACAGTGGATGTGCCACCAAAAGGATTGAGAAAACAAGGTAAGGCAGTGAAGAGACCTAGCACATCAGAAGATTTCTGGACCACCAGCACGCATGATATGGACAACAGTGCTGTCCAGTCACAAGGAAGCATCTCATCAACCAGTGTGACAAACCAAGCTGCAGATCCTCATGGTGGTTCTTGCAATCCCACTGAATTTGTTAATCATGGTATGTTTCATTGCTTTTATTTTTAAGCTATGTTATTGCATAAACATAACATAATTTAGTGGTTTTTTAAGGATAAATTGATAAACAAAAGGACTAATATGCCTTTGCACAATGAAAGCAAAAGCATCGCCCATTGGTTGATTGACTGGTTTTGAGTAGTCTATGTAATGTGGTTGCTTGTCATTTCCCGCTTTTCATTATAGGGCTGACACTCCTCGGTTTGTGGCAAATTTTATCCGATGCATGTTGAAGCTAGTATATGAAACATGATTTGAGTGTCATGGTGATTCAATTGAGCTTTCACCTACTGTCCTCACTTTATTGAGATGTCTTGGTTGCTTTCTTTTTGGGGATTGGATTGTTAGATGACACATTGTTATACTTAATTTTCAAATAGTTACTTTTTCTAGTTTTTTAACACTGTTCATATACTTTTCTCTGTGGTCATGCAACTTTCATATGTTTAACTTTGTTAATTGTCACCTCTCTTTTCCTGCTGATATATGTTTCGCTCCAATTTGTTATCTGATCTTGTATAGATAGGTTATCTTCTTATCACTGACTAGTCTTCGTGTATAGTTGAGTCCATTTTGCATTTGTCTTTCTATTTAAATCGTGTTGACTGTTTAGCTCTCTATATCAAGTTGTAGTACATGAGATTTTGGAAGTTGTGGGAGTGGTGCAATCATTGATCATTTTGCTTGTAAGTTTTCTTCAAAAATTTGCTAAGAAGGGAAGGATAAAAAAGTTGACATGAGAATATTGTGTTGGCAGGTCTTATTCTCTGGAATCAGACCCGGCAAAGATGGGTAGGAAATAAAAGGTCTGAGAACCAAACACAACAATTGCGAGAACCCAAATTGAGGTAAATTACATTGTTTGATTAATTTTACCATCATCTTTTCCTTTATAATTTATTTATTTTTTCTCTTTATTTGGGGGGAGGGGTGAGTGTTATTGCAACCTTTTGCTTTTTTATTCCTACTTCGATCCATTCTGCTTTGAAAAATTGAGAATGCATAAAGTCTAAATCCATATTTTTCTTGCACTATGGATAACTTGTGTTAATTTAGTTTATACCTTTAGTTTGAACCCTTTTAAGATATCCTGTGTTTACTGCGGCTTAAATATGTTGAAGATGTGTAAGGATTACTGAAAATTCATTTTCTTTTAGTACTGTTTTCTCCTTGCCTTGGTTTTAACACTGAACTTATATAAATTGACAATTGGTCAATGCTATTCCAATTCCAACTGTGGCTGATGAGACAGTTATGGGTTTGCAGTTGGAATGCAACATATGAAAGTTTACTGGGAAGTAACAAGCCATTCCCTCAGCCTATCCCTCTTGCGGTAAGCATCTAGTTCTGAGACATCATACAGTTGAAACAAAAAGTAATTATCTGATAATACCCAAAAAATCAGGTTATCTGATGGCTTGTTTTATCAAAAATATTGTTAGGAAATGGTAGATTTTCTTGTGGACATATGGGAACAAGATGGCCTGTATGACTGACCTGTACAAGGTTGAAGGTGTGCCATTTGCTTAGATCCCGGAAATAATTTTAGCTCTTGCTTCTGTAGTAAGAGGAAGATTGGGCATCCTGCAGTTTGTATATCATTTGTTGTTATCTGTCAGTTGACAATGACGAGGAATTTTCTTGGTATAATTGTATTATAATTTGATTTAATTGATGGAACTGGCTCTCAAGACGCTAGTTTTACCAAATATTTCTCTTTTGCGTGGATAGCCGCCGCCACCCTCATTTGTTCCTCCTTTCCTTTCTCTTGGGTTGAACCTTCATCTCAGTCAAGTTAATAAGAAAAATTATGAATTATTTATTAAGTGGAAAAATGGCATTTAGCTTTGATCTCAAGTCCCTTTTTCTCGGTCATTTAAAATGATGCAATCTGAAGCTGGTGTGCTAGAATCTTCCATTGTTAGGTTCATTCTGGTAAGACTTCTGGTACCAACCAAAATCCACTTTTAGAAGCAACTGGTGGTGTGTTCGAATTTCAGTTTGACGGTGAAAATCCCAAATTTGATCCTGCTAATTTTATTTTATTTTTTTTTATTGGTGTTTCGTTTTCATATATCAAAATCAAATTGTCCCTAGAATTGCTGGCAGGAATTGATTTAAGAAGTTTTATCTAAAATCAATTTTATAAACGAAGAACCAACACATAATAGCATCTATTTTTGTGGTTCGGAATTCATTTTTACACAAGAGTTATGCTATTCGTACTATAGGGTGTGCAAGTAACACTTAGCTTTATGCAAATGTCAATTTCTGAGAAAATAATTCATTTAGTGAAGATGCCAAAGTCAAAGAGAAATTGGCCAATGTCATTTCCAAGCGAGGCATGATGCGGCCTCCTGGTTCTTGCGACATTTCGATGAAAGCATGACATTGTCCTCTGACCTTACAACGATAACAACACACTGGTCAATGGTAGAAAGTTCGAGTAATAATAAGAACCCGCCATTGCTGTTCTCCAGTTCCATGTGTATCCTTGGAGAATTTCCAATCTAGAGCACCCAAAGCCCAATTCCCAACTGCAACCCCACACATGAATCAATGTCTTGGCGAGTTCCTTATATTATCTTCAATATCGACTCAGCGATGCTAAACGAAAAATACAAGCTCATTTTCGCTGCTTACACTCTCAAGCTTCAAGAGATTTTCATTCTAATTAAAATTAAAAGGCTGACGTGAAAATCGAGTCAAGGTTCAGCAAAACGACTTTGACTGTTTCTATTTTGAAAACATTGCAGCAAAGAGTACCAGTTACTCTCCCTTGCGGGTAATGGTGTCCCGGAGTAGAGATGCGATAGTGACGGACTTCCCTTAATTATAACATTCAATAAAACACTCACTTTCCCCAAATACTATAATATATAATATATTTGTATCACCTTAGCATTAATACTTAAATGCTAAATTTTTACATTAGAATCCTTCGATTTTTTAGATATGATTAGATGATATTATAAAATTCATTTAGAATGTTAATATATAGAAATTAAATCTTTAACACTTATTTGTATTTATATACTTTTAGATAAACCTCATTCATAGTTATATTAGTATATACTTACATTGGTATATACCATCTCATATAATGTCTATGCAGGGTCGCATTCAGAAATGGTTCAAGAGAGAAGTTAAAAATGTTGAACCATTTACATGGTGACCGATAAGATTGGAACCATGTGGTTTATTAATATTTTAATAAAGTAAAAACTTTATATCACCATTTTAACCTTATCATTTTCTTTCTGCCTTAACCTTTCTGTTCCTCCTCGGACCATCTCTTCTCCAATCCAATCTCCAACATCCCATGGTGGGATGACTTGCTATGTACCTCTTTTCTGTACCAGGAATGTAGTTTCTCTTTTATCCCACTTGTGATGAACAAAGAGGAATTTTTTCCACGTCCATTGATTTAAAAAATAATTGAAGAACTCCAAGTAGATGGCGACATGATTGCCCCCTCCCCCCCTCTTCCTCTTTTTCTTTGATGCTTTCATTTGTACGCTTTGAACTGCCATTGGCTGCTCCCCCTTTGCTGTTTGGGAGTTTTCTATTTGTTATAAAAAGATTACTGGATGCTAAGTTAGTTTGAAGAACAAATGTGACCTTAAGGTAGCATTTGCTTGCTATCTGAGACAAAAATATAAAAAAATTGGAGATACAAACTTGTTTGATTGTGAAGACATGGATAGAAAATTGAAAAACACAAAATTTTTGTACTTCTAAAATGTGAAGACGGGATATAAAGATAGAAATTTAATTTTTTTTTCTTTTAATAATACTCATATACATATTTATTATTTATGTCTTCGTTTCTATTGTCCCTGCATTTCTATCTCTGAAATAATAAATAAATGCTATCTAAATGATGAAATTATGCAAACAACAAAACTTGCGACTGTAAAGGTGTGGCGAAAGTGGGCCGTCAAGTTGAGGTGCAGCTAGCGAGGGCTAGGGTAGGTGCCGCCATGTGAGTGAGTTGGCACTTAGGAGCAGTGGTGCCATGAGAATGGGGCACGACCGAATGGTGGACGAGGGGATGGAGAGGTGGGGGAAAAATTGTACCAATGCAAAAGATGACGGGTAAAATAGGTAGATTGCATAAAAGAATTTATTTTGAATATTAAGATATAAAATAAATTATTATAAAATTTATTAGGATACAATGGAATGATTTTATCTCAACTGTCAATTGTAATTTTATGGCCAGAGATTTAAGAATCACATAGTTCCAAACACATTGGGCACCATATAAGCATCATCATATCATACTTTGTACAATATATATATAATTTGTTAGTGAGAAGATATATTTTGGAAGTCTACTTATAAATTGTAAATTAAAATATTTTATTAGGGTGTTTAAGAGTTTCAATTAAGTATTTCTTAAATTAATATTTTAGAAGGAATTAAAAAAATTGGATCTAATTATATAGCTAAATGAAAAAAAAGTAATTGATCTTCTATTTTTTTTAATATACTTTTTTTTATACATTGAATTTGAAGACAAAGATCCAAATCTACGATCTCATGTATATTATCCAAACTTTTTAATATTAATGCAATCCTAATGACCTATTTATTTATTTTTTATACATTAAGCTTAGGTATTTATTTATATCTTTTACCAATTAATTATATATATATATAAATTAAAAATATTGAGGAGGAGGGGGGCAAGGCCTCTGCCTGCCCCCACTCCCTGGGTCTATGCATCTAATAACAATGAAAAAACAAATGTTGTTACATAAAATCAATTAATCTTACTTTCATGTCTATTACATCTCACAAAAAAAAATCTTTATTCATTAAAAAATGAGCACATTAATTACCTGGTTGGTATTTCTTTTTTTATTATATCTGTGTACTTTTAGATAAATATTTTTTTAAATATCTGTGAATCTCATATTCTAATAAAATATAATTATTTTATTTCAATAGTCACTGTATAATTAAGGATTATTAGTGTAGTCTTTTATTTTTAATCCTTTGATATACTTCATAATTATTAAACACTAAAATATACTAATTTCTATATCATAATTTTTATAAAAATAATTTATTGTTATATTATTTATTATTTTTTTAATATCTATATTTATTTAAATTTGACATTTATTTATTTATTATTCTATTTCATATCCCCGTGCCATAATGCCAAATATCATGGCGTGCTTTTTATTTTCCCTTTTCTTCCGAGACTGAAGTTCTGAACCATTATGCACATGAACTCGTTTTACTCTTCATAAACTTCGCAAGGAATGAACCCACCATGTATTAGACAGCAGCCTCGTAGTCCGAGAAATGACCTGCTGGGCCCACTTTTTTCAGCTTTTAGATAGTGGCCCATCCATTAAAAATTTGTTAAAAACGAAAAGAAAGAAATCCAGACTCAAAAAAAAAAAAAGAAAAAAAGAAAGAAAGAGAAAACAATATACATAATAATAATAAAAAAGGCGAAAAAGAAAGCTGTTATTGCTGAATCAATTACCAAAAAATAAAGGGTGTATATTTCCCGTTTAGGATTTCAGAAATTCAGAGGAGACAAAGACTGGACAATGAGAAGACCAGTGACATATTGATAACTGACAAGTGTACGGCTATGACGTTGCCGTAATGATCTGAACAGTTACGTGCGTGTGGAATGGTCTTATCATTGCCTCTTTCCATTTTACCGTACGCCTCGATGCACCTGATCCATTACATGCAAAGGGACAAGCACAGTGGGGTCCCCTTGACTTGACACTATCCATTCACCGTCCGATCCCACGAGGAACTTAATCACATCCGTTGGATGCATTCATCATATCATCCGCGTCCGCCCGGGGACCCCTTCGGCGCGCAGGTGCTTATTGCCTCTGTGTTCCCCCTACTTTCGGGATATTGTGTGATGCCATCTACCAAAGCCTTATAAAATTTGTCCCATTTATTTTCTCTTTTTAACTATCTTAACATTGTTGTATATGATAATTGAAAGTTGTAAAATAAGAGTTTCTTTTATTCTTGAAATAAAATATTTTTTCGGTCATTATGAAAAGAAGCTTAAGAAGTGGAAATTAGAAGAGAAAAATAGGCTGAGTTTGTTAGAGAAATCAGATAATTTGCTACAATAGTTGGGATTAATTATTGAAACATAGTTACATTAGTCATCCATATATGGCTTCTGATCTTTTGAAAAACATCTTTAAAATGTGCATCAGATATTTGACAAGACTGAGAGATTGGGGGGGGGGGGGGGAATGCAGTTATATTATTCCTTCTAGCAATTCAATTCAATATTTGTATAATAAAAAATTACAACACATTTAAGTACAAATTATAGTTACAATCTTATGGGTGTGTTTGGTTAGATCATAAAAATAGAGTTAAGATTTCCTTAAATAAATATTATATATAATTTGATATATAAAACTTATCTAGAAATATCTTACTCTCATTTTTAATCTTCTACCAAACATATACTATATGTAATAATAACAAAATAAAAAGTGTAAAATTTTTGTAATTTTTTACTGTATCAGTATCATTATTCTATTATTCCTTCTTCTCCTTCTCCTTCTCCTTCTCCGTTGGAGTGTACACAATGATTTAAATGAGCAGTGCTCATAATCTGTCGCCTTTCTGAACTTCACGTATAAAGTAATGTGGTACTATACAGCCCAGTCCAGACAAGTATCCGGGAAAAAGGAGGTTGCTGTTTCCAAAACTAAGTCCATTTTTTCTTTCTTTTGCCCATGTACTGTGAAGATTTTTCTCTGGCTTGTTCGAACAGAAAGAAATTCATTGAGGAGGGACGGTGGAAAAAGGCTAGCTTTTGATGCGGGGTAAAAAGTTAAAAACTGGAAAATGGATTCCACTACCCTTCGCCTATACGAAGCAAAGTTTAAGCTGCTGAAAAGCTTCCCGTGTCAGGAGGACCAACAGTGACTCTCAACACCCTGTCAGCTCTAGAAGCCAAGGAGCTGAGATCGCTTTATGAAAGAATTCAGTTAATTAGTTAAGCACATGCAATTACATGTCATTAGCTAATCTTTATTTGAGCTGCGCGCAACTTATTAGGAAAAAGTATCTGTACAAAGGTTGTTCAAAACTAACACTAGGATAAACTCAAAATTGACGAGCTAAGAAAAAAGGACTGAAAGGGAAATTTCTTTTGAGCAACTTTTCTTATTACGTATGACCGTAGCACAGCCTACCAATGACTTCTTTTTTCGTATGGCAGTCATGCACCTCCTTGATGATCCACTGGCACATTATTAGTTATGAGATTATATCTAGTACGTATACTAGCATCATGCTTACATTTACATTTCTTTTCATTTCATTTCTCATATTTGATGTATGAGAAATAGAATCTTTAAGAAAACAATGGCATACGGTAATGAAAGTGATGTTCATAGAATTTACTTCATCCAGCTAAGCTAAACAATGATAAGAGTATTTACCTCATTGTTGCTAACTTGCTTCAATTGACCAATTTAAAATAATTTTGTGAGTATTTAATGAAAGAAATTAATTAGTGAAGGGTAGCAAGGTAATCTAATATATATGATGGGATAAGAATTATATTGAGTAAAATAGAGTGATCTTCCCAAGGTATAGTTGGGATCATACTCTCTGGTCTCCCCAGTCAGACACTATTCACTAACAATCCAAAGTCAGTTCACCAATTTCCCAAAAAAGAAGGGAACAGCACATTTTCACTGTGTGAGTTCCATTTTTATTGGTTAACAAGCTATGGAACCAGAGCATTGTCTCTCCCACAGGAAACATCCCTCGACTTTGTCCAACACATTTGAAGGTCTTATTCTCCGATCAGGTTTCAACCATCACCACACCAATCCATTACCCTGATTCTCCCAACAATCCCTCATTCCTTTCTCAAACACACCCAACTTTAATTTCCTTCACTGTGACTCGCATCAGTAGGACCTATCCAAACACATCAAAACTCCTTCTTAGACCCGTCACTGATGATGGCTCCACCTGCAGGTAGAACCCACCATCTACATGGACTCAAAGTTGCAATCATATTCACTGTGGCTTTCGTTTTTTCCCTCACCTTTCTACTTCCCAAATCAGGTAAAAATGCCGGCCCCCTCAACCTACCACCCTATTTAATTAAGTCTCTACCACCACAACTGTTTGATGCTTCTGTTTGAGAATTGAAGTTTGAAATCAAACAAACAGCTAGCCTTTCATGTATTTTAATAAGCAACTTTTTGGGTTTTACTGTCTACAGTCTCTGTCTTTATCCTGTATGACCGTATTTCTTCCCTTATGTTCTTAGCTTTGAGACCCTTTTTGAAGTTCTAATGAAGGAAAAAGCTCTCTCTCTCTCTCTCTCTCTCTCTCTCATTTTTCCTTTTATCTTCTAATATATATAAAAGACATAGTATACTATATATATAGTATACATATATGGTTATATTGTGGTGTCCCTTATGTCCAATTAATGGAAAACATGCATGTATGTGCATTGAGCAGGTGGATCCGAGTTGTCTGAGAGGAGTGAGGGGTTGATGAAGGAAAGGAAAGCGGTGATAGGGTCAAAGCCTCCTGCTTGTGTAAACAAGTGCATGAACTGCAGGCCTTGCATGGCTACTGTGGTCGTTCCGAATCACAGAAGGAAGGGTCTCAAAGTGTCCTCTCACGACAAGGATGACAGCTATTACCTCCTTTCATGGAAATGCAGATGTGGGAATAAGCTCTTTCACCCTTAACTTATATATATATATATATATGATGACTTCTAGATCATATTCTAAACACTATTAATATTGTTGTACTGTCATTCCCATGTTCAAAAAGAAAGAGTAGATCAACCCTCCTTCGGTTGGATCCATTGGAGCTTCTACATGTCAATCTCTATCTATCTCTTTCTGTGTTTAAGATGTTAAAGATTAGGGGACGTGCGATTAAACTGGTCTTCGTGTTTATCCATTAATGAAGAGATATAAATATCCATATATGTCAGCGTAAAAAGCTTTATTATTATGAGTACTTAGTTAAATATATGGCTAATATGAATAACTAAAGTGTCAATGGTTAATTAATGAGCTGATCCAATTAGTCTAGTTTTCTCTCCTCCTCCTATTTAACTTATAATGAGTTGTGTTATTCCATCATTTTAAATACCTCTCATTTATTATTATTAAATGTGATAAATAAATAAAATGAATAGGAATTATAATTACATTTAACAATACAAAAATGAATGTTAATGGATGGTAAAATAACATTTCACCTTTTATAATCACAAATACATGAACACATTTGACCATGGAAGGAATGAATTTTATGATTCAACCGAACAGAGAGAAACCAAGCATGTCGCCACACGGGGGTGTAGATGATACAAATGCATTGAAGAGTGACGGCAAAGTCGCTAGCTATATCCGCGCAGTAGTCCAGGGCAGTAGCTGCCTCGGTAGCAATGAATTAATGGAGGCGGGGTCCGGGGTTCATAGGAGAAGAGACCAAACATTTGGAACTCTACGATCTAGATATAGGATTCAGGTTAACTTGATTGCAGACTGATTTTATTTTATGATGCTATAAATGCAAACATAGTTTGATCTAATTTTCTGCTTCTGGCAACTTAGGCATATATAGGTAAAACATTTGAGAGATTCTTACAAATATACAAGTCTAATATATTATCTTTGTACTCACTGATAATTAAAGTGGGTTTTATTAATTTTATTTAACTTATACTTTATTCATCTATGGGTTCACAAATTTTTTATTGTGTGCATAAAAAATAAAATTCGTAGAGTTATGCTGATGCAATAATTTTTCAAAACATTTTGTAATCAACGGCAGCATTGAATCCTGAACCTTAGAAGAAGGATGACTTGGACAAGAGTAAGTGGATAGCACCGGGGACGATATAACATAGTTGTCGATTTAGGGGAGTTATTATTTTTTGATTGCTCAAAGGTATTTTCCAATCGGCAGTCGAGGACTAATCCCTTTGAGGCATGGAGATCATTGAAATGAGTTTTGCATCTTCCAACAAAATTCCTTTCTATATCTGTAGTGTCGAATCTACACGCATCTTAAGAGGCCACCTTATCAACTATATCAAGCTTTGTTGGTTTTAGGGGAGTTATTATGAATGTTAAGGAATATGGAGAACTACCGGGGATTGAATGTAACCTTAGGAACAGCTTCTTGTTTCTGCATCATGAAAAATTAATATCTGAAGCGAGTGTCCACTTCAATATTGTGCAGTTACAACCAAAAAATGTTTCTCCCTCCAATCGATTCTTTTATAGTGACAAACGTTTTTTGATCTTGAGCCTAGTGGCTTTCAAAAGTACACTTAATATTAAGTATATAGCCAACATACATGACATATTTTTTATAGAAAAAAAAAATAAAAGTATATAACCAACACTATATATTGAACTTTTATTATCCAGCAAAACTAAATATATGAAAATACGTAAAAATTTTAAAATTAAATTTAATATATAAAAATATATCGACGTTTCATATTTTTATAAGTCATTATATATTTGTATATATATTATTTTTTTAAAAATAATAAATTTATATATATAACTATTAATTAATGAAGGTTATTTTAGTGAAAAATACAATAATAAATATTCGATAATAGTGAGCTAATGAAAAATTAAAAGTTGATCAAAGTGTAACTAAAAATAGAGAAGAGGGTATGATTTAAAAATAAAAAAAGAGAGAGTATATATATATATATATATAAAAGATGAACCCAATATTACCATAAAAAAAAAAAGGATGAACCCAAATAAGGTGTTCATTTCAGCCCGCTTTCCAAATCTCCCAAACCAAATACGATCATCCCGAAAATGGTCGTAACCCCTCTGATTCCATAGGTCCAACACAATCTATCATTCTTCTTGATGGCACATCGAAACATAATCACTCAGACCAAAAAAACAAAATACACAAGCACGTTTCGATTCAGACAAAATATACGACCATTCGACCAAAAACGAAATCAGGGATGGACGACCACCTATGACTTCACAAAAAAATAAATAAATAAAGAAGAAGAAGAAAAACACAGCTACCCTAAAGTTTTGGCTCTACCGTTCCTGTCCTTGTCAATCTCCAGCACCCGTTCCTACAATCTACTAAAGCTAGGTACATGACCGTGCTCCGCGAATCAATTTATAATCTGCATGAAAATAAATTAGAAAATTTTTAACTTGTCGGCCAAAGTGAACTTACGATCCGTCATGCTCGCGGATCAGCCCGCCTAACCCGCATAATGGTTTATTTACAATATTTGTATTTTTATTTGGTATTTGATTTGCTTATGTTTGATATTTGATAGTTAGGAGTTGTTAATTTATATTTTTTAGTAGTTTTAATATGTTTTATGATTATATGAGTTATGCATATTCAATTGATTTGTAATTTGTATATTATTATTTTGAAAAAAATTAAGACTTAAATTTTAATATTTGCAGTATTTAGTAATTAGTATTGTTTTTTGTTTAAAATATAAATTAGATTTTGTAAAGAAAAATGTGTATATATATTTTTTGAGGTAAAATATATAGTATAAATATAAATATACAATATAGGATACTAAAAAAGTAATAAAAAAGTGAAAGGAAAAAAAAAAAAGATGGTCCGTGGGTTGGTCTGCGGGCTGGTACGCGATTTGGTGCGCGAGCTTCTTACCGGGCCAAAAATACAGATTGGTCCGTGGACTTGCGGGCTTAAGCTGACCGGGCCTGGATTAGGCAAAACGCCATTCCCTTTATCAAGCAAACCAGTCCGGCCCGATCCATTTAAAATTGGTCCGTCGCGGACCAGGCTAAATGAACCGGACCGGTCCGCATACCCAGTCCTACAATCTACATTGCAGTCTTTCCCACTCCGTTCTCATGGTACTAAATTGATCGACGGAGTTAATTTTAAGATTGGGTTGAGATAGCTCATCAGGGAAATTGGGAGATATTTTGCAAGGGTCCTTATGATAAAAATCACAATAAAAGATAATTATAATATAAATAGAGGTAGTGTCATTTGTTTATCATAAAAGTAAATTGTTAAGTAAAAAGTCTCTTCGTCCCTTATTCTTTCTAATTTCACTAATTTCCAAATGATACAAGCATCAAATCATTTGCTTGTGTTATAAAGTACGGCCATGGGTCACTCGTCAGTAGTAACTACTAGTCTACTAGTAACTGCTACTACTAAATAATTTCAACCATCAATATAGTCTCGCTAGGCAGTGATTAAGGAACTCATCTTTAGCGTATGTTAGTATATTCTGATATTTTTCCCACAAGTCGATATTTTACCGAAGAGGGAGTGAATGCGTGAGAAGCGGTTAGCATTTAGTAAGCAAGCTATCATTTTCATGGGTGTTACCCCCCCAGAAGCAATGAATGGAAACATGACATTTTTTTCGGTTGTTTGCCGCCCGTACAGTACACCTACACAGGCATAGAGGATATTGGACATTCGACGATGTCATCTCGAAGGGTCACATGGAAAATATCACATTTGCTTTACTGTATGGTTAGTAAAAGCCTCAAATTATCTTCCTGGGTTGACGTGTGATTCAGGTCATCGCCGTTCAGATTTTTCATTCATTTAGTTTGTGGACTTCATGAAGTGGATGATTCTTAGTGGCACGCCACTTTCAGAGTCTTTATATTCTTTCTCCAGATGATTCTTTTGTGCTGTATACATACCTTTTAACTATTGTTATCTTAGCTTTCTTTTTCATCAACTTGTATACTTTCAATATGAGTATAATTTGGCGCTTGTGTTACGCTTTCAATGCCAACCTTTGATTATACATAGCTGCTGAATTTACTTTTTACAAATAGATATTGTTTTGCTGAAATTTTTAATACGAAAAACATTACTTGCAAACTCAGAAGCGTCTACTTTGTAGCAGTCAGTAGCAAAATTTACCATATAGTGGCACTGTCACACTGTTCGAATCAATTATGCATTCACGCCTACTGACAAGACATTCACAAGATTTACACATATATCTCAATTGAAATTATCTTTGTTAGCATCCCACTAGAAAAGTGTGCTGGGCCTGAATAAACAAAAACAAATGAAAATATGAAATATCCCATCTCGTCGTTTTCCAGTTCCACTTCCCAAGTTCCCATTCATTTCTAGTCTATCTGGTTATGAAAGCTGTGCTCTATTATTTAATCATAAGCAGATTAAATGGCAAATGCCGCCTACAAACAAAAGCATGCTTCAAGTTCACCCAAGCCGTTGTTGACGCATGTTTAGCCTCAATTGGAAAAAAAACTATTGCGAGATAGTGATGCCATTTTCTGTCACATGTGAGGCCAATTCTTTGCCGTTCAATTTTGCAGCTGACAAAAAATCATGAACTTAGGCATGGGACCCGAATCGCTGACAACATGCAATCAAACGTGTCCGCGCCGCAGAGGTTGTTATCACCAACTAGTGTTTTCCTATGCTTAATTAATATTTTGTACTGGTTACAATATAAAAATGACACGCCCCTTGTTTCATTATATGTCTCATTAGAGGATGCTTCAGTTTTCTCATTCACTCACTCAAGCTGGTAAGTCACTCAGTCAGTTTGTTTCCCAGTATCTCAATTATATTCCCTTTCTTCCCTTGTTAAGCACTTTTCACTTTCCAGTCCCTAGCTGCTTCCAAATGGGATCTCAACTTGCACTAGTTCATTCTCAATATCTTCTCGTCTTCAGTGGCTAGATTATTTCATATCCCTTCTTCAATCACTCCCTAAACTGCAAAGCATGTTGCTAAGAAGCTCTTCAGCACCAATTCCAAGCTCATTACTGCCCCACTCTAGGGAGCCATCCCCAGAACCAGAACTGGTTCTTCAACTTCCTAGAACAATATCATTTGCTAGTCCAAGGCAAAACTTGGCTGACACAGACCTTAAAAGTCCAACAAAGCCTGAGAAGAGGAATTGTTTACCACGTAGTAACGTCCTTAAGAGTCAACACAGTATCAAGATCAAAGCAAGTGATAAAGTGGGAGAACGGCAACAGGAAACTACTTACACAAAAGTAAAACCTTCAATCAGGGAACTGTTTTCAAGCTCTGGTTTGGACAAGCAAGTCCTCGATCATGAAGAGGGTGGTGAGGAGAACAAAGTTTGTGGGTTGCAGACTTTAGTGATGGGTGATGGGATGGGGAGTGATGGTGGCAGGATATGTGGTGGTAGTGGAGGAGGTTCAGATGGTGGACATGGAAGTGGGTGGGAAGCCTATGGAGAAAATAATCATGGTAGAGATAGGACAGATGCTTATTACCAGAGCATGATTGAAGCCAACCCCAATAATCCTCTTCTGCTTGGAAATTATGCTAAGTTCTTGAAGGAGGTAAAGTTTATCTTTCTGAGCGCTAACTTTAGCTTGATCATATTCTTTCTCTTTACAGAAGGAATAATGCAGAAAATGAAACAAAAAATTCAGTCTAATTGATTGAAACATAGATTATTCACTAACAAAGAAAAATCGAGACCCGGCAAGCTAGTATATATTGTGATTTGTTGATATATGGAAATGCTAAGAAAACTTTGGTTTTTATCTCGTGTAGAATAATTTCAGTGTCTTATCGAATTTATTGTTTTTTTCTTTTGATGATTTTCTGATATATTCAATTTCCAAATATAGGTTCGTCAAGATTATCCTAAAGCTGAGGAGTATCTTGAAAGAGCCATCTTGGCTAATCCTGGTGATGCTAATGTTCTGTCGCTCTATGCGGATCTAATATGGCAAACAGAGAAGAATGCAGAACGAGCTGAAGGCTATTTTGATCAAGCTGTTAAAAGTGCCCCGGATGATTGGTAAGATATATATTCTACATGAAACATGGTTTTTCTTCATTGTATACATTCATTCATCTAATTGTTTTATAGTTCCACATGCATTTGTTAACGTGGTTTTTTTTTTTTTCTTTTGTAGCAAACTGTTAGACGCAGATAGACATTACATGGTTTTCTCAAATCCAAATTAGACAATCTATGGTTGTTAAATAAAAAACTCATGACTTTTGTTTGTAGAATTGTAGGGTAACTAAACCATGTTATAGTTTAGATTATTTGATGATTCCTAACAAATCATTCTTACACTTACACCTGTGTCCATGCAAGAATTTTTCTTTACACGTTAAGATTCATCAACACTCAAAAAGAAAAATTCTTATACGGATACTGATACTAGTGTAAGAATAATTTCTTAGGAGCACTCACAAAAAAGAGTATAGGACCTATAATGAGTGGGTATATATTTAATGAAGTTGAGGTGACCTTCTTTTATTATGAATGTGTCAGTGTGTCTAACTATTACATATTAGACTTGTTTCCATGGAAGAATTTCTCATGTGTAAAACTTAATCGGTGTCAGCTATGTCCTGGCTTCTTATGCTAAATTCCTCTGGGATGCTGAAGAAGAAGACGACGAAGACAGCCAACATAAAACTCACCACTGCAATACATATCCACCAGATGTCTTTCAAGTAACTGATGGCCACCCTCATTTTAATGCAGCCTCTCAACATTACCTCTCTGTTCCTGAGTGATGTTGGGTATCTTGGCGAGTTAAATGAGACGTGAAGTCTCAATCAATCCCTTGAACCCTTTTATTCACATGTTGGATATGGGTACTGGGTAGTGTTGATTTTGTAGGGATGACTATCTGGTTGTAAATATATAGCCTATGACAAAAATAAGAGAAAGCAGCTTGTGTTTGTGAGGCTTCCACTGATGTATCCTTTGAGTGTGTGAAATACTGAAATTTTGGCAACAACCCTTCATTAATATTCTTTTGTTGTTTATACTATTTATCCCGATTAATGCTATTTTCTTAAAATGAGTAATCACCCATAAACATGCCATATACGTATAATTATTCGTACTGGCATCAGTTGGTTCTCCTTATTAGTTAACTATACCTCTGCCTCCTTATTAGTTAACTATACCTCTGCCTGAAATATGTATAATTCCTGTCTCCTTCGTCCTTTGTTAGTGTGTTAAATAACTGGGTCCATGAGATCTATTAGAAGCCGGTCGAGATTGCTATTGCTATGGGATAACTTCGTTTACATTTTTCACAAGTTGCAACTTTATCTTCCTTAAAAGTAGAACTTATCTCTTATTGAATGCGTGACAACTAGCATATATTTTTATATAGGGATCTCGGGTCCTTGTATATTTAAGCATAGCTTATTAATGAAAAAAAGTAAAAAGTATTAAATTATGCAAGCTAGCTGATAATATCGATTACTTGATCTAATTATGATAAACCAAATGAAGGAGGAAACAAATTGTCAGCACCAGCCAACAACCCAATATTAAATAAGGTCATGTAAATTGTGGGATAGGTTTTGACAACATAAACCAACGGCTCAAAACGTACGAGGGGATTGAAACATTTGTCGTCGCTTCTATCTCTTATGATGTGATCGTAGTCTATCTTGGTGTGCTTGTAAAACATTTTCCAACCTTTAACCAATTGTATGTTAGAGTCTCTTGTCTTATTCTCCTTATCCTTTCACCTGTCAAACTCATTGATAAGGTGACATCGTGTTTGAGATTGCATATCTTTAAAATTTGGTACGAACGTGATTAAGTAGTAGTTTTCAGTTTCGCCATTATTTGACAACTTGATCAATATATGGTTGTGAGACCGCTGAATTTGTTCTTATTTCTAGACAGTGCACTGATCGGGCATTTCTAACACTATTTTTTTTTTCTCTTTCCCATTTACGATATTAATTAGTGTCTCTCTTTCGTATATGATATTGTGCACTAATATGAATTTACAACTCTGAAGTTCTTGATTCTATCTATCGGACTTAACTATATTTTGCTTATAAATTTCAAATTGATTTTATTGGATATTTTTGTAAAATTTTCTTATGAATTTCAAAATATATATTTAGAGAACCAAACCTCCGCAATTCATATGCATAATTTATCATCAACCCCTGTGTTTCTTTCTTGCATGAGTATTAATGAATCCAAATCTTCTTTCCCCACTTTTCGTTTCATTCTCTGTCTCCTTATTAAAATTCCGATACGTGTATAATAATAATATCATTCATGATTTTTTATTCAATCACTATCTTTTAACAACTCATATTTTAAATATATGGCAAAATTTGATTGGAGGGACACATGGAGTGATAACAGGAGATTTGAATCCCGAGAATTAATTGCGTTCGCGCGTGAGTGCATTTACAAATCCATGTAGAATGTGAGCTAGGTTGGCACAGTTGAGGTTGTATTCAGATGGGAAATTAATACTTGTTTGACTTCCTTAATTTCTTATCCATTCAGACGACTCGATTGCACAAAGTCTCTGAATACATATGATCAGAATTGGCCTCCCCACCAATAAGTAAGCTGAGACGACGAGGAAACTTGGAGGATGTGTTTTACTTTTTTCTCCTTTTAAGTTTCATTAAGCCATGGAACTGAGTAATTAAGTCATCGCCTAAGCCAAATTTGTATCAGTTTGTCTTTGGGCACTCTTTGGAGTCGTTTGTCAAAACATTAATAAATAGTCTTTTTCGTTTTTTTTTCTGCAGAACTTATATTTACGTTCAATTTAGCCTATATGTTTGACCTGAGGATAAAAATAAGAGAAAAATTTTTATGAATGAATTCTTTTGTAGAATTTGTTCTCTATTTTTATCCAATCTGAAAACACCTGTGTGATTATTTAGTATCTGACAAATGCAAATACATTAAATTGCTGTCTATTTGTAAACGTTGCTCCATCTTTTACAAGGGAGATTACAAGGCAGAACAAAGTTCGTTACTAACAAAACTGAGATATGTGTATCTTTATGGTGCGAATAAATACTCAGACCAACCAATAGGCAACACCATGGACATGCCCTCTAGTGTAGGTTAATAAAATTGTTGGCTTTGTCTTTCCAAGCCATCTCTAAAATAACAACCACAAGCTCAACCATCAATACCCTATTCAACATTGTCATAAAAGGAAGTTTTGCATGGTGATTTTCCTTGGCTTTATTGACAATACCAAAAGTACCAAGTTGAAAATGTTGATGCTGCAAAAATTAAACATCAAAAGTACGTATGCACGATTCATCTAAATCCACTCTCATCTCATCTAGGTCCTGATAACTGAACACACGACAGTGGTACATTACTATAAAAACTAGCCTGTCCTGATGAAGTAGCTTCTCCACTACTCATTTTCAGGAAAGCTGAGTAAGAACCAGATTGGGATAATGATGGTGGATCAGGTACAGGGCAGAGACCTTCAAGCATTTGAACGACCTTGGTCATGGAAGGCCTCAATTTCACATCATCTTGTATACACCAGAGGGCAACCTTAAGAGCAGTCACAGCCCTTTCATCGTCCTCATCAATATCTATCTTATTGTCAAGAACCTCTGCCAGTTTTCCTTCATCCATCATTCTGAAGGCATAAGAAGGAAAATGCGCTTTCTCTGAGCCTTCCCATTGATCATAGTTCTTCCTCCCTCCAACAATCTCAAGCAAGACCATGCCATAGCTGAATACATCACTCTTCTCGGAAATTGCATAGTTAGTAATCCATTCTGGTGCTAGATACCCTCTTGTGCCCCTTAGAGTTGTGAAGACATGGCTTTGTTCTCGGCTCATTAGCTTGGCCAATCCGAAATCCGAAACTTTGGCTGTGAAATTATCATCAAGAAGAACATTTTGTGGCTTAATATCACAGTGGATGATCTTCACTTCACACTCCTCATGAAGATAGGCCAATCCCTTTGCCGTGCCTATTGCAATGTTGAACCTTGTATCCCAATTCAATAAGAAAGTGTTTTCACTGTTCTTGAAGATCCATTTGTCCAAAGAACCCCTCCCCATGTATTCGTAGACAAGAAGGCGATGAGGACCCTCAGCACAGAAGCCTTTCAGCTTGACCAAATGAACATGATGAATGCTTCCAATGATAGACACTTCAGCTTTAAATTCCTTTGTCCCTTGTCCAACGCCTTCCAATTTTTTCACAGCCAACTGTGTTCCATCTTCAAGCTCACCAAGATACACTGAGCCGAAACCTCCCTCGCCAATTTTTGTGGAGAAGTTCTTTGTTAGATTTGATAAAGCACTATAAGTAAACCGGGTAGGCATTCCGGCAAGACCATCCAAGAAATCATCATCCTCCAAGGTGTCTTGTGGATACTTAGCAAAACCCTTCTTCTTCTTGTAGTACCAAAATGCTGTAATAAGACTAACAATAACCAGAACTGTAAGAACTCCTATGGCAACGATTACCAGCACACCATTCTTTCCCTCTTTGTTGCCATTCCCATCAGCAGTGGAGACCTTCATAAATGAAATATAACCACTGGTCCCCCCCTTAGAGCGTTGGAAGCTTCCAGTCTGATCAAAATGGAAGCATGTCCCACTGCTTTTTTCAAAGAAAAGCACTAGGCATGAGCAGTTTCCTAAACAGGCTTCCTTGCAAGCATTCAGGGTTGATTTTTTGGAAACTGGTGCAACATAATCTAGTGCAAAATAATCAAGCTTCTCACCAACATATAGAAGTTCTGTTGAAGTCCTAGAACAGGTAGAGATGTTAGGAGGCTTGCAGTTAAAATTAGATTTGAGAAGTGCAGGGCATTCACACCAGTTCTGAAAGAAGCAAACATAGTAAGGATCACAAGGCTCAGGAATCCCACAAGGGTCTTCTGGTATTTTTTTTGCCTCAGGTGTAACACCCTTCCCCTTGCTTAGATCATAGAAAGAGATAGCACCAGTCGGGTCCAAAATAGCAGCCCAAAATGACTTAGGATCTGAATCATCAGAGAAAACAGTTTTCCCTAGCAAATCCCCACTTTTGTCATAAAAATTCCATGAATTGGACACCAGAGAAGCAGAATGAACCTTGCCACTGAAATTTTTATGACCTCCACTCTGGACATCCCTGGATAAAGACCAGTATAGTTGCGGGGGATCAAATCCTGCATAGAGGACCAAATCACCTGCCATATAACCAAGAAAATTATACAAGTTCTTGCTGTTGGCAAAGCTTTTGAGTGTCATTCCTTCCACGAATGCTTGACCGGCCAGAAGGGTATCAGTGGGATGGTCAAAACTCCGCCAAATTGGGGTCCCATTTTCCCCAATCAACACCAAATCCCCTGAGTCCTGCAACTCCATGGCTCTTACTTTTCGTCCTGTTGTGTTTGTTGCCCAAACCACACCGTTCCCACCTTCCAAGTAAGCATTCCCACTATGTTCAAACACAAATTTATTAGAATTCCTAACAAGTAAGCCTCTGTTGGCAGTCCAAACCACTTTGTAGCTACTTAAGTGAAGGACAACTAGAACAAACAAGGAAACATCCAAGGTACCGAAGAATCCGAAAGCGAAAGCTGAGTTGTTGGATCGCAAGAACATGCCATTATGGTCGTCCCAATCTAGCCTAGATGCACTGAAGCCAGGATATATTTGGCTAATGTGTTGATCATTGGCCGTGGAGGTTCTACTCAGAAGAAGCACAAACAAAAACAAGGTTCCACATCTGAACAACCCCATAATTTGATAACTGCAGTAAACACCGGGTTTTACTAAACAATCCCGAAAAATGAATTCTGAAAGATACGTGAAAACAAATACTAACTGAAGCCATCAAATGACCAAAAAAGGTATTATTTGTACAAGGCGCTATTTTTCAATACAAGCAGTCAAATAATATGATATTATTTTCTTCTGTGATGCAAGAATAATTAAATAAACCACAACATGAGAGTGAAACTACTACAGAAGACATGTAAAATGATTTCCGGGAGAATTAGTAAGTGCCATAGGAATGAGTATAGACAAACCTCATTTTCCATTCGATAGCAGAAACGTTGTAGCAGGCATGCTATATTTTTGGCCTATAGGAGTTGATGTAGGAAGAAGCGACAGGGGATGGAAGGAAGAGAAGTTTGTGGATCTTGGCAGCTTATGGAAATTTTGATGAGGGGACCAAATGAGTTCTCTGAAACTTCATGTGAATAAAAATTGAGAATGGAAAATCTTGTGGTGGTTCCCTCGTGTGTTATTATGACGGTAGGGACGATACAGTTGCATAGTTGCTTCATGGTCCTGGACTTTCCCTTTCTTTGAGGTAAAATACCATGTCCATTCCGTGAAGAGAAAATGTTGTTTGTACGTTATTATTACCTCCAATTGCAGCCTTGGAATAATGTCAATTTCCTGCAAATTGACTCCTAAACGTAACGTGAGCACCAAAATTTCAAATTCATGCTAACCACTACTTAATTTTTCTTTTTCTTGTACTAATCCATTCTCATTAAATATATATTAATACAACCTGAAATATTTGGCATTATCTTGCTGGTGGGGGGAAGTAATTTGAAGACAAGTCTTGGTGAAAGTTTTTCGACAAGGCTACACTTCGTATGTGCTTTTTTATTTTTATGTTGAGCACAGTAATTGAAAAGGAAATTTTTGTTGCACAATCACATAAGAGATTGTGTAGAAGTAAGCTATTAAAATGATTAAATAGTGTGCGAGGAATTTAATTATTATGCAAATAATGCTAACTAAAAGTGAGTGACTATTCATATTTCGTGTTTATTTGTTTCTTACCTTAAAACAATAAGAAATAAAATTTCCAATATCAGCACAAAGACCACGAAAGATGTTTGGGACTGAAAATATACTTTTGAGAATTGTGTGGTTATTGGTCTGTTGCTGTGATATCTAAACACACTGTTTCAATCAGTCAATTCCCTTCTTTACGTTATAATTAAGGTTTCTCACTATGGCCATTGTTTGACTACGCGGGAGCCTGAGATTGAGGAAGCACGTGCTAATACTTTTGAAGTTCGTAATTCCAATTTTCCACCGAAGGAGGCCCTCAGCAAGAAAATTTGCCTTACCTTCCCCATCATAACTTCAATTTTTTGTGATAGCTAGTTCCCCTACTGTGTGGAAAAGTCTAGGTTAGATAAATGGGGTTGGCATTGTCCTTGTCACAATTGTTTCGACCAACTATATTTATTTCAGTCGCCAGCAACTTTGATTCAGTAGTTACTCAACTTTTCACCAAATTAATTGCATTTACAGTGAACTAATGATGTTATGAGGCCAACAGGTACAATCAATACTCAATCTTTTCCCATGTGAAATACTACTGCAGACCTTGGTTAGGATTAAATAAAAAGGAAAATGGAACCAAAAAAAAAAGAAGCAGAAAGAATAATCGGATAGCATATTCAACAAGAAGAAAAGCTTTACAGAGTTCAATCTGATAAACTGATAGTATAAAATTATAAGTTTTTATTTGCAAAATTTTTAAGATAATATGTGAATAAGTCAAATTTTTTGCTGAAATAATAGTATATAATTGGATATTTATATAAAGCTTTTTTATATTGATTAATGAGTAGGTATATAAATCAGATTTTAATCATATATATATATATATATATATATTTCTCAAAAATAGATGGGCTTTTAAATGTCAGTTAAATTAGACGGGGACAGGCCAATGTTGATACCAAGTCACAACCACTAAAGTTAGAGTGACTAAAAGCCCATCTATTTTTGAGAAATCTAGCTAAATTATTCTAATTCTTCCTTTACATATTTAACTTTTTGGTCGGTGAAGAAAAATCTTAGACAAAATCGTTTAAGGCGGCGTGGAAACTGGAAAGCTACTGGCGAGAAAAGTAAGGGAGAGTGAATCTGAACATGAATTAAGCAGTTAAACCTTGTTTCAACAAGTACAATCTTCCCTCAATTTTTCCCTATGAAATATAAACTAAAAACCTTGGTTATAGAATATAAAATTATTTATGTATTTTTATTTATTATTTAAACTTTTTAAAAAAGATGGTTTCAGTTTTACTACATAATATATTCAAGAGGAGAAGTTTTATATTGTTATTGAGTAAAATAACACGATAATAATTTTAATTAACTAATAGTATAAAATCATACATTTTTATTATATAACCTTTAAGATAATCAATAATTAGGTTAAATATTTTTACTGCCATAATAATATATATAATTGGATTTTTATATAAAACTTATTTAATGCTATTTATTTATCATGCAACTAAAGACCACATTGCATAGACCTAGCGTTAGTAGAAGCACAGACTAATGCAATGAAATATGGGCGATTACATTTTCTTTTTACTAATAATCCTTCTAATTTGAAATTTTACTCAAATTGATATTACTTATCAGTTATATAATATTTAACTAGTGAATTAATAAGTACTTCTATGCCTATCAATTCATTTTTTAATTTTTATAATCTATTTTTAATTTTTTTTAATTTTTATTTATTTATTTTTATTACTTCTCCTAATTTTCTATGTATCAAAAATATTTTTAGAAATAGAAATGCTGGACACTAAAAAGTGGTTAAAAGGAACTATTTCTTTTATATATAGTATAGATTATTATTTAATATATGACAATATTAAATTGAGGAAATTTTTAGACATTAGTTAGGATGATTTATTATATAGTTTTTCTATAAGAATTTATCAACTTCTAGTTAAGCATTATTTGTCCTGTCCTTAATATCAGTCCAGATATAAATGTACATTAAAATTAAGGTGATGATTGAAAAACTATCAATATTAAAAGAAGTTAATAGTACTTTATTAAATTACCTATTTAATTTTCAACTCTAACTCTGTCTTTTCTCCTTCTCTCTCCTTCCCCAATATCTCTACATGGTCCACTTCTGTCTTTTCGTATTTATTTCTCAGAGTGAAGTTTGGCGCCTGGAAGTGAAATGCCACAGTTCTCATTTTTCAACCATTCCCGCCGCCTTCTCATATTTCTTCCAATCGAAATTTTAGGATATGTTTGACCTTTTAGTTTTTATTTTTAACTTTTTATATTTTATAAAAAAAATTGAAAATTTTAAAAATTAAAAATAACATATGAAAATTGAAATTTAAAACCAAACAAGACATGCCAAAAGTTTTAGTCATTTCCCGCAAATAAAAAAATCTATAAATCCTGTTTTTGCAACTTATTAAAAAGATTAAAATAGCATGAATTAGACATCGATTCTATGTATAAAAAAAAATAAATTAGACATCGATTCAGTTCAGAAAGATTATCAAATAGACAGATTAAAATAGACATCTGATAAAATAGAGAGATGTTTCCAATTCAAATCTTCTGAAACTTCACCGTTATCCCTTTTTTTTTCCAGAGTTCACCTTTGTCCATCTTCTTTCCTTGAAAACACCTTTTTTCTGCAAAGTTTAGTAGTATATGCATAGAAGAGATACCAGTGTAATGAATGTAATGTAAAGCTGGAAAAAGAGTGACTATTTTAAGAGAAATGATATTTTAACACTTATATGGGTATAGACATCCATATGAATCTCATGTGATGTGAAATGAGTGATAGAGAGAGAATAAGTTAAAAAATAAAATAAAATTTATATATATTATGAGTAGAGTACTTGGATGTTTAAAAAAATTTAATGTTAAAATAATAAAACCCTCATTTTAAATGGGTGGAGGTGGATGGTGTGAAGGTTTGAATGTCACTTTCAAAGTTGAAATGGATATTTGCTGTACAGAGAGAGAGAGTAGAAGTTTAAATGTTGTGTACAACCAAAAAAGTAGTGAATAGAATAATTTAATAAGAATATTTGTGAAAAAAATAATTAATACTACCTAAATTTTTGAAAAAAATAGTTATTTTAGACAAAGTAAATTTTTAAAATTAACAATTATTTATGGATAGAGATAGTAGTAGTAATAACTTTTATTGTAGAATACTCATTCTATCCTCAAATAATTATTTAGTTATAAATGTGCATTGAAATTAAAATAGTGACAGAAAAGATATCAATATTAAAAAATATTTAAAATAATTTATTAAATTATTCTTTTACCTTTCAATTCCATATTTCTCTTTTTCTCCGTCAATTGCTTTCTCATTCTCGCTCCTTATTTAATAAGGGTATTTGTGGGAAAAATAAGCAATACTATTAGAGTTTATGAAATGAATAATTATTTTTAAAATGGATAATTATTTAAATTCATAGGAGTGTTTATTCTCTATATTTGGTTTTTTTTTAGTTTGACCCGTTGAGTCCGAGATAATGAATGCCCCAGCGTCAAATTCATGAAAAAATTTAAAATCTGCAAACGTATCCTAAGAACCAGGATCATGAATGTGAAAGGAAAAGATAGTCAAAATTATTGTTCTTGAGGGAACAGGATTGTTGACTTAGGTATAATTTTGTTTTAATCTTAGAAAAAAAGGAGGAACGTTGTGTTAGTTACAAACTTGCTATCGCATAAAGTATAAATGGCAAGAACAGTCAACCAATTCCCTATTCCCTTGTAATAAAAAAATTACAAATTTACAATGAAGTCAACCATACCCAATTTTTATACGTAAATGAACTTGAATATTAATTGACACTAATCAGCCCAACCATAGTTTAGCCCAGGGCAGTTTTATTTGTCTGGCCTCTCTGTTCTTGTAAGCACTGCATATTCATTTTCATATAGCTCTGTTTGTAATTGCAATGTTTTGTTGATAACAAAACAATATTAAAAATAATTTTCAAATAGTACAGATAAAGTATTTTACACCAAGAATAGTTATATTACTTGGGAAAATTCATACATCCTTCCTTGTGTATTTGTGTTCCATCCCCTGGGTGTGGTGGGATGTTACACTAACGTACACATGGTGAAGGTTTGTTAGAAATATATATTTTTGGTAACTACTCCAAAATACTCCCTTATAGTTGATGGTCAATGTCTGTTGCTGCATTTGCATTTAACCACATTTTAGAAATGTAGTTAAATGTAGTTAAACATGTGGTTAAATAGCCACACACAAACAGCAACACACACTCTTCCCTTTTCCTTCCCCCACCCCACCACCATTCCCCCACACACAGTCATCATCCCCGCAGAGGAGCTCAAGTCCATCACCCTCAGTCCCGAGTCCTTCTCCTCCTTCCTCCCCTGCCACCATCGGCAGATCTCCCCACCTCGCTGCCACTGTTGCGACTTGTAACCACTGCGAGGCGCTGCTCTTCCTTTCTTCGTCCTCGGTGTCACTCAGTCCGCACCATCATCATTGAGCTCCACCCACTCTAGATTTGCAGAGCCGTGGACAGCATTGCCTCACCATCGCTGCCTTCACCAGCAGCGAGCCATGACACAGCTGTGGCAGATCTTGTAGTGTACGAGCATGTTGCTGCGAAGGGCGGCGGTGTTGCTGGAGCACCATAGGATCTCCTCGTCAAAGAGTAAAAAGGGCATTGAGATGCCCTAGTAGAGAGAGAGAGAGAGAGAGAGAGAGAGAGAGAGAGATGGGGAAAGAGTGTATGTGGCGGAGATGAGGGGAAGGAGGAATGGTTGTGGATGTGGGGGAAAGAGGAGGGAAGAGTGTGTGGTTGTCTAGTAACATGTTTAATTTTATTTAACCACATTTCTAAAATGTGGTTAAATGCAATTGCAGCAGATGGCATTAACCATCAACTGTAGGTGAGAATCTGCCTATATTTTTTTTATTCTAAAGTACCAGAAATAAGTAATCCTACTAGATTAGCAGAGTAATAGAGCTTATTCCATTCATTTTAGCCCACTGTATAAAGGATAACTAAGGTAAACTTTGAACATTTGTAGCCTTGTCATTTTCAATTGTTGAAGGAAATACGACGTTATGAGAGGCTTCTTCAATTGAATAACGATAGTTGTATGATAAAAAATTACAATATTTTTGCACTTTTAACTTTGTTATTATTAAATGTGATGATAGTCTTCACTCACTCTACTCACTTATCACATCTAATAATAAGAAAGTGAGAAGTGTAAGAATGTTTTAATTTTTTATTGTACAACTATTATTACTCTTTTCAATTAATAATTGAAAACATGTAGCTTTAACAGTTTTCAAGAGGGTTAATATTAACCATTAAGCTAAAAAGGGGAAAATGTTTTGTTACTTGCTTTTCATGACAATAATTTTTCAGAAAACAACCTTCCTTTCACCTATGATAATTTTTGGAAGGTTTGATGTAGGGAAACACATTTGGTTTTAATCTGCAGTGTGGCTGAAAATATTTTATTTTTGAATGGTGTCTCATTCTCTCTCCCCTAAATCATTTATTAACACATGAAAGAGGTGTATTATATATTTAGTAACTTATTAAGTTTTATATATATATTGATTAAGTAATTGAAAGGGCATAAAAAAGATATCATTTAATGACAAAAGATTTCCATCCCTGCAGTATTAGGTATAAAATGGGATAGACATAATAGGATCCTTTGATCTAGAGATCAGTTTTGTTATTTGCAGAGTTCTCTTAAATATCCAAACCTGAAGTTTTTTTTTGCCCTATTGCCTATTACTTTCATTTTCTAACAAGTGATCATCTTCACTTATGCATATATTATAAGTTAATAATTTGATGAAAATATAGTTAGAGTAAATTTAAATATATTTTATTATACTATTTTTATCATTTACCCCAATACTCTCTCATATTTAATCTATCCTCTAATTCTCTTTCATAAGGATATCAAGAAAAAAAAGATAATTAATATTATCTATAATTCTTAAAATGACAAATAATAATAAAAAATAAAATTTTATAAATAGATGGTTATTTAGAAATAAAAGTAGTAATTAGGTCTTGCCTTGGGATGATGACTGATTTGTGTGTCTATCAAGATTTAATTACCACATCAAAAGAAAACAAGTCTCAATCAAATATAGCTAATTGTTCTCGTGTGTCCTCATATGGTTTTGTGAGGGAAAAAGTTAATATATGTTTCTCAATGCCAGTTTATGTTCAAAACAAATGTTGATTACCCTTTTATTCACTAGCAAGCAGTGTGGCAAGAGCTATAACTAGTAAAACTTTCCCTCTCTTTGATAGCATTTGATAGCGGATATAGGCATAGAGAAATATAGAGACATTAAAGATACAAAACTATTTGGTGGTGGAGACAAAAACATCTCTAAAATAGAAATAAAGAAAATTTATGTACTTCTAAAAAATAGGGACATAATAAATAAACAGAAATTTAATATGTTTTTAATAATACTCTTATACATATTTATTAATTCCAATATGTCCTCACAAAAGACGGTGTAGGGGTGGGCCGACGGTGGCAGTTCGGCAATCGATGGGGTACATATGTCTCTTACCATGCATTCGTTATATTGTCCTTATGTTTCCAAATACAATACAAAGACAATTATCATGTCTTATACTCCACAACCAAATACGATATAGAGACAGTACTTTTATATCTCTATTTCCACTATCTTTGTTGTCCATGTATTTTCGGTCTAGTATCTACTACCAAATGCTACCTTTATGCTTAGGCATCATGACAAAAATGTGGAACAAAATATAATCATATATCTCTTGACTTGTACTAGTCAATGGTGGAAAACCACAGTTAATTAACAAGATACATACTATATCGTCCAATTTGTGATAATTTATATCTGAACGAACATCAATATGAAAAGATGTATATTGATCACGTTATTGTTTTATTAGGTTATTCAAGAGAAAAAAAAATGATCGTTGACAAGATAATAATTGCTTGTTCAAACATTGTAGTGAGATACTAACAGATTGTAACAAACATACAAATTGTAAAATTTCATAAAAGGGATAAGACAAAAACAAGAGAAACACATGTAAGAACCTACCTCATAATGCATGTCCTGTGTTCTTCACTAGTGTATACCGACTTCCATTATATATATTTACACATGAAATATTATATATTGATAGATCGAGCTGCTGATTTCTCCATCATCTCTCATCTACTACCTTCCACATTCAATTCACTTACCCACACCCATGATTTCTCAACTCGCACGTTAGTCTCTTCGCAACTCTTCTTATTATTGGTCTTCCCTCTTGAGGGTGCTTCGTTTTCTGATTCAATCATCTAGGATTACATGATCTTAGTTATGTGTGACATCGACAAAATCTCGTGCTTTCAACTACTTTTCATTGTGATCGATCTAAATCTGGCGTGATTTTTCTGTAAATTGTAGTTGAAGGTGTAGTGATGGCACCAATCCTGCTACATGGGACTCTGCACGTCACGATCTACAACATCAAAGGGCTCATCAACACCACTGATCAGGGTTTCACTGATCAGGTTTGTCCCATTTCTTCTGTCCCCGTTCCCTGTTGATGCTGTCTGTGGTTTTAGACTCTTAGCTTTTTGGCCTTTTCAAGTGTTTTGAAATCTCTTCAGGCAAGAAATATGCGATGGTAGTAGTAGCAGTTGTGCTTGCTTTCAAGGATGACGGACTTATTTCATTACATTGATATATAAGAACTGATCGATGGTTGTTTTGTTTTTTTTTTTAATTATTTATTTATTAATCGTACACGATCAAATTTTATATTATGAGGTGTTGTCCTATTAAACAATGTAGCTAGCATCGAGATTTTACTTAAGATTAGAAGGAAATATAGAATGGTAAAACATTAAATCATCATACAAATCATAAGATCCTACAAAATAATATATGTTGCATTCATATACATTTTTTTTTTTGGTCTGAGTTGCATTCTCTGCTCTGAAGTTTATTTTCATAATATCAACAAGTATCATGAAAGTTTATGATATACATAATCTCTATGATAAAGTCATATAATACAATCTAGCAAAATATTTTATATGAAAATTTCAACATGCTCTAAGTCCGGAATCCTGCTTGCAACTACACTAGAGCATACTACTCTATACCCAAGGTCTTCACCTATGTGAAGCTTACCAGCTGATACTTTAATACTACTGCTGAGAGAATGGCTGAGAAGGATCTGCAGCAGCTATTTTATCTGTAGAAATGAAATAAAACAGCAGGGTGAATTTTGTAACCAAAACTCAGTGAGTGAATCCTTACCTATAATCCCCCTTCATGAGACATCAAAGAAACAATGCATGAAATCATAATAATTAATAATACTTAAAGATTTACATAATCAAATAAACACACACACACACACACTAGTCATCATTTTCTGAATTCAAAACAATTTCCTTAATTCATTTTCATATCTAAAACCATATTGGCTTATCATGTAATCACTACTAAAAGAATAATAGTCTATATCTTTGTTTCATTTCGTTCTTTATCTCGGTTCTGTTTTGTGAGTGCTCAGTTTCTCGTGAATAACATCCCTTGTGGACGAAGTTCAATGGTTTCAGGTGGTTTCGTGGTTTTCTCTGAATAAATTGTCCCTCATGGGCTAAGTTTCATAGTTTCACGTAGTTTCATAGTTTCTCATAAGTTATGTCCCTCATGGGCTAAATTTCATAGTTTCTCATAGTTTTGTGGTTTCTCTGAGTAATTTGCCCTTCGTAGGCCCTTTTTGTTTTCTACTGAGCTCTGAATCCATCTGATTTTAACAGTCTAACCTTAGCATAATTGCGGTTATGAAATCATATCCAAGGGATCACCAGTCCTAAGGCATTGTGATTTCAAAGGCCATAGAATATATAGCTGGCAGTTGTTATGAGTAGACAACTCTAACAATCTAACTTTAGCATAACCATGGCTATGAAATCATGCCTAGAGGATTACCCTCTTCAGACATTTATGATTTCATATATCCTCAGAATATGTAGCCATCAACTGCTTTGAATCTCATGAAGATTCAAGTTCTAAAATTGTTTTTGTTTAATTCTCTAAAACAACTCTCAAACCATCAAGCTTTACATAAATAAAAATCTCAATATCATATTTCAAAAATAACTAAGTACACCATCACAATCCCACTCTTTTCTCTAAATTGTGCATCTAGTATAAAACTACTTCCTGTACATAAATCAGTTGCAGAATCCAATAAAGCAATCATAGAGGTCTCTAATCATTACACACAGCATCAATTCTATCTAAAAATAGTACCACAAACATGGTCCCATGAGTTTTCTCAAAAACATATTTCATGCACTAAAATCAACAGTTCTAAAACATATAATCTAACAATAATCTCAATCCTTGCACCGTAATCTCTAAAATTAAGTAGTAAATTGTGTTTTTAATGAAAATAACTCTAATGCATAACATAGAGACTACAAGTGCGAACTCACTCACCTGGAGGGGTGAACAGTGAAGGAGTAGCACCAACAGAACTCTAGGAAGTAGAACTGACAGCAGTATCTAATACAGAAGCCATAGGACTCTAAATCAACCTCTAAAACCTCTAAATATCCAAGAATCCATCTCTAACATACTAGAACACTTTTCTCCTTGAGAAGCATGGAGAATCACCCCAATAACAAGGAAGAAATAGAGAAAAGAGAGAGAAATCAAGAGAATAACATACCTTAGACTCTTAGAAGGAAGAAAAATGGAGTTTAGATGATGAAATGATGAAGAAATGTGGCATAGGGGGAAGAATCATGTTTTCTTCGCTGAGAAGAAGGGTGGGGAGGTGTTTTGGTGCTTTTAAAGAATCTGGACCCCGAACAGGGGTTTTTATAATCGCTATTGACCGCTGCAGCGCTCACTAGAAAGCATAAAAATTCATTTCCACTGTTCTGCTGACTGCTGCAGCGCTCACCATAATGGATTTTTACTTTCTAGGATAGTTTCTCACTCCTCAGAATAGTTTCTATAGTTTCCCCCTCTTTAAAACTCACTTATCACATTTCTTAATTAAAGTGAAATAATTTATTTCCTTTTAACTTTTAAACATAAATGTAAATAAGGGAATACCCCCTATTTGGATTCAAATAAAATGTCAAAAAAATCAAAATTCAATCCAATCAAAATCTAAATTTTGGATTTTAGTTCAAATCCGAAAATTTTCACGGTTTTATAAACTTAGACGTTAGAAACAGGGCGTTTAAATGTTTCGAAAAATTCTTTAAAAATCACTCTTTAACTCAGTTTTCTCTAAGGAATATTTACCGAGACTTTTGGTCCTAAGAATATAACTCTATTATATGGCCCTCCAAGAGCATGTAGGGTCCAGACTTAGAAAAATTCAGGACTCGAACTGACGGATAAGGGTGATCGATACCCTTCCTGATTCGAAAAATTTTCCTAACCTTTCTATTTAAAATTTGGGGTATTACACTCTCCCTCCATCAATCTGTCTCTGCCATTTCCACAGGCTCCCCGTGGTTCTAGGCTTGTTCACCGCCGAATGCCCGCGGTTTTGAGCTTGCTCCCTGCCGACGGCTGTTGTTTGGTTGATTTTGTCTTCTTTCTTTTGCTTCCTTATTCCTTCCATCTTCTTGTTGCACGCTAAAATGGGGTTGGGTCGAGAAGGAAAATGGGGCGGGCCATCTCGTGAAAAATTGCACATTTCTACCAATTTTGGGATCTTCCCGGGCGATCCTACGACGATCTAACAATGACGAGTTGGTGGATAACATCGGGATTGCCCAGAGGTGTCAAAATTGTGGGATCGGGCGATCCTACGAGATAACTCTCAATCCTAACTACTTTGCTATTAAGACTTGTTCTATCAAACATGTTAAACGAACTCTAATGATAGAAAAGGATTCATCATTATCCGGTCAAAGTAGTTAACTATTTTTCTTTTGTTCGTAAAATAACTAAGTTAACTTACTGCATTGACTAAGCTAACTTGTAACAGTAACTAAGTCAAACGATTGACAAATTATGAGATAGGTAACAGGTATTGTACGCACTCTTAAATATATGTTTATGATAAATTAATGTTGATAATAATATAAGTAAAACAAATGCGTGCACTCTTAAATAACCATCTGAAATATAATAAAGCAATATATAAATGTTTGATATTTAACTAAGCTTTATCTCTTTGATTCCAACTTTATTTTTTTATTTTTTTTGCAATTGTTTCCCTTTTTCAATTAAGTTGCTAGCAATGTTCTAAACACTCGAACGGACCCATGGGCCATGGATAGGATCCGATGGACCCGGAGCTAGTCCCTTAGCCTTTCAAAACAAAATTAAAAAAAAAATATAGAATTTCAAAAATCGATCAAACTGGTCAGGCTATTGAAAAATGAAAATTTCATCTTTTTTCAATTCAATAACCCATCTATAATGAAAGATAGTAAAAATATAACTTGATTAGTCATGACAAAGATTATTAAACATTTAAATCTCTTGAAAAAAACCTATAGATAAGCATAAAGTAATGTGATACATGAATATTTATGATTTTTCTAAAAGTAGAAACACTAGTTTCTTTTTACTTTAAGCAATATGAGACTTGAGTAGTTTATAATAGATTTAAGAGTAAATGATTTATAATTTAAACAACATATGGGACTATTGAATGCTCCGTACTTTAATTCTCTATTTACATTTTAAACATTTTTAAATTTATTTAAAGCATATAATTAATATATATATATTATTTATCGCGCTCTAGTTGAACTTCCAATTAAATCGGTTAAATATATAAACCTTTAAATTGGTGTTATGTCCAGTTTGACATAACCAGTCTAATTTTCAGAAATTTAATAGCTAGTACGTTGTACTTATTTAATATCTCTACCACCATAGGAGATAGAGAAAAGTAAAGTGAAATAGTAGCATAAATATATGGATTAGGAGATTGTCAAGTAGTTAATATACGTTGAATTGAAATGTTAGTAGAATACGTAAAGTCGCTTGAGTATATAATGAACAGAAAAATAAAGGATCACACGTGAAAGATTATTTTCTTGGTAAATAAAACATATAATTCCCTACTTGTAAGAATAAGAGGAGCAATTATATCAGTAAAATAATGATAGTAATCAACACACAATAAACCAAAACAATAAGAATAATGCACCAAAATTTTTAAGATGGAAAAATTCTTTCAATGTAATAGATAAAAATCATAAATCGTTTAGACCAAAAAAATGTATTTACTATGATCAAATGGGGGTACAAGAGAGTCTTATATAAGTGCACAAATCGTGCTAACAAAAAGCTAAATCAACCAAGCACTAATGCTTAAAAAAGAAAATGATAAATACCCCAAATATAGACCTACTGTGCAAGACCGGTATCTCACACTCCTGGCCACATCTCAACGATCAAACCGTTTAGAATGAAGAACCAGACATTCAAAATCTGCTGTCAATGTTTTAGCCCGATCCAACAGTGAATGATTTAACAAATGTTAATTTATAGTGACAAATTGTACCAGAAAAATGGTTCTGCAAACAATAATAAAACTATTATGCGAGATCAATATCTCACACTGTAGACCTTGTATCAACGATCGAACCATTCAAAATAAAGAGCCATCCATCAAGAAATTGTTTTCAAAATTTTAGTCTGATCCAACAGTGGACGACTTTGCAAATGCTAATTTAGAGTGACTGCTCAAACTAGAAAAATATAGCAAGGGGAGGTTGAGTTTCTCTCTCCTTTCTCTTCCAATGTGACTATTCTTTTTATAAAATGGTATAAAAATATCCATTCTAGCATACCTCTCTTACTTAGATAAGTGAGGTTGCTCATTTTTTGGACATTTTTTCACAAAAGAAGGGAGCCTAATACCCAACAAATTTGAATTATCTATGATGTGATAATATTATAGAATGTTGAGGTGTTATTGTCATAGCCTGTGCGCGTCTCAATTTTTATATATTATAAATTATAAATATATTTAATGCTGCTATTGGCAATGGATAATCTGGACAACAAAAGATAAAAACAATGTGACTTGAAGACAAGAGCATTCAATTATGTTTAAGCGTTACATTTTCATTTAGATTAATAATTGATATATAATATACTCCAAATTTTGAATCCTTGATTTTAAGGTTGAATGGATAGTGATTATAGTCAATGCTTCTGACTGCATTCCTTGATATCAAAATTAATTAACCGCCTCCTTAGAATGAATTATAGTGTAGATCTTCAATTAAAATAACCTTTCTTCAATCATTCTGATGGTTTTTAACGCAATATCCGTTGCTTTTGTCATGTTTATCCTTGATTTTACATATGCTATATATTTTATATAGAAAAGAGAAAAAGTAAAACCTTAGCATGCTAGAGTCTTAGTTATTGGATTCTATCGATAGAAGCCTGATCGAATGTATACAATTGTTTTACCATTGCAACTTTTATTTTCCTCGTACATTACTATTGGCTCCAATATGCTAATTCCATTCACATCATTCTCATTCAGCTGGAACAAAACGAAATCGAGGAGAAAGTTACTATTGCAAAAGGAGTTACTAATCTTTACGTAACCATTGATCTAGAGAAAGCACAAGTGGGAAGAACCGGGATTATGGGAGATCAAGAGCATACTAGTCTCGGATGGAATGAGTCTTTTCATATTTATTGTGCCCATATGGCATCAAATGTCGTATTCAAAGTGAAAGATGGAAATCCTAGCCTGACAACTTCAATTCGAGCAGCATACGTGCCTGTCACAGATATCTTAGATGGTGAGGAAATAGATAGGTGGGTTAAAATATTTGATGAGCATAAAAAGCCAAGGGTAATGATAAATGTCCACTCCCATACATATACCATACACTTACACCTAGTACAAAAGTTGTAAACCAACATGAAAAAGATTGTAAACCAAGGTGCAAAATGTTGTAAACCAAATTTCAAAAAATTTTGCATATTGATTTACAACTTTTTGTACACAGGTTTACAACATTTTACTGGGTGTAAGTGTAAGTGTAAGTGTAAGGTGTATATTTGGGTATGGACATGTATCACTCCTCAAAATCCAATACGTGGGGGTCCAAAGATCCATGTGAAGTTGCAATACTTTGATGTTACAAAAGAAAGCAACTGGGATATAGGCATTGGAAGCCCTAAATTTTCTGGGGTTCCTAATACTTTCTTCCCTCAAAGAGAAGGATGTAATGTTTCTCTTTATCAAGATGCTCATGTTCCAGATAATTTTGTTCCAAAAATATCCCTTGCTAGCGGCCAGACTTACCAGCCTCAAAGATGTTGGGAGGATGTCTTTGATGCAAAGCACTTAATATACATTACAGGCTGGTCTGTTTACACTGAGATTTCCTTGGTAAGGGATCCTAGCAAGCCGAAGTCTGGAGGAGACACAACGCTTGGTAAGCTTCTTAAGAAAAAAGCAGACCAAGGAGTCACTGTTTTGATGCTTATTTGGAATGATAAAACAGGTTTGATGGCTACTCATCACAAGGAAACCACACATTACTTCCGTGGCACTAAAGTGCACTGTGTTTCATGCCCTTGTGATCCTAATGATGGTAGAGACTTATTTAAGAATTCTTTGATATATACTCATCACCAGAAGACTTTGGTGGTGGATAGTGAATTGCCTAGCAGAGGATCAGGCAAGCGACGGATTGTGAGTTTTGTTGGGGGTATTGATCTATGTGATGGAAGATATGATACCCAGTTCCATTCACTTTTTAGAACACTTGACACAGTACATCGAGGTGATTTTCATCAACCTAACTTTCGCGGTTCTGCAATTACAAAAGGTGGGCCTAGAGAACCTTGGCATGATATCCACGCTCGGCTTGAAGGGCCCGTTGCTTGGGATGTTTTGTCCAACTTTGAGCAGAGATGGAGGAAGCAAGGTAAAACAGACATCCCACTAAGAAAGCTTGAAGATATCATTGTTCCCCCATCACCACTACCATTCGCCGATGATCATGAGACTTGGAACGTTCAACTATTCAGATCAATTGATGGTGTAGCTGCTTCTGAGTCTCCAAAGACTTCGAAAGATGCAACCAAAGTCGAGGTTGGTAGTGGGAAGGATAATATCATAGATCGTAGCATTCAAGATGCTTATATTAATGCTATTAGACGTGCTAGGGAATTCATCTATATTGAGAGTCAGTATTTCCTAGGAAGCTCTTTTGCATGGAGTGATGATGACATTAAGCCTGAGGACATTGGTAGTTTGCATCTGATCCCAAAGGAGCTTTCGCTTAAGATTGTTAGCAAGATTAATGCTGGGGAAAGGTTCACTGTCTATGTTGTGGTTCCAATGTGGCCTGAGGGTGTCCCTGACAGTTATTCGGTTCAGATAATATTGGATGGGCAAAGGAGGACAATGGAGATGATGTATAAGGATGTAATTCAAGCACTCAATGCCAATGGAATTGAGGAAGATCCTCGAAACTATTTGACATTCTTCTGCCTTGGCAATCGGGAGGTGGAGAAGCCAGGAGAATATCAACCTCGAAAAAAGCCAAAGGAAAATTCTGATTATATGAGAGCCCAACAGGCTAGGCGTTTCATGATTTACGTTCATTCCAAGATGATGATCAATAAGTTAGAAAATTTTACTAGAATATATATATATATATAGATATATTGTAAATTCAATCTTATAATATAAGCTGTTGAAACTTCACTTATTATAGTCGAATTTTCTGCCATATTTAGCAGTCATTGTTAACTCCATCACTATAATTAGTTAAGTACTCTTTTACAAAATGTGGTCCTCACTTCTCTCATCGAGGAAACATTGCCTTAACTTCGAAGCCTAGGCAAATTTTTTATCCTTCTTCATACAACATACATACATGAGCACATGCCGCGTAAGAAAATGCATAAAAAAAAAAATGGTAATAAGTATCTGAGTCTAGATTTTTTTCATGTCTCCTACTAAGCATTACTTGATGATATAAGTTCAGTGAAAGTGATAGAACTGTTATTTTTTTTCCTGGAAGTTGATGATGAATACGTAATCATATATTGGGTCTGCAAACATCAACCAAAGATCAATGGATGGTGCCAGAGACTCCGAGATTGCAATGGGCGCTTACCAACCCTACCATATTACTAGCGGGGAGCCTGCAAGAGGTCAGATCCATGGTTTTCACATGTCACTGTGGTATGAGCACCTTCGCACGCTTGAAGACTGCTTTGTCCACCCTGAAAATGTAGGCTGTGTTGAGACAGTGAACCAACTTGCTGACAAGAATTGGGATCTGTATTCCAGCGGCTCACTTGAGAGTGACCTTCCTGGCCACCTGCTTCGCTATCCTGTTGGAATTTCTCGCGATGGAAGTATTACAGAGCTTCCAGGATTTGAATTCTTCCCCGATACCAAGGCTCGTGTTCTTGGAAACTTGCCTGGTATTTTTAAACGTAAATATAACTTTAACGATGTGCTTGATTTTCCGCGAAAATTGGCAAAGCCAATGCTCCCCATATTTTTTTTTCAACCGTGAGTTGAATGTGAACCGAAAAGTCCTCGTAATTTTATAGTGAGGAATAACTGTAAATTGTAATGTTTGTAGTGGTCTTCTGGAGATGTTTTTGTTTTGAGAAAATGTTTGGCCAGATGTTAATTAAAAATTTGATGATGTAGTTGTGGTCGGCTTATGTGAGTACCTGGTTTTTTAACAGTGCCTCTTCTTGAAACTTTTAATTAGAGTATGTAATCGGTATTAGAAGTTACTTGGAGTTTATTGATTTGGTTAGTTATTGGTTGATGATTGGTTACCCTCATTAATCTATATGAGATTGTATTACATTTGTATTACTACAATTTTCCTAACCAGTAACATTTATCATTTCAGCTTTCTGTCGACTCTCTCAATTTCCTTTAACCTTATTAATTTGCGTTACTTAACATGGATTTCAACATTTTTCTTGCATCCTCTTGGAGGTAGAGAGATTCTTCCTCCATGTGAGTCTTACACCATCGAAAAAGGTTAGGGGTGTCACCCCCAACAAAAAGGGAAAAAAATGTTATATTATATGTCACTTAATCCCAAAAGGCAATATGTCTTCACAAAGTCACTATCATATGAGCCTCTACTAGTTGGTCTCCCTTATGCGTCCCACGGAGCTAGCTAGTGCTTCTAGGTACTGCCAAATCAAAATAAATTTTATATGCATGCACCAAAGTGAAAGGTTCAACTAAACTAAACGTAGATAAAGTGCTCAAACTTCAATTAATTTGTTGCACGTAGAGGATGAGCATGCATGTATTCCATCACTGATAAGTATTAGATATTCAATGTACATGTCGCTGAATGCGGGTAACTGTCCAAATCAAATTGAACTTTTGCAAACTAAATCTCAACTTATTTAGTTACCATATTTATGAGACGCGGGCAACAATTAATTATAGCTACGTTAGAAAGGTTAAAAAACGACAATCAACTAAAACGAATACCCTTCGGATGAACACAAACTATGAAAACTTGCCAAATTACGAGACATTTTAGTATACATGCACATGTTCTATATGATTGGCATCTGACAAATGGTTATTTCTCGAGTATATTGGTCTTGCTGTACTCGAAAAGTCTTTTGGGGTGTAGTTATGTACTGTGGTTCTCCGAGAGTATACGGTACTTGATTATAAATTTAATATTAATTAACCCAAAAAGAAGAAGAAGAACTATTAAATATGGATTATCTTTGCGGTGTAGACTATCTGTAGCAGCATTCTAGATGGATTCTATTTACTAATTATATATATCATGATTTGCAAACAGGAATTTGATTCCTTCGTAATTCTTAAGTCAGTTCATATATACGGTCAGAAGATATTCTCACATTATTTCTCTTCTTGTCGCTTTAATTTGGTTGTACATGGTTTTATTGATATTTGATTGAGCCAGCAATAACTGCAAATACATGTGAATCATTGCTTAAGCCTTATTCCCGGTTTTCTTTTTCCCTTTGTTGCTTTTCTTTTGGACACTGCCTTCTATTCCCTACTTCTTTCCCCGTCATTTTGGCCATATGTATAGTATGACGGAATTATTTCGCATTGTTCTGGTCAAAATGGTGTGGGATAGAATGGATGGATAATATAATGCATCATTTTCATAGTGGTCTCTGCAGAATTTGTTCATGGAATAAAATTATCAGAGACGAGAGAACGGGGACAGCTCATTACTCTAGAGAATTTGTACTTCCAGAAGTGAGGTCGGCACCGTTTCAAATATTTTTTATTTATAAAATGCATACATAATCTAGCTTATTCTGCAGCAAATGGTAAAAGACTAGGATCTTAACTGCACAGAAGTTTGCATTTCCATTTCAGTTATGCCTCACCCTAAAAAAAAAATTAATTTAGTTCAATTATGGGACTTATATGTCAGCAAATTGTCTTGAACATTAATTTTAATTTTATTGCACCCAGCTCCTCCTCTCCGCGAACTTTCTTTTATCTTATGTCCTTTATTTTGCCTGAAATGCTTTTCAATTTTAAACTATTTATTACGTATCTATCATATATTTATAATATATGCACAAGGTACCATCTTATCTTCTAAATAATTCTAATGTATTTTAATGGGGAAAAGTGCATTCTTCAATCCTCTCTTTAATCATGTTTCTTTCCCATCTTCCTTCTCCCAAAAAGCTACTACGAATTTCTCCCCAAACCCACTCTGTTTGCCTTCTTCTTCTTCTTTTTTTCAATAAAAGAAGAAAAATTGAAGTTCAGCGAACAGCATTGGCCTCGCATTCCATCTCAGGCTGGTCAAGGTATGGGGCACCGAATCAAAAGGCACCTAACTGATTATATTATTAATACGGAAAAGTTGTAATAATCATGATTCTAAAATCTAAAATATTAACAAAATCAAAACAAGTTTTAAAATACGGCTATATCAAGATTGCATATTGATTTTATTCTTTTAAGATCCTACATTTTCCAAGCAAATAGCGATGGCAGCAAAGCGATGACGACATAATACTATCCAATGATCAATTTCTTTTCAAAAAAGCTGAAGCATACGCCGAATATTGTCAACAAATTGTTTCATACTAGTATACAGCTAACCACACTCTCATGAATTAGATGAAACACATGTCAGCCGAACCTGGTTAATCGCAATTAACTGGGACACAAAACATCCATCCATTAATTATGTGGGAAATGCAATGAAGTGCAAAGTTTATAAACACTTCACATAAATTAATTGTGCTTATATCATGCATATCAAAAGAAATATTTAGGTGCACTAAGAGCAATTAATTGACACATAAGTTTATAAGTCATTATTATCTCTTATTTTTCTTATATTTTTTATGCAATAACTTATATGTCAATCAATAAAAGAAGTACAGTAAATATTTTTTTTCTACTCTAAAAACAATTTAAAAAACTTTCACATTTCAAACACTCTTATATATAAGTTTAATTTTCGTAAATTATTTATGTAAAATCTTTTTATATTATCATATACAATCACATTCTCTCACATTTACAAATATGACTACTACTCAAAAATTGTATTTTAAAAAACATATAAATAGAAAGGATTTAATTGATCGACAGAATAATTTTATACTAAATCCTAATTTTATACTGTCACATATGTATTAAATTCTCAGTGCATTATACCATGCAACATTGAGAAAGATCAAAATAAAGTTGCACGTACCAATATTTAATTGAACTCATCACTCAATTAGCCACTGACAATGCAAGGAGGGCCAACTGGAAGTAGCCAACTTATATTTATATATCCTTTATGAATAATATAAAATTTACACGATCGACTACATCGGGAATTGCAAACATATTATTCTTTCAAGGGCAAGATCCAGAAAAGAGGGGGCAGAGTCTCCCTTCGTCAGGGGCACCTCAAACTCCAAAGATCAACCTTGGATTAAATTAATAAGGCCCCATCCTCAATATGTAGCAAAAGAACAAAAAACAAAAAAAAGGAAGCCACCCGCCTCTAATTAATCATCTGAAGTAGGGTGCACAGTAGGCTCCGCGGCTGCATTGTTATGAAGGTCACTGTCACCGTTGATCTGATCAAGAATGAGCACAAATGCCATGGCAAAAGCGGCATCAAAACCAGGCTTGACGCAAAGCAAGAACACTTCCTTCCCAAGCATAACACTCGTGGTGGGGTCCACTTTGCGTCTAATTTCGGCCACTGCTTCCTTCATCGCGTTGAACACCGTGCAGCAACGCTGCGAGAAGCATCCTTCGATCTGGTACTCCTCACCTGGGTTATCGTACACCTCCACCGTCACGCTCGCACGTGACCGTCCGATAATCGATGATCTCTTCACGCTGAACATCGGCTTATCACCGTCAGATCTCTCCCCTTTAAACCCTTCCCACCGTTGATGCAGGCTCGGCCTCTGTTTCGCAAAACGTTAACTAACTCATCAGTCCACCCAAATCACATCAGTATTTATATAACCACAAATCTAGAATCACTCCAATAAGCAGCCATGTAGGAAAAATTCTTGTAATTGAATGAGCAATGGGTTTCGGAGTAATGAAATCTCAACAGTATCAAAGAACACCAAGGCTTAATTACTTGTTAAGATAATTCCACGTTTATTGCTCTTACTCAGAGTTTTAAATTATAGTCTAATAGGTAGAAAAAATAATATTTGAAAAAAGTCTACGCTTATAATAAATTCGTCCTTGTCAAATCAAATTAGCTAGCCAGATGGACAAATTATTGGTACTACTAATTATAGAAAAAAAATTAACAATAGAAAAGAATTCAAGATCTTTTGTACATGCAGACGAGATTATGAACATCAAATGATTTGAATTACATGGACATGGTCACGTGGACCATTAATCATTAAAAAAAAACCTCAATCACAATTCACAAGATTGAATCTAACTCGCTAATAACACGACTCAGTGACTGGAATCGGATTAGGAAGAAGCAGGGAGAAAGATGTCAACATAGTAGGTACTACTAATATCACCAAAAAAGAGAGGAAAAGGAAGATATTGGTGATGGTGGTGGTAGGTGGTGTTACGTACCTTTCGGCGAACGGTGAGGAGACAGCGTCCGTTGGGATCCATAAGAACGAGCTCATCCCTGTCGCGAGTGTCGGGTCCATACGAGTCAACTCGGAAGACGAGCTGACCCTTGCAATCGTACACGGTGAACCCATCTCCGGCGAAGAACAAAGAGGTCTTTAGCACCGTGAGGTGTGTCTCTTCCTTGAACACATATCCATCTTCCACCACCAACCCCTCTTTCATCCTTTCTATGGCTGAATCAGAAGCCACAAGTGCCATGGGATTGAGAATTGTGGTTGAAATAATTTAGTGGAGATATATAACGAGAGGTAGGGAACAAATTAAAAGAAAGTACTATAATATGCTAAGCTTTTTGGCAAGTGAATGTGAGAAGGGGTCGATTTCTTATATTCGTAATGTAGGAGCAATGTACTGAAAACCGGACCGGACCGGCCGGTCGGACCGGTTCAACCGGGAACCGGCCTGCTGTCCGGTCCGGGTTGGACCCCATAACCGGCTGGAAAAGAACCGGCGGCGACCCGCTTCGAACCGGCCGGAATCAGCAAACCGCCGCCGGCCGAACCGGTTTTTTTTTTTTTTTTTTTTTTTTTTTACGAAAAAAATGCAAAATAATTCATTTTGAGGGTTTTTTTTTAAAAAAAAGTCTAAAATATCATTTTTTTTCTTAATTCTTTTTATTTTCTGGTATGAGAATTAGTAATTTGAGAGATTTAATCTATATGGATAATATTTATTTTAATTAAGAGATGAATTATATTATATTTCATATGTTTTGTTGATGTCTAATTTAATATTTAGTTATTTATGACATATATTTTATTTTATATTTTTATATATTTATATAAATACAGGTGCTTTATTATATCTGGGTTATATCTTAGGTTCATTTTTGATTAAGCATTGAGCAGCTGAGCATAACCTTCTCGCCCTTTCGATGTCCGGTCCGGTTTTCAGAACCTTGTGTAGGAGTGTAGTTCCACGGAAGACTGTATGTATGTCATTTATGATGATTTATCACAAATAAAATGTTCGTGTGCGGTGTGCCTCCCGAATGATATGATTACGAATTAATTAATAATATGTAGAGGGTAGGCCGGGGTGGGGTATAGGGTGTGAACCTATGGAAAACGAACCATGCATGGGTAGCTTTCTCTTGTCTACGGCAGATAATGTTGGGAGGAAAAGAAAAATATCTAGAGAGATGATGCGACGGAAATTTTTGTGCTGAAGTTTCAAAATTTATATTCCTATATACTATTTTCACAATGTTTACATTGTTTTGGCTTCTTTATAAAAAGTATGCCGAAGGGTTATGGACAGCCAATCACGTAGTACAAAGATATACAGCATTAGAATTTATACGTTAAAAAGTGTGGAGGAAAATAATTGTAGCTATAACTTGAATAATTATACGATTTTAAATGCATAATGCAATTGAGTAAATGAAAGGATAAATTTCAAAGTTAGAAAATATTAAAAATAATTTATTGAATTATCTTTTTTTTAATAATTAAACTTTCTCTCCCTTCATTCACTGTATCTATCTTCTTTTTAAATAATATTTAATAAAAATATTATTAAAAATTTAATATTATTTAAAATTTTGAAATAGATAATTATTTCCAAATAAAATTATCTTTTAGAATTGATAATTATTCAACGACATATAGGGAGTAAAAAGTGCGAAAATTTATTTTTCTTTTTTGCAAGATTTCAGTGAGCAGAATAGATGCTTCGGCTATCACTCGAAATAATTAGTATCGTTGAGTTTCTTTTACCGGTATGGCATCAGTTGATTCGGTTTGGCGAAATCGGTGCCACTTGTTGCTGGTCCTGAAGTTCGAAGAAATACAGAATCCGGAAATATCCCAAAAATTGTGTCGGCTGAAGTCTCGATTCTCAACCCAAATTTTTTCTATTACTACAAATTATTTCAAGACAAATGATGCAAAAATAATAATAAAATCTATGGCTATTTTTCTACGTTCCAAGTAGAGATTGGTGAGTTTCATTCCCCCCCTCAGAAGTGGACTTAATTTATCATTAGAAGAATTTGGCAATCACAATATTTATTGGTTTTTATTTTCCCAAAAGAAAAATTAGCAGTAAAAAAAGACTTTTCAAATGTCGAGAGAAATAAAAAGGTCGGAGAATTAGGGAAAGATGAACCCGGCAAACCAGCTAAACTCTTTTGAATTTAAATAAATTAAATAAACGAATCCAAAACCAAAACTTAAAATAATTTTTTAAGCACAAGTAACTCAAATAAAGAAATTAACTTTAATATATTATTAATATAAATTTTTTTTATACAATTATTTAGTCATATATTATTATATGAATAAATTTTGAGTTAAAAATATAAAAATTATGTTTACTAATGTTTTATATGATATAATATTTGCAGAAAAACTTTTATAATTTATAAATACATCAAAATTATGTACCCAAAAAAATACATCAAAATTAAGTACACGAAGATTAAAACAAAAAGACACTTATTTTGTTGAGAGCCTTCCGTGTTGTGATCCACATTCGAATCAAAAGGTCAATAGATCCATGTTATGATCTTCTACACGAGGAAATTAACTGACGTACGAAACTCAGTTGAATAAATCTATTAAAAAAAATACCGACGTAACTCAATCTACGCTTTGGGGCCCAATAATAGATATATACTAAGCTTAACTTCCGGATGTTATGTATAATTTGTCTTAAGTTCAACTTCAATTTCTTTTTCTTTTAATATTTCAAAAATTATATTATTTGCACTGAACTTTAAACCCAGGGCCTCATGCTTTTTGCCCAAATCCTTTATCACTATACAAATCCTAATAACTTTTAAGTTCAACTTCAAATGGAATTCGTGTTTTACCTAGTGTGACGAAAGTGTTTGCCTTGTAGTTCATACGTGACTCGTCGAGTTTTGATATCAACCTTTGTGCTTTTTTAAATTATAATTAACCATAAGCATCCAGTTTTTATGGTTTAATTATCTATAGTCTCCTTAGAAGTTGATCTATTTTAGTTTTGTTTCTTTTTTCCAACCTTGTACTCATTCCCTGCTAATTACTAGTAATTGAGCTAGGTAATGCTTGTCACTAAAATATGTTATATGTGTATGACTATTTGCATCCTAACTACTAAGTGTAGAGGAATGATAAGTTATCATAAATGATTAGTATTATTAAAAGAGCTTTAATTTTGATGTATTGATGAAAAATTTTATACTGTCATTCAATCAAATTTTTTATTTTATATTACTTTTTAAGTAGTAGGGGATAAAAAGTAACTATATTTACTGATGTATTATTACATAATTAGATAAATGTGTAAAATATTTTTATATCATAGTGTATTCCAATTAAATCCTTATTAAAAGGTGAAAAAAATAAAAAAAATGAAAAAACAAAAACTGATAATCTATTTTTTTTTTTCATACAAGAGAATGGTGATGAATGAAAGCGATGGGCATGTAGTGGAAGGGGGAACAAGGTCATTTGCACAATGGCATGCCAGCCTCCCTCAAGTCCCTATCAGCCACCCAAGACTAAGGCCATTCTATTTATCAAATCCAACCCAAAATTCAAATGATGTCATAGAAACCATCATCATGGAAGGGCTCCGTGAGTACGACTACAATTAAGTTTGCACAAAGTCAATATCCACGAAATGTGGGTTGAGTGAGTAGGGCCTCTACCTGCACCACCACCGTCACAAATTCAAAAGTCACTCTGTCGTCTTTAGTCTAAATTAATCCCGAATGCGATCAGTTGAACCGCTGCGCTAATCTGTATTATTCACAACATATAACTCATTGACATGCGTGGTTTAGTTTGGTTTACTTTACTTGGGGAACAATTAATATTGGTGTCGATCGAATGGAGTTTGAGGTTTATGTTGACCCACCATCGCCGCCCTTGCTGGCTCGAGTAATCTTGACCAACTTAATTACTATACAAATTGCCCGTATCAAATAATTTCGTATTTCAAGTATGAACAGAACTTGGGCCTTGACAGATTGACTTACTCGTAATCCAAGTTGATTATTCTTTTTTCTTTTTTTTTGTGTTTTGTGTGTGTGTGTGTTGGGGGAAAGAGAAAGAGGGGGGGGGGGGGAGGGAAATACTAATTTTCGAACATTCTTTGAAGTTGAATTTATTCGTGGGTGAAATACTCCGTAAATTGGATACGATTCATACGAATTTATCTAGCATGATAATGAGTGAAAACTCAAAAGCGTTCCTACATACATATTGATATTATTCGTATCCAAACAACAAGCGCGTTAATTGTGGTAAACAATCACAATCAGGACGTTTTTTTGTGGACGAAAATCTGCCACATCTAAAGGAATTAGTATTTAGAGTGTCATTAAGTGAAAAAGTCGGTTTTTCCTTGCTATTTGGTAAGGTTGGGTGGGGTTAACTCCGCCAGAGAGTCACAACAAGAAATTATGTCAAGCTAATCAAAACGCGGGGTAGGTGGTGATGAGCCTACTTGCTGCGCTCCTACAGACAGCTGCTTTTCTTCTACGTACCCATACGGTGATCATACCATATAATCTAACCTTTTCTTTTTTCCTGACCAAGAATAAAACTTTAATATTTTCCCACTAGTTTTTAAATGTATAGTTCTAAAAAATAATTTACATTTTAAATAGCTGATGCCCATGGAATAAAAAAAGAAGAAGCTGATGTCTAAAACCCAAAGAAAAATAATAATTCATAATCCACACCTAAATATTTTTACAATGTTCAGTCACAATCAATTTTTATATACTTTTCTTTTCCACTTATCTAAATAATTGCCGATCCTTTCCTAAAGAAATATAGGATTAAAATGAATAGTTATAAAAACATTATCCATATGTATAGTACAATATAATATTAGTAACGGCAAGATACCTTAACGCTTGAGAGGTGATATCTAATTACGAAAGAAAAAAAGATCTATACTACAAACGTTGTTGACTTGTAAAAGGTTTAGTCAAAGTCAATTCCTATCACCGTTTTTTTTTCCAATTTTTAGGTGCGTTCCTTAATTAATCGTTGATGCATTCCCTAAATCAAAGCCACATTGGGTAGCATTTGTTTAATGGTTTTTGGTCTGTGAATAGGTGATTTCACATGCAACATCTATTTTTCTTGGCCCAAGTCCAAAGCCCAGCTCATATTGGATTCTTTTGATTACTAGCTGCTTTGAATTTTGATAGATTTATATTCGGAAAGGTATTTATTATCAGCAAGTTACTTAGAATGGCTTGGTTTAACTTTTGGGTAAATTATAAAATTCCAATGGGCTATGCCCTTTATTATATGAATTAAGCTGCATGTGCAAGATATGTGTATAATCTTCTATCAAAAAATAGATATGTGTATAATCTGATTGTCCCGTGTCAATAGAACTGTTCATACACAGGAGAGTGGCTGGCCGTTATTATGGTTCCAACACTATTTTTATTTTTATTTATTTTTTATACATAGGAAACAATATAAGCATAAACCGTTATTAGGTTTCAACTAATTTGACTAATAAAACTACAATATTAGATTCTTATTGAACTTATAAGAATATAAGAGACTTATAAGTAAATTTCTTAAAGTTATGAACTATTGTCATTGATATTTACAGTTTCAAATACTAGAATGAGAACTCTATCGTTATACTTGACGTTGTCCTTGTTTTGCTCTTCTGACCACAGCTAGAAATAAGCTCTGCCTCTAGCTTCACTTGCTAACAACCATTTTTTTCCCCCGTGTACAAGATGAATAATAATTTGGCAATCCACCCCAAAATGTCACCGTTTAGATTGAAAAAATCAGTGTCTTTTGCAGTTATTTATGCCATATCAAAGCTGGTATAGGACACAGCCCTCTGTGCTTACCAAAAAGAATGTATGATAGGTACAAAATCAGGTTGCCAAGCCCATGGTTTGAATTTTGAATATGCATGTGCCAGTCAAATTGGATCTGCTTTTCTCTTTTTTTCCCTTTTTTTTTTGGTACATAAATTGGAACTGTTTTACACATAAAACATGCTAATGCACTTTCACATCTCCTATGTACTAGGTAGAATCAGTGTAAAAACAAAAAGTGGGCATAGCTATAATCAAATGATAAAAGTTTGCAACTGAGTTGGGCGTAGCACCAATTGAATTTTATAATTTACCCAAATTTGTAACAGAGAATAATGTAACTAAACAGAAAACATCAAAAGGCTACCACCTTATAAGACTCCCTGTTGGAAATCTCCAAAACCATTCAAATGTTTCTCTTATGAAACTTTTTTCTCAAATCACTTTGCAAACACACAAATTAATTGCACTAAATGTTATCAATTTTCATTCAAACGTTAAAGGGCTTATAGCGAAGCATACTGCAAGAAAGCACGATGCCACTATTTACATTAGAATTCAAAATGCCCGAGGCGGTGATCATCATCCCTTTTTCTATTCCCTACACAACCAAGTACAGAGCCAGGGTATATTTGTGGCATGATTTGTCTCTAATTAAACTGGAATTGCGTGCCCTTAGCCTTGCAAACCCACAAGGAAAGAAAAAAAAGAAAGAGAGAATTGAGGGTTTAACAAAAAACAATCTCCGAGGTGCTTATTTCATCATTTTAGTTCGCTTTATTGATTCTGCACTGGGTATCTCGCTCCTGCTGCCAAAGCACGTTGCTGCTCTATCTGCTCATTAATTACCATACATATGTTTATATAATCATACTAATAATAATGCAACATATAAATACTTTCATGTATAGAGCTATTGAGCTAGGTAGCTCAATTAGATATATGGAATGAAACTTTACTTGGAATAGTTCATGCAATTTGTTCTTGAGATAGCAGTATTCATGCTCCAGCATCTCCAACGCTCGCAAGCATCTGCAATTGGGTACGTACAGATTAAACAATTTCTCAGTTAGCGCGCAATATTAATAACTCTACATACATACCATACATACCATATGTCACTAGAATATGTGTGTGTGATATGATGATTAGAAAAACTATTTTAACATCCAAAAGTGGGTGTCTATTTATTTTAACACCCAAAAATGGGTGTCTAAAATAGACACCCACTTTATAACCATTAGATGTGATGAATGTCCCTACTTATTCTTAATATCTATCACATCCAATAATTTTAAAGTGGGTGACACCCACTTTTGGATGTTAAAAGCATTTCTATATGATGATCGAAGCCATTAAACGGTTTGTACTATCGTAACATTATAGTACATGAAAGAGAGACTATAATAAGGATTTACTAGCTAGGGGCAAAAGGCAAGTGGGATTGTTTGTTTTCTCATCATTTCATTTAATTTGTCGTAACTGGTAAAGTTGAGAAAGGGTGCACGAATTTTAAGAGGGAGTAGCTAGGGACATAGCTAGGGCGCCCACCCAGCACGGTTACTCTGCTCAGTAGCGGCACGAAAGGCAACACAGACGTTTGTGACTCTCTTGGCGCCAATGCTGGAGCTGCTACCCATGAACTGATTCAAATGTGTTCCCATTTTTCTGTAGTCCGACAACTCCCTCTCCATCCTGCAGCAATCATACATAATTTATTACTGTTAACCCAAAACTAGACAAACCCGGCCCGAACCATAATAGATCGATAACGACATGACAATAATAATAGTAGTAAAATCATTACTGAGTACGTACTAGTATATATGATGGTGAACCCATATATAATGCAAATATATAGTACAAGAATAAAACGAAATAAAGATGAATTACATACAGCAATCCTCTGAGATTCCTGAGTAGCTTCTCGGACTCATGGAAATAAATGTTGACAACCTCAGAGACGAAGTTGGGGGAGGTCTCATCTTGCAGCTGCTGAAGCTGCAAGAACTGCTCATCCAACACTCCCTGCTCCAAATCACCAACATTATATGATATGAGACTCAATTATCCCATCATATTAAATTAACATATATATATATATATATATATATATATATGCATACACATGCATATGAATATGATGCCGCATATATATACACACAGACATACATAAATACAAATATAAATATATATATACATATAAATACAATATACAATCATATGCTACGTAACGTTTGTCCGCAATAATGGAACGTAACATTGCAGCAAATTAAAAATGCTAACATAACTCTCTGTTCACCAAAGAAAAAAAATTCTAGCATAACTACGTAACGTTTAGAAATTAAGCAGGATGAAAACGGAGAGGCAAAACGTTAGTGGATTCAGAAGGTAGCAATGCAAAGTGAAGAAGAGAGAGAGAGATACCGTACCTGGTGGAAAAGGAAGGCGAGGAGGCGGTTCATGTCGGCCCACAAGAGGTCCGCACCCAAGCCAAGCATCCACAGAGGGAGACCCGTTTTGACTAATACAGCAAACGAGTGAGTAAGTGAGTGTGGATTGAGCTACTAAGACAATGAGAACTCACTCACACTGACACCGAACCCTCACAAGTTTCTTAATTTGTTTTACTCTTTTTGGGTTAGTCTCTCCTCCAGCTTCTATTGCTCTCGCGGATCGAGTATTTAAAGCATTCGAAAAAGGGCCCCCTCCTTTCATCACATCACAATTGTTTAATTTACACCAAATTCTAAAGACTAGAAGAGTAACTACTGCTACATCACTTAATCACTAAATTACTATACTGGTACTAGCACTTTACAAAGGTGCTAGTAACATTTCATTGCATTGGCATTCGTGAGTTTCACGAAGGGAATATACTATTATTACTAGCTAGCTACAACTCTCCTTCATGGAATTGTAGAGGGGTTATAATATTTATACTCATAATATATATAATATTAAATTGACTCATATTTTATCTATTATTAGATGGAGTATGAAACTTTTAAATAAAATTTATATCTTATATAATAATAAATAAGATATAAATTGATGCCAATATTTCATATGTTATGAATATAAATAATATTTTTTGATTGTAAAAATGGTGAATTGGTATTGTGTATGGGCGCGCGGGGGAAGGCGTGCAGTTGATGGGAGTTATCGAGGAGAATGTGCGGTATCTACCGGACCGCGTTCTACATGCCCCCAGGCCTGGAGAGGCGATGTGTGAAGTGTGTTGCTGCACCTATGCGCTGACCCTTTTGTTCCCGTCCCCGGTCACTTCGCGTGCGCCTGTCCTTTTCCACCTTGCTGTGACCTTCATCCTTCATCCCTCCCCTGCTCCCTACCCAACTGCTTCCACCCGGTAACTTGTCAGTCACTCCGGCCCATTCACCCCCTTCCTCCCTTCTATTATAATATTACCATCATGGAGTAGTACTATAGAATAACCTAATTTTCTGAAAGGAAAAACATAAAGAGATATAAAGCGCTTACATTTTTTAATTTCACAATAACATTATAGATTTCAAATTACTCTTCATAATAATAATAATAATAATTTTTATCTATACTTTTCTAGTAAAGGTTCAATTATTACATTGAAATTAACTTATTTTTATTTTTTATTTTAAATATTTTTAAATTATTTTTAACAGTAAACGATCAATGAGTCCATCAGTTGAAATAATAGGATTTTTTTATTGTATATAGTATAGGTATTATATTGAGAAATATATATATATATATATATATATGATTTTGAATCATATTTAATGATTGTTTCATATATACTCATAATTATTCAATTTTAATTTAAAATTTATATAAAAATTTAAAATATATGATTGTAATTATTATTGAAATACGTATCAAATATACTCCAAAAATATATAAATATTTCCCATATTATATTAATCTATTTAGTTACCCAACGTACACCCTTTTTCTCTTGTTTCTGTTCCTTTATTTACTTTGTCTTCTGCGTCAACTTTTTCACTTTCTCGGGAAATTTGAAAAAATGGTGAGGTTAGAAAACGCCTCCTACAGCTCTGTGGACTCTGATGCTGCATTGAGGTCTTGGTGTGGACGCGAAGCAGAGGTAAAGAAATCAAAAAACGTACTGAATGCTATGCGCCTGTGTTAAAAAATTTTTTTTACACATTTTCCAAAGTGGTGAAAATGTTTGGCACGTGGCGAAAAATTACTATAAGATGGAGTTTTTGTCTCTTTGTGCAACATTTAACCGAGGAGAAAAGCTACTTTAACACCCAAAAGTGGGTGTCTAAATAGACACCCACTTTATAACCATTGGATGTGATGGATGTCTCCACTTATTCTTAATATTCATCACATCCAATGATTATAAAGTGGATGTCTATTTCAAACACCTACTTTTAGGTGTCAAGATAGCATTTCTCTTTAAGCGAGATATAAACGGCAGAGCATCATGGGATAGACTTTTCAACTGGGGATGGAGCAAGACTGCAAGTATAGGCTGCATAGCAACCTGGACTCGTTATTAGAATATATCTATCTTCTTTGTATATAATTTTATATTTTAAAATATTAATTATTTTTATGTTTTAGTAAAATATTAATTTTATTATTTTAATATTATCTCTAATTAATTTCATACTTTCAATGTATTCTATCAAATATTCACTTTAAATATTATGCTATATTAATTAATATATAGGAATAGATGAATCGATTTATTTTATTTTACTTTATTATCAATATTTTTTATTATATTTTTTAATATTTATGTTTGGTTATAATTGATAAATACTTTTAAAAGGGAAGGAATACTACTTAGCACACCACTTCACACATCAAGCTCAAAATTATAGATCGAGCTATTATTATCTTATGAGTAATAAATTTAAGACAACAAAAATTTGGGCTCTATGTAAATGCGTTGCTGGTGATTCTGGTTGTTGCAAGGTGAAAAATTGAAAATTGATTAAATGTGCAATGTAATCCAAATTTACCAAAAATAAAATGCCATGCGAAACTTCATAATCACTAGATCAAGAACACCAACATCAAGTGCGTGCATTGAGAGAAACGAGAACTCAGTAAAATCTTCTCTTAGTAATTATCATGGCATGTTAAAACTGAAAATGCGGACAAGATGAAGAGAGACTCTAACAAGAATAATAGTCTCCCATGACTGATATGAGTCACTCTTCAGACATTAACAAGTTGCCATAAAAATGTGTAGCAACATATTTTTATTTTCTGAACCGAAAAAAGAAATGTAGCAAAGTTAATTAGTTTTCTATCATTCTGTTGTGCATTTCAATTTGAGCCGAAATGTGAACCGAAGCATTGCATACCTTTCTTTTCCCCGGTAAATAGAGCATTGCATACTTTTATGCGTATAAATATATTCTCAAACTTGCACGCTTTACATTATTATTATTATTTGGTCTGACACACATGCAAGCGTTAAATACGCACTTTAACCGTACAGTGTGAATGCAAACAAATAGACGGTATGGTTTAACACTTAATTTATTACAAATAAAAATGGGAACTATGTTAATTTGTTTATAATTAAATGGAAATCCCTGCTTGAAACTTGAAAGGCATGCTTTGTACATATAGTCCACTGACGTGCGTAAGCAAACTGCTTAATTGTCTCATAAAGTCTTTATCAACATCACAGAACTATTTGGGAAAGAATGGATGATACTATATCTCAATCATTAAAAATTTCATTGCTGATATGATTCATAATTATTGTTTTGGGTTTTTCAAAATCTGGCTTGGGTTTTAAGGTTTGGGGAGACTAGTCATAGGGCATTCTTAATCATAATACTATCACCAATTCACCACATAAATATAAAATTCTGTAGGTTTTAGTTAGGGTAACGCTTAGGGAATTAATGGATGTACAGAATTAACTCTAGAGTACATGCATAGAAGTTTACGTATGCAATAAAAATTATCATTGGACGACAAGTAATTATGCCAAAACTTAGTTTTTTTTTTTTCTTTTTTTTTTTAATTCGTGTAATATAAAAGGGGAAGCATGCACTGACGTAAGCAGACCGCAAATTAAAGCCAGCTGAAAATTGCTGTTTTTAAAGGAAGCACTTTTGGATGCGACGATACCAATGTTATGCAATGTTATAGTTAAAAAGAAGAAGAGAAAAAAATCCTACTAAACAATAGTTCGTGGGCTTCATGGTCGTGCTTTTTGCCCTCCCGTGCTTATTCACAGTGGCCATTATTCCATTCCAACAAACAATGCCTTTTTTCCGTCTTCATATGATTATTGTTTCATTCCACTTTTAGCTTCGATATTCCAAATGCTAAGGATGGATTCCTTATTTAATTTTTTTTTTCTATTGGACCTTAAAGTTTTTATATATATATATAATAATGTTTGGTGTACAACTAATTACACAATAAATACACGCCACATACCTTATTATTATTGGGTGTGATGTGTGGCATTCACTCATCCCACTTATTCATCAAATTCAATTATAATAAAATAGTAGTATACATTTATTATACAATTTAATTATACACTAAACATCACCTTTATATATATTGCCATTCTGCTGTCATGTTCATTTTCAAATAATTGGCAAAACAATAAGGTCTTTTGGTTATGGTGAAGTGATTATATTAGTAAGAGATAATATAATAAAAAACACCGGTGGTCTCAATGCTCGAGGTTGTTACTCTGCAAGTTTTAAATTGCATGCTGTTATTCTTAATTTAATTCCTTTTGTCATACCACGTTACCGGACTACCGGCTCCTATTATTTTCTCCTTTCGTTTGGTCTTTTGAAGTGTATGTCAGCATTGACCAATTCTAATATGCACTAGATTAAGTATGGTGTATGGTAAACCATTTAAAACTATCTGATTGCGCATGCTATGCAGTTCAAAACTAATCCAAGCAATTCGACGCATAAGTTTGAGGGAAAGCAAAAAAATGATATCAAGAAAAAAACCATACAGCCCTTAAATCCCTAAACAAAATTATATTAAGGAAACTTCAGAGTTTGAATGTGCGGAAATAGCGGGTTTGTAATGCATTCTTCGATTCTTTAATTCAGTGCTTTCAGCAGCTCATTAGTGGAATTCTGTTAGTTTCTAATCATTGAATAACACATCGATCCATTCAGGGTGATCGCTGCAATCTAGATCTTATTCTAGGATGCACATATCCTAAGCTCACCCTTTTACAACCGATAGACTATTCACAAGGGTCATACTCATAAAAGCTGGTCATAAAAGAGGGGGAAAAAAAAAGGAAAATCAAATTAACTAAACATTCCCATTTACATGATGAAACTACATGCCTATCTTAAAGATGCTTGAGTGTCCTACCTTCAACACCCAAAAAAGAAAAGCTTGCTAGAATTATTCCAAAATTGCTTTGTTATCATGACACAATTTTTGTCACATATCATCTGATGACAGCAGAGCAAGCCTTATGGCTCTAATTACATCTGTGAGGGACACAACCCCTACGAGCAAACCCTCTTGATCCACCACCCAAACCCGATGTACGTGCTTGGTGACTGCCTTGTCAATTACCTCAGACAAAGGTGATTCAACATAACATGTCACAAGCTCCCTTCTTGAGGCACCACTACTTTGTGTATCGGGTCCCGAGTACAACGGACTTGATGAAATTTCTTCAGTGAATGCTAGTGCACTTATTCCCAACCATGATTTCAGCGTGTTTATGTAGCATCCCCTTAAATCAGTTGCGGAAAATGTACCAATAAGCTTCCTGCACCTGCCCTGCAATTAGTAGCATTGGCACCAAATTTTGCATTAAAGGGTCATTCATTCCCATGTTTTTATGTCTATGATACAACAAGAGTAATATCAAAAGGATATGGGAGTGAGAATTAGACTTATTACATTTATAAGCTGCTTGTGATCATCTTCGCCCACATCAGAGACTCTAACAATAGGAACAGCATTTAGCATAGCTGACTTTAAGCACTTTATGGCATCCAACAGTCTGGTGCGGTCAGTGATGGCATAAATTTGCTCAGTGTCAGCACCCAAATCTTGAACAGAGCTTGCCAGAATGTTCTGTAATTCACCAGCACGATCTTTCAAGAACCTAAGCACATCCATTTGAGTAAGCATCTGGTAGCTAGAAGCAGACTCTACAAGTTCCACTCCAGCTGACGCGTTCTCTGTCTGGCTGTCAACTGGTACCATGGCTCGATGTACTCCTTTGCTGAACACTTCCATACAATCTAAAAGGCTACATATCGATCACAGGCATATGTTGTTGTGAATCTGAACAATGCAATTAAAATAGAGTCTAGAGATTTTGAGCTAATACAAAATATTTATATAGAAAACTCTTTAATGTTGAGGGAAAAATTACGGGCAAAGCCGTGAAAAATTTTCACAATGTAAAATATTACATTTCTCTAAATATAAGAAAAAAACAGCATTTCTACTAGAAGAATATATCTCTTTATACGAATAGAAAAAACTTTCAGAAAATACTATTTTTTTTTATTTGGATGGGATGATACAACTCATGGAGGAGGTCTTATTTATAGGTGAGAACCTCCTCATTCTCCCATGTCCAAATTTTCCTTGCATTAAAAAATTTAATGCATCAAACTTTAAATTTTGTTACAATTAAAGTTACAATTAAAATTTGCTTTTCGATACTGTAAATTATGACTACTATACCATTTCTTCTTTTTCTTCTTCAAATTTAACTTTAGCCATAAAAGTTGCTTTATACATTTACAATCTTCCATTTAAAATCACTTTTAGTGAGTTTTCAAAAACTTTCCTCATCTTGCATGCCGAACCATAGGAAGATCTACCATCTACACTTCAATCCCCAATGTCTAACTAATGAGTATTTAAAACATAGTATATCCTCTCTTTAACAATCGACCTAAAAATTCTATTGATTATTCAAGATGTCACTCACAATAGTATATATAGATTATAGTTTACATAACATCTAGGAATTACTCATGAGTGGGGTTTTGAATTGAGAGTATTTCTCATACAAATAATATGTGGTGAATGTTTCCGATATTTATTGTAACTTGGTAATTAAAAATAATAATAAAAGTCGACTAGTCAATAAACCTGGTGTTAGGATTGAGAGTCCACAAGCTAAGGCCTTCAAAGGAGTGGCCAATGATGGAAGAGACAGGGACAGACATTCGTTGATCAAGGTCGTTGGTGACATCAGCAGCAGCACCGCCGCTCATGTGGTCCTCACCAGCGATGTGGGCCACGATATCAAGCATGGTCACCATCCCTATGTAGTGCTTCCTCACTGCCCCCGTTTGCTTGTCAGACTCCACGATCATGGAACCCCCTGCTCCGATCCACTGCCCTGGCGGCGCAGCCACCGGCACCGCCACCACCTTGTTCACCACCAGCGTGTTCATTGTGTGTGCCATCGACGCTGTGTATGGCACCTCCACCAGCCTCTTCTTGTCCGTCACCAGATCCCTCACCTTCCTCTCCCTTATCCGCATGCTTTCACTGCGTTGCATGGTGGCTTCTCCACCGGGCTTATTCTGCTCCTTTACTTACTGCATATTTTTAATTTTGCTTGCCTTACACGAAACTAAGGAATGCTTCTCAATGCGAATATTGGTGCTATAAGTTGGAACATATAGAGCTAATAACATCAAAGAAAGATCTGATATAGAGAAATACTGAAAAGTGCGAAGCAGCGATATTTTAGGATTAGGATGTTCTTTTTTTCTCGGGGCATTATACTACGTGTTGTCATGTGAGCTTTGCCATATTGTGCATGCACGTTCTATTGTTGCCAAGTGCGATTGTATACTTGATGACTCATCCAAGGACCATGCCATGGCGACACCTTTGTTTCTGCGTAACATTAAATACGAACATTGTTTATATCTTTCTTTGGTCGATGCAGTGTGCAGCATTACATATAGTTCTAGAATTTAATATTAATTTCTAAGATATACAGTCAAGCATTTCAACTGACTAGAGTACTTGAGAAATAATGGCCTTTTGGTCTAAAGATATAATTTTTTTTTGAGTCAACGAAATGTAATTTCTATTCATAAGTAACCGATTTTTGGTCGATAGAAAAGTTTACACTTCATGCCCATGAATCGTAGGCCTTGAGCTGCATGGCCCAGGAGCAGGCCCAAAGAGGAAACCTTATCCAAAGGTGAATGCTTTCTTCATCGGATCCAAACTGATAGGGGTTCGCTGAAGCTGTGTATATCCCGTGATAGACATTAATGCGCAAAAATTCTCTCCCATTTATAACCATTCCGTCCTTTCTCGTGAGCACACATAAATTAGCTTCACTTACTCCAATCCATAGAGCCACCAACCCCCCATTTTGCAACACTTGTCTCCCAAACCAAACTGGCCCCCATCCATTAATGTTCACTGCTTCAGCCCCCTTTATTGACCCCTTCATTTTTTCAAATCGAAATTCCATCCAATTACAACCACCATCACACACATTCACCATGTCACCGAGGCTCCATCCTCATCATCCACTACTTGTACAACTACAACTACTATGTCTTGCGTTCTTATTACCGCATGCACTGCCATACACCGTGATCATGTCCGATTCGGGCGTGCCATCCACACTAGTAGACGGGCCACAGACCGGGTTTTCCATGAAGCAAGACGGGGCCCGAACCGACACCCGGGAGCAAGCAGCCGTGTACGACATCATGCGCGCCACCGGCAACGACTGGGCCACCGACATCCCCGACGTGTGCCGCGGTCGGTGGCACGGCATCGAGTGCATGCCCGACAAGGACAACGTGTACCACGTTGTGTCCCTCTCCTTCGGTGCTCTCTCCGACGACACCGCTTTCCCAACCTGCGACCCGACCCGCTCCACCATCTCTCCATCCATCACCAACCTCCCCCACCTCCGGACCCTCTTCTTTTACCGTTGCTTCACTTACAATCCCCAGCCCATTCCGCACTTCTTGGGCCAGATGGGCCCATCCTTGCAAACGTTGGTTCTCAGAGAAAATGGCCACGTGGGCCCAATCCCTAACGAGCTCGGCAACCTCACCCGTTTGGTGGTCCTCGATCTTCACAAAAACAACCTCAACCAGTCTATTCCGGTCTCTTTGGGCCGGATCTCCGGTCTAAGGTCGTTGGACTTGAGTGGCAACAAATTAACCGGTTCGATACCCGGTTTAAGCTTCCCCGGTTTGAACGTATTGGACATGAGCCAGAACCTTCTAACGGGCCCAATCCCTTCCACCCTTGGGGACTGCCACTCTCTGATCAAATTGGATTTTAGTCGAAACAGGCTTGTGGGCCCGGTACCGGAGAGAATCACGGGCCTTAAAGACCTAATGCTTTTGGATTTGAGCTATAATCGAATTCAAGGCCCATTTCCAATGTCACTCAGAAGCCTGGGCTCTCTTCAGGCCTTGATCCTAAAGGGAAACCCAATGGGCTCAGCAATTATACCCAGTGATGCATTCGACGGTATGAAGGGATTAATGATCTTAATTATGTCGAGTATGAATTTGCATGGTCCGGTGCCAGAATCACTAGGCAGATTGCCGAACCTTCGTGTGCTTCATCTTGATGGGAACCACCTTAATGGGTCAATCCCAAAAAGCTTCAGAGATTTGAGAAACCTTAGTGAATTGAGGCTGAATGATAATAAGCTAAGTGGGTCGGTCCCATTTGGAAGGGAAATGGTTTGGAGGATGAAAAGGAAGCTAAGGCTGTATAATAATTCAGGGCTTTGCTATGATGCAAGAAGTGGTTTAGGGGATAGTGTGGACTCCACGTTTGATTTTGGCATTGGTTTATGTGAGAGTTCAAGCCCGGGTTCGGGTAGGACAGTGCAACATCTTTCGAGTAATGAAAAGCCCATGCCAACAACTAGGATTATGGATGGCTCATCGGATGCTGCTGCAGCTATGTCAGTATCTCTGGAAGCACTTACAATGGTTTTGGGACTAGCTACTTTTGTGCTATTGTCTACTTTAATTTTATAGTAGTAAGTAAATAATCATAGGGAATTATAGGCCTTAAAAATTTGTTACTACTAATTAACATCTCACTATGTTTCATGAACCCTCTCTGCTTGGATGCATTTGCTTTGGACTAGTGTGAGGAAAATTAATGCTTAAGGAAATTACACTGACTATGGATTCGTGCTGAGGCTTCAAATCATAACATCACCTTCGCTAGAGGGTAGGTAGAGATTAATTTGAAAGCGACGGTAGGGTTAGCCAGTAGAAGACGAGACCGTAGCCTACCATTTCCTATCTCCTGATAAGGAAAAAGAGAGGGCCACGTCATTTATTTGGGTTTTCTAATGTCAAACCATAATGGCCCCGCATGTTAATAATCCATTGCACTGTAATTAATTATGAATGCTCGAAAAAGGTCAAGCTCAACGAAATTTAATCCCGTGTGAAATAGAAAGGTTTCTAGGCTTTATTTTTATTTTTATGTTAATACTCATTTTTATCTCTCATTTTTTTATTTATAAGTGATTTTAGTTTTTGACTTTTAAAATAAGTTAAATTAATCCTTGATATTATAAAATATGAGTCATATTATTCCCCCAATCTACTCTTACTTAATGTTCTATCAATTAAATAATAATAGATAATTTTAATTGGTACCCTGACACACCATATGTCATTCGACATAAAATAAAGTTTAAAATGATTCATTTATTGTTTAAAATTGTATAAAATAGATCTTTTAAATATTCATTTTATATTATATAATGACTCATTTTATATAATTTAAATATAAAAATAAATTATTTTAAATTTTATTCTACTTTAGATGACACATAGTATTATAAAATATTACTTAACATTACACATCATCATTCAATTGATAAAATGTTAAATAAAAGTGAAATAAAGGACTAACTTAACATACATTTTATAATATCAGGTACTAATTTGATTCGTTTTAAAAATCAGAGATTAAAATAACTCATGAGTTAAAAGTTAAGAAATTAAAATAAGCATGGACTCCCTATTTTTTTCTTCTTATAGGGTGCACTGGATCTTGGTTATCTATAACTAGTAGTTACAATTTCTTTTCTTTTTTATTTCAGAAAAAAAGAAAAAATGACAGTGCTTCTAAATTTCAGAGTTTGCCTCAGTTATCCTTTATGCGGTAAGCTAAAACGAGTGGAATCAGCTGTGTTACCAATCAAGGGGAATTCATGTCTCCTGCTTAAGAAGAACCAATATATATTGCTCACAAATTTGCACCAGGTGTTAGTGTGTCACTGCCTTCATGGGCTTTCTCCAGTTGATCAGGGGAATGTGCTAATGAAAGTCAATTTGAGAACAATAAACACGACGTTATGAGAGGTTTTTTAAATTAATAATTGAAAACAGGTAGCTCTAAATGGTTTCGGCTTTAGAAAGGCTTATTTAGCTAAAAGGGGAAAAATATTCTGTTACTTACTTTCATGACTATAATTTTTTAGAGAAAAAAAAAGGGGAAAAACCTTCCTTTCACCTGAGACCATTTTTGGCTTTGATCTGAAGATTAGGCATAAAATGGTATAAACAAAACAGGATCCTGGGCTCTAAATTATTCTGTCTCACTAGTCTTACTATAAGCCAAGGCAACCAGCTGAGAGGGAATTTTAGTACAGCTCATTGTGGCATGTCTTATATAAAGGACAACCGCTAGGACTCTCCTGACATCAATCATTGAATCATCTGAGCCGTACCTAATAAGAAAAATTATGTTAGTATATAGTAATAGTAATATACCCTACAATGCAGCTAACTATGCCAATTTCACTAAACCCTCAAAACCAAGTCAAATTCTTTGCCAATCGCTTGTAACCAAATTAAAATTCCAGATATCAAAACCTTTTCTTGTCCCAGCTTTTTACCAATTAAAATACTATAATATTATCGCAAATAAGCCAAAAACCAAAACAAAAGAAAAGAGGAGCTAAAGTATATATCCCGCAGAAGCAGTGTGGAAACAATAAATAAATTTTTCGTTTCATGTAAGCATATATTGCCATTTAATTGTCTCAAATATATGCAGACCTGAAGTTTTTCTTCTTTTTTTTTTCTTGCCTTGATGGTCACTGATTGCTGGCCAATAAAGATTTAATTACAATATAAAAAGAAGAAAACAAGTCTCAAGTAAGAATGGCTAATGGTTCTTTTGGTCTATAAAAAGATGCGGTCCGTGTATCATGTGAAGGAAGAAGTTAATAAAAGTTCTTCAATTAATCCTTTTAGTCACCAACAAACAGTGTAGCAAGAAGTTATAGCTGCCAAAACTTCCCGTCTCTTTATGCTTACGCATCTTGACAAAAACGCAGAACAAAACTATCATATGTCACTTGACTTTACCAGTCAATGGTTGAAAACCACAGTTAAGAAGACACTATATTGTCAACTTGAGATAATTAATATATGAACAAACATCAATATGAAAAGATATATTGATGACCCTATTATTTTATGAAGTTATTCAAGGTGAGTTTTTTTCTATCCTTTACAAGGTAATAATTGTTTGTTGAAACATTGTTGTAATAAGAAACCAATAGATTACACTGGGCTAGGGAACAAATATATATAATTAAAATTGCAAAAGATAGGAGGAAGAGAACGACAAGAGAAACACAGGTAGGAACCTAGCCTTGTAATGTATGTCCTGTTTTCTTCAGTCTGTACCAACTACCAACCCTGAGTGAACCCTCAACAACCTTCTAATTTGTTTGAACTTTGAACTACCCTCTGCATTAATATAACTAAATAATATGTGAGCTTTTTTTAACACTAGCACTAGAATGGATTAGATACATGTGAGAGAGAGGCTATAAATTAAAAGTTAGCAGAGCACATTTTTACTATTAGAAAACAGAATATGCTCCGTGAAGTAAATTAAAAGGAAATAAAGAAAAGGAGAATATCTTTGGAAAGAATTTCTTATTCCAAAGCTATTAATTTCTGCAAACTATGAACATACTGTCATTCAGAACTAACGGTTATATTAAATATTACATCATTATCTTACGCGACAAGAATAATCCATTCCCCTTGAGTGACAACTTTATACAAAGGAAAATAAGTAATGATCCGCTAGCTAGATTCTTGCTTCTGCAGGAATCTGAACCCATGGCTATCAAAGGAATATCTTTACGTGTGTATTTGATAAAAACGAGTTCCAAAGCCATTTTTGGTAGTTTCTTTTTTATGTTTTCTGATCATGACTTTCTACTTTATTCAAATCCAATCCACGTATCTTGGCTCACAACTTCTGGAAGGAAATTTTACCATGTTTTTCATTACATATAGTAATACAAAGGTTTTTCTAGTCAATAATATATGAAGCATCTTCATACACCAAAAATAGCACTGTTCAAACTTCAAATTTACTTGATAGAAAGAAAAATAAATTTCTTTTCTTTGAAGTGATTTCCTTTTTCCATTTTTTCTGGTTTCAGATTTCATTTTAATTTGGCGTGAAGAGACGTTACAACGCACCACAAACTGCCATGCTATGAATGGATTAATTTATTTTCCCCAGAACAACCACTCAAAAGTTTTTGAATTTTATAATGCAAATTATCCATTTTCTTATAAACAAAAATAGGAAAATGGACCCCACGTGCCTTCTTTTTTTTTTTTTTTGAATGAAATCTGCATACAGCTGGACTTGGGTTAAAGACATGGAAGAAGAGAGGAGACTTGGCTTACACACCATCTGCTCCATCAAATAACGTTAATAACTCCCAACACGTTTTTCTCTTTTCGGTTTTTTCATTTTTCAAGTTGCGACAACACCAAAAAACCATGTCTTCAGTTTCTAACAAAGGTTTATGTTTCTCTGTCGGTTACACCTGTTCATTTGCCTTCACGCTCAAACGAGCTAGCCAGAGAGAATAATATCTTAAAGTTAATGCCTTCGCAGTGGAGGAACAGCAACAGCACCTGATTCGGTTTTGTGGGTCGATCTCAAGTTTGGATTTTTTTCACTTTTCTCTTGTTGGTTGAGAAGCTGCACACCCACAGAGAGAGAGAGAGAGAGAAGAAGAAGAAGAAGACACAGTGGGGGCTGATTGGTGGGAAGGCCATGGCTTTCTGCCCAATCTTTTGTTGTGGGAATGGTTCCGATCGGTATGGCTATTGCTTCATTAGTCTCTGGTTCAAGATAACTGTTCATCGTTATCATATATTCCTTTTACTTTGTTATTATTGTTTCGGATCAGATATTTGTCTCATATCAATTGGATTTTTTTCTCTCTTTTTTTCTATTGAGGCAATGAATATTAGAGAGTGTTTTAGATTCTGAGTTTACTTCAGATTCCTGGTTTTTGTGAAACTACTGTGTTAGAAGACTCAATTAAAGGTTACTATGGTAGGTAAACTTTCAAGGGAAAAATAGAGAGGGAAAATTGGGTTGCTTTAATGACTTAATGAAATGATACACCTAAGTGCATGTTTCATTGATCCTATACCTGCAGAGTGCAGACCCTTTTTTTTTTTCCTTTTATTTTCAAAGTACAGTTTTGGAATCGAACTCGTGTGGGTTAATAGATAGTTGATATTGGAGTTTCTATAAATACAGCAAAGCACGAGGGAAGAAACAACCTCCATGGCGGGTGTTTTCTTTGAAGGAATTACATGCAGCTACAAATAATTTCAACTATGATAACAAGCTCGGCGAAGGAGGATTCGGGAGTGTCTACTGGGGCCAGCTTTGGGATGGATCACAAGTAGGACGACACTGTCTTTTTAATTCTTTTTTGAATCTTATCTAGTCAGCTTATGGTTATTCTCGATCATTCTAGTTGCAGTTGCTAAAGCTGAGTTGTTTGTGATGATTGATTAAATTATGATAGTGAGTCTACTGATTTAGCTTACCTGGAATATTGCTTTTAGATGTAGATATCCTTTCTATTTGCTAACTATCAAGGCCATTGATATCTTAGTGGCATCTTGAGGTATGCTTTGGCAGATTGAAATATGTCACAAAAATTTTCCCATAGCTTCTTAATTAATCAGATTGTGTCGAATCTGAGGAAGATTTCAAAATTTTAAATTAGGAGGTTGAAGCCTTGAAGAGGAGGGGAGGGTATGGGCAGTTAACCCGTTTCTGGCACTGCCAGTGACTTCTTTTTCCTGTTGCAGCAATCCTTCGATGTAATTACAAAACTTTCTCATAATGGTTTGTGAGTGAATGTAAACAACATGATGCATTGGCTGCTTTGTTGGTTTCCATTTTGGTTTTTTGTCATTGGACCAGGATGATTATTGTTTCAATCTTATAATATAGAATGTGTGATTTCTGTTAAGGGATGATTCTTTAGACTTGTAGGTTTTGATTTGACCTTGATGTGATTTATTAGAAACAAGATCAAAAGGACATGCTACAAAAACCTCTGATAAAACATTTCAGCTACTGCCTGGGAAATGAAGCTATTTAAAATGTGTCAATGGCCAACACAATACCATAGTTAGCAACATTTTCCCATTTTCTAAGTTATCTTCAAGCTGGCTGCTGCTATTTGATCTGTGTGAGATGCAGATTGCAGTGAAAAGATTGAAAGTTTGGAGCAACAAAGCAGACATGGAATTTGCTATTGAAGTTGAGATATTGGCAAGAGTTCGACACAAGAATCTTTTGAGTCTACGTGGCTATTGCGCTGAGGGCCAGGAGCGGTTAATTGTATATGACTACATGCCGAACTTGAGCCTGCTCTCTCATCTTCATGGGCAGCACTCGGCAGAATGTCTTCTTGATTGGAACCGACGGATGGATATTGCAATTGGATCTGCTGAAGGAATTGCGTGAGTACTGACCTGGCTTTTTTTATGAACTTCTGAGGCTGTCATTATAGTTATACTAAAATTCACTTACTTTCAGATATCTTCACCACCAAGCAACACCACATATCATTCACAGAGATATTAAGGCAAGCAATGTGTTGTTGGATTCAGATTTCCAAGCACGAGTTGCTGATTTTGGTTTTGCCAAGTTGATCCCTGATGGGGCAACACATGTGACTACTAGAGTTAAGGGCACCCTTGGCTACCTTGCACCAGAATATGCTATGTTGGGTAAAGCAAATGAGAGTTGTGATGTCTACAGTTTTGGAATCCTCCTTCTAGAACTCGCCAGTGGCAGAAAGCCACTTGAAAAACTCAGTAATGCAGTGAAGCGATCGATAAGCGATTGGGCACTGCCACTGGCTTGTGAGAAGAAATTTAGTGAGCTTGCAGATCCAAGACTAAATGGCAACTATGTGGAGGAAGAGCTTAAAAGAGTTGTTTTGGTTGCTCTTCTATGTGCTCAGAGTCAAGCTGAGAAAAGACCAACAATGCTTGAGGTAGGAGAGCTATTGAAGGGAGAATCAAAAGATGAGCTTTCTCAGCTGGAGAACAATGACCTCTTTAACAGCCCTCCATCTGTTGGACTTGATGATGGAACATCAGCGGCTGAAGGCAGTTCAGACTTCATCTCAGAAGAGAAGGAATCAAAACATGAATTAGAAGAGACCGCAAGGCCTTGAGTTGTGCAGAAAAGACAACTATGGATTTGATATGTTAAAATACAAATTGTGAAGTTTTCAGGATTTCCTTTTTCTTTTCTTTTGTTAATTATTGCAGCGAAGGACTGGGTGCCCATTTATTAGACCAGTGGCAGTATGGCTGCGAAGGATGCAAAAATTTTAAAAGCTTTTAATGGGATTTGATGTGTTTAGTACGGATTATGAAGTATTCGGAGATTGTAACATTTTAATTTAGCTGGTTAAAATCCTGGCTTTTATTCACGTAGCCAAACTGATGCATGTAAGAACGTTATATATCATGCACGCTCGGCATCGTCCATGGCAGTCGGAGAAAATTAGAGTTTTTTAACACCTTTTACATGCCTGCTTTGTAGATCAACGTCACCCACCCACCATATTGTTACCATGCTTCAACCGTGGTCATAAAATCAGAAGAATATTCTTTTCTTGGGGAGAAAATGAAACCTCAACCAACCAGGCAACCACTCGTACACAGCAGAGCACTAAATCGCGCTCCATACTCAATTGATATATCATATCAAGAATATCCCCACGTTGCGAATCAAAAGCCACTATTCTATTAAGAAATTGTAGCAATATCAGAATTACTTAATTAAAAAAAAAAATCAATCGGAATAACTAGCAAGCCCAGATGAGCTTTGCAGCTCGTCTATGGCTGTTCAGTTGCTTCTGTTTGGCCAGAACTCACTATGAAATCCAAAACCTCAAAAACCTAATTGCAAAAGAAGATTAGGCTCAATTAGAACTGTTGGCTCGTAATTCTGTTTTATCATATGTACAAAACTGAGATGCGGTTTCTACAAGAAATCTTGAATGAACAACCATTCTGAAATTACAACATATTCTGACAAGTTTCAAAAGGCCGGAGCTACTTAACGCATGCTCCTATTTTAAACTTAACATTTGCATCTTAAGAGAATGTATCCTCTCGGTCACCCTCAGCAATTGTCTCCCCTTCCTCCATATTGCTGAACTCTAAGAAATGGGTTGGTCTGTGATCCTCGTGATAATACTCCTTAGGTGTCCCAAGCTTCACTCCATACTTCATACCCGATGCATGTCTCACCCCCATGAAGTTGTAGTTCCATGGACCATTATCAGGAACCTAGGAAATTAACACCAGAACACCATCAACACAATAACCAAACCAGTGACCAAAAAAAAGAAATCATAATTCTAATATGTATAATCATTTATTTTATATCACCATACAATCATATACAAGAGGAAAAAAATAATTAAAAAACCACACCACTTCGGGCAACAAGGCAAGCTTACCATGTAGAAACCAAGGAAGCGGTCACTAAGGAGCATCTGAACCTTCTCATAGTGAGTGGGAAGGTAACCATGAGGATTGCTTCCCGTGTCCTTATTGACACGTCCCCATTCATAACCAGATGGAGTGAGCTTGTATGCAGTTAAAGAACAGGAACCAGGAGTAAAACTACATGTCAAGATAATACATTTCTCTCCATCCCATTGCTTATTGTTCTCTAGGACCTTAGCATGTGAGGTGAGATCCTGCAATGATCATTTCTCAGGTTAAATACAAACCATAAATATATACTTCCATGATAAATAAAAGATATTTCAATTATATTTTTTTAGGTGTTATTTAAATTTGTTCTTATACTCACATGGAGAATTGAAAAGCTTTATTGTGTGTTGTAAATCTTCTAATTGAAATAAAAGCAAAAGAAAATTGTAATCTAAACATAAGTGAGCAAAAACCTGAGGGGACAACTGAGGAAGTTCATTTGGTTGAGTATGCATCCATCCCAAAGGCTCCAAATCATTCAAGAAATCATGCTCTGGAAGGGCTGATGGGAGATGGACTTGTTGATGAGTCCCCCATTGTGGTGGCATCACAATACAACGAATTTCTTTAACCTGAGGGTTGTCTGGAGGACTAATGCCATACAAATACCCAGCAATTTGTGTTCGAAGATCTGCTATGCATATAAACTTTTTCAAAATGTTCTTTGGCATAATATATGTGTATCCAGTTTCCTGCACCGCAATAAGGCATTAGCATATGAAAGGGGTTTCAAGTTGTAACATGATGGCCAGAAATGAAGAAAAGTAGTGCAAACCTTTATATCCTCGGAGTTCACATATATATGGTTTACACGAAGGTATAAGTTTGTGGCTGATATTGCTCTGACACGCCAGTCAGTCTTGGAACCAAAAGCTGCTTGCTCATAGGGACTAGTAGTGGTTACTATAAGTTCTTCACCATGAACATTTGTGGTCTTTGTTGTTACAGCTGTAACCTGATTTGCTTCATGCGCCTGCAAAATAAAAATAACATAACATGAGTTAAATATAGGGGAGGAGAAAACAGAGTTGAGTTATATGTCTGGGTAGCAGCTGAGTTAAATTCATTACCTGTTTCTCAATCTCCGCAATCTGTTGCCGCTGTTGAGAAGGTGGAGTAATCTCAGCTCCAAGTATAATATCACGGATCTCGGACTGGGTCAGAGCCGAAGTATTCACATTATTTTTCTTGGCATAATCTGAAAGTATGAGATCTCTTAATGCAACCTCCACCTGTCAATGCATCACGTCCAGATTATAATACCAAAAGGAAACAGAAAATCACAGAATCAGGACTATATGTATGTCATTCCTAACATAATCGTTAAATAAATACAAAAATTAAGGGAAGAAGTTTGACATATATAATATTTGACTACCAAACTCTTAAGTGGTGGAGTAACGAGTTCCAAGAGTAAGTGAAAATAAAAATAAAAATAAAAGTTACCTTCATCCACTGGTCATCGGTTAGTGAAGGCCAGATATGATGAGGTTCAGTAATGATTGTTTTGTCAGGTTTCAGTAACATCTTTGCTTTTTCATTATTCACATGAAGAGCACGAAGAATCAGAATCAGCCTGGAGAATGCAGTGTATGATGAAATACTCTTCAGCCAGTCATCATAAATGTTGAACAAGACCATCTGTGGTTCTGTGGCCTTCAAAATTAGATCTCCAAATTTCTCAATCTTCAAGCATGCCTGGAAAGGAAGCTGCAGCTCACTTCCTTTGATAACAATGTTGGGGAAGTCCAGCAAGTGAACCTCCAGTGGATCCAACATTCCTTTACGAGTAACAATAATTTGCTTTGGCTGTTCTTCTACTGGCAAAGACCTTACAAGAGCAGCAACTTCTTCTGCTGTTTTCCACTTTGCCAACTGGCCAAGACGCTTCTGACCAGCCCACACACTTGTATGTATAACCTACAAGGCATAATATGAAAAATCAATACAAAGACAACAAATTTGGAATCACCCAGGGATGAGTAAAGCAAGCAAACACACCTTTAGAAACAATTGTCCTGTCCTAGGATTGAAAATAAATATGGCACCATTGATGGGTTTTGTTGTAAGATTGCCTTCAAATGTCTTATGGATTGTAACACGATACACATTAGTGTCATCAACAAACCATATTATTTGGTTGCTGAATATCTCTCCATAGTTTTGGGAAGACAAATATGGTTCAGTGGGCTCAGAAGAGTACAGCTGCAGACCTTTCCTTATACGTTCCCTCAGCACATACAATGCGGGATTTGACTGGTACAAGGACAAGATTATTAGTGGAACAATTGTACAACATAATCAAAGAAATATCGTCACTTTGACTTAACAGTACAGTCACCAGAGCTTAGTGGAGATGGTCATGTTACCTTCATGATCTTATTCATGGCCTGCTGAAGCAGTGGCTTTGACCCAGGGAACCAATTCCCAAATGCAGAGTGCAAGTTATATGCCAAATCAATGCCAATCATTACCCCTGCATTGAAAGCAATAATCAAGTTAACTCCATAAATAAAAAGCATATAAAACGAGAATAAGAAATTGATAGAGATGTACCAGTAGGAGATGGATATATAGACATATTATCTGTTGTGTAATCCATAAATTTGGCCCGAGTGTAACGCTCAATATCGTGAGAATCATAATCACCCCATCGGAGCTGGACATCAATCCAGTACTTATTGCTTGCCTTCTGATCAAAAACATCCTTGGATTCAGCCACGAGACTAGGCTTTGACATTGGCCATCTATGGGCAGCAAAAAGAAGAATGTCTGCACAAGAGCTGTTCATTTTGTAGCTCTTCCTTGGATGGATTGTTTCTTTCTGGACAGTTTCAATCTCCAAAGCATCCAACTCTTGATCCAAAACCTGGCAAAGATCCATCACAACACTCTCATGGATCTTCTGCCACAAGTGAGCTCTGAATATCTGAATAAGAGATATCTTCAAGGTTGGTATTTTCCCGTGCATGAAAATACCAGTCAGATCTAGCTGCACTTGGAAACCCACATAAACATTGGCTCGATTTATGGTTGGCGACCACCAAAGAGTAAATCTTCGGTTGGGAATTTGGTTGAGACCAGATCTCTGAGCATTGGTGAGCTTCTTATACTTCATAGATTCCTCAAAGCCTGATGCCTTCTCCCAAAAGAGACCTTCCCAAGTAGGAAAACTGAAAGTGAAAAAAAAGGGTCAATTACAACTACTGCCACAGGAGACAAAATAGCAAGAGCTAAATGCTGAATCACAACACCACCACTGGATCTTAGCACATAAGGTGTCAAATAAAAAGATTAAATAGAAAAATGAATGAACTAAGCAATTTTTTTTTTTTTTTTGGGTTTTACACAATGGTAAAGCAAAGGAAAAGAACAGCCCCAACTCAACATGCAAGCTCATTCAGAGGGAAAATACAACTTACTATGTTCCTTTGAATAAAGTATGCTCAAGAATTCCTTCAACACCTCCAAGAGCTTGAATAACATCAGTTCGGTAATTGTTCAAGTTCCACAGCTTCCCATCGTGTCTCTGGTGCGTCCACCAAAAGGGATTTTGCTTCAGAACTTGGTACTGCTTGAAGTCTGTTCGCACCCTCCATCCTTTATCATAAGCCAAAGTGTGTCTATCCTTTTGAAACAAAGTGTTTATACGTGGTATTCCTCTATCCCACGAGTCCTGCCAAATAAATCAAAAGTGAATATTGCTTCATGAAGATAAGTAGTGAAAGTCCCTCAAAGAAAAACACAGCGACATTGCTAATATCCAGACACACACAAACACAAAACAATCCCAACACCCAAAAAGGCATTATAACACTCACCTCCAGATCTTCCAGGGTCAAACGCCTATTCTGTGCTTGTGCTTCCTGCCTTTTCAATGCATATTCTGCCCAGACTCGCTGTGAATCAATGAACTCACTTTCCCAAGGCTGTCATAATCAGGAGAACATGAAAAGCTGAACTAAATAGAATATGAAATCTACATATATCATATGTGAGTGCAAATGCACACAGATCATTATATGTAGCAGGGAAAAATTTAGGTTCACCTGTATGTAGCGATAAAGGTTGGGAATCAACTGGTCCTCCTCATGACTCATACCACTCCTGAAGTGGGTTACACCAACATCTGTCTGCTGACTGTATCGGAGATCACTTTGTGGAATCAAAATATGACCCATGGACAACATACCGAGCCCTCCAATTTCTTTGGGAGTGTAGAAAATGACAGGCGGAAACCTGATAAAAGTTCCAGCAGCACATGCATCTGAGTATACAAACCCAAAATGTCCAACAAAATAGTCAAAAACAATTCATGATTATTACCTGCTAGGCATCTTTGAGTTGAGTCCAATCTTAATACGAGTCTGAATTTTATTTTCACATTTAACAAGCAAATCTAACAGCTCTTGGGTATGCACAGTTGCCTCCCGGAAGTAAGTCATGAGTCCTACGAAAACCAAAGCCAATGAAAAAATTGACAATAAACTCTGCAAAGAGCTCCAATAATTCAAATTCACTTACCTATTAAAGCTGTATTCCACTTATTCACAATTTTTGTGAAAGTAGTAGAACCCGAAGACATAAGAATCTGCCTCACACGGTTCTCAAATACTTTCATGTGTTCATCATCAACTCTTAAGAAAGCCACAGCTGTCCTTTCTTTTGTCTGTTCATTCTGTAGATTCCAGACACCATCTCTTGTGTTGCTGAATGCTTCTTGAGTCATTCTGATTTTGGGTAGTATCCGTACTTCAAATCCACACCTACAGGTCATTGAGAGACGTCAGGCGTACAGCGTTTCATGCATCATACACAAATGTCAAAGGAAGATTAAAAAAATACAGAAGGAACAATAAGCATGGAATTATTAATGACTATATAAATGACAACCACAAACAAACCAACCAAACATATAGAAAAGAAGAATTTTCTATGCATATAGACAATAGCCAAAAGAAATTGACAGATCCAGACCATTCCAAGATCAATATTCAATCACTATCATCTCAGGTTAGACATCCAGAGTCCAGACCAGTTTGAACTCCAAGCAAATATTCAATGCAAAACAAAGAGCATGAATAATGAAAGCACTTTACTTTGCAACCTAAAAAACCAGAAACAAACAGTCGGTTAAAATCATTCAATACTTACATGCTAAAAAGCAAGTTTGGATTATCCTTGCTGTAAACGGAGACAAAGCTGTTCTCCCACTCTAAAGTTGTGATGCTGCGAGGAAGGCGATTCTTCATATCCCAGAAGACACTCCTCCCAAGATTGACTAAATCATATATCAAATTGTCAACAAGTTTAGAATCAATGGTAAAAAATAACAAACCAAAACCCACACAAGTTAAAAAGAGAAATAAATACCATCATGTTTCATAAGCCTCATTCTAGCATCTCTTGGCCAGCACTTTTTATTATTGTAGCCCACCATATTCTCATTGTTGGGATCAGGGTGCTCAGTGAGGTACCGCTGAATGAGGTCTCGAGCCTCCTCATGGGTGAAGCGAAATAGTATATGAACCCGATCTATGTACCGAGAATACAGTCTAATTGGATGCCTTGTCTCAACTTTTGTATCCCAGTAAGTGATAAATTCGTTTGGCGTCTGTGGTGGGCCAGCAATCTCACTGGCTCGAGTCAGTCCAAGAAGCAAAAGATCCAATACTAGCCCATAGTATTGAACAACAAAGGATGCAAACTGTAGACCACGTATAAGACCATATGAATTTGTGTGGCTCATATCCTTATATGACAACACAACATTGTTTTTTGCAGTGACATAATCAGCAATGTTATGGTCCAGAACCAATCGTAGAAGCCTGCAACATCAGAAATAGTTAGAAGGTAAGAAGATAGCTCAAATTACATTCATAAAGCGATTACAAAAATGCATACCTGTTTAGCATTGTTAAATCAATCTTTTCAAAAAACTTCTCAAACTTGGTCTGCAGCATCACAACACACTGACCGTCACTGGTGTCCCATATACCCTGCAAATTGTTAATACCCTGACACCATTTGTAAACCAAAAGAGGCGGTGGCTCTGAATCTGCTGGCTTGATCCAGTTAGGAAAGAGATGGCGTTTGTCACCTTCATACCACAGATACTGATCAAGATATGCATCTGTGATCTTCTCGAGAGGCTCTATCTCGTAGACCGGAATCAAGTAGCTATATAAATCCATAAACTCTATTCCAACCTGCAAAGCAGGGAAAAAAAATTATACTTGTCCTATGCTGAGAGTGAACAACCTAGAGCTAGCTACTTAAATTTAAATTGACATACTTCTTTGAAGGCACGCTGTGTCAGTAGGTGTCGCTTGATTCGTGACAACGCTTCATGTGGATTGTCATAAGCTTGCTCAATCAGCCCCAATTCTTCTCTTTGCAGTTGATTTAGCCTCACTGCAACACTGTAGGATTCTTTCAACCTCTCAAGTGCAAGGATAAGCAACTTTGTATCATGCTTGTATGATAGTGGTGGAAATGGGATAGGAGAGAACTTTCGAGATTCCAACCAATGTACTGTTGTTGTGTAGATAGCAACAGCTTCTTCAGGAGTTACATATGGACCATCTTTCAAATAATTGTGTTGACGCTCCTGCAAGGTGGATAAATGATCAGGAAAAGACTTTATTAAACAAAAAAGAATTATATTATGTAATCAATGCAAAGGATAACCGTGAAAAACAAGTCAGCAATAAAAACTATAGATGGAGAAACTCATTGTACCTGCTCTGCCTTCAGCCAGAGGCGCGTCAACCTTCCAAGATTCTTACGACAGACAGTCTTATCCACAGTTGCACCTCTTCTAATACGCTCACGATTATAATGAGCAACATTTGTCCACCAGTCTGCTTTTGATTTCACGTACCGAAGGATCATGTTTTCAATGGGAACAGGGAGACCAGGAACCTAACAAGCATTCATAATGGAAATCAACAAGACCATCAACCAACTCCAAATGATGCCATTAATTTAGGACACAAAATGTAGACTCTCTTCACACCACTAATTGATTAGTCTTTAAGAAAAATCTGGGAAATAAGTTCTCACTGCTGATTGCAACACACTATGCTCGGAACCACGAACACTAAACAAACATTATAGACATCATAAAGGTGTTCTCCCTATCCAAATCTGAGCATGTTTTCTTAGCTTTTAAGATTCAACAAAGATCCTGTTTGAAACAGTAATTTACCTTCCAAGGAATATTTGCTTTCCAACAGCGCCATGCCTCACTAAGATGTTGCAAAATAGTTCTTGCCTTATTCTGCTTTATACCCTCTGCCATTCAGAAGGAAAAACAACTTAACATCCAAGAATCTCAAAGGATGAAAATTACAGAAGCAGAAAAAAAGTCTATTATATATGCAGGCACGTCTCTATATATATAGATATATAATCGTATGCACTGCTAAACAATGATTACCTGGCATGGCATCAAGCACATCATGCATAACAGCTGCTCGAAGCTCCAAGTCGAAGTGGCTCTCAACACGCTGCTTAGTAACAGTCTTTGCCACACCTTTTGAGTGACGCCCCTCGAACTGCCGTGCAAGTAAATTGCCTAGCCATCGTTCAAGAAGGGGCACAATACCACGAAGAAAGAATAACCAAACTCTCCACATTGGTGCCCAAAACCCACAACCAGGTCCCTTCCCAACAGGCCCAGTGTTAAATCGGTAGTAAATCAAATGCTTCAAGTCCTTACACATTCTTATTTGTCGCATAAGCCTGTACTTATATCTGTACATACCAGTCAATTGACCAACATGTGAAAAAGTATATTGGAGGCCGTCTGCCAGCTGGAAAGCATCAACATTACCCAAACGGAATTGAACATTGGCATCCACGACAAGTTTCGTCAAACGAAGGATCTCACGACAAAGATGAAAAGCATTACCAAATCGCGATTTCTTTCGTTCTTTTGTAGTCAACGTCTTGACAGGCTTTAGATTGAAATTATAATCAAGGTGAAGGTAGTTCAAATTTTTCCTGTGTATCAACAGATTCAACATGTTATACCCCTGCCTACAAACTTGAAGACCTGCTTCAACCCAATCAAGTTCTGTAGTTTGGAAGAACTTGGTTGCTTGGAGAGATCTGAATAAATGCTTCTTTTTTTGAGCCTTAGGAGGTCTATGATGCAGCTCATTCAACACAAAACACTTCAGCAACTTTTGATAACTGACCCGAACTTTAACTGGATATGATGGAGGGCTGTCGGAAAAATTAACAAAAAAAAGAGTTAACTTTCATATCAGATTATGGAGAAAAAGGCAATGCCATCTGCATAGCTAACCAATAAAATACACAATAAAAAACATAACAGAGAAGGAGGCTACAACTTACCAATGCTCCTTATACCATTCTGACACAAGAGGAATATCTTCTGCTCTCCTCATCCGACCAGATCTCATGTTAAAAGGACGAGGAGCAAACAGCAAGGAGATTCCAGCAGCTGTGGTGTCTGTATAAAGTTGTGTATCTTTAAGCAAAGGTTCAACACCATCCGGCAATGTCCAATCATCATCATCATCCTCATCATAAGTTCTCTTTTCACGCCGCTCCTTGTTGGCACTGGTTATTGGGTGTATCAAGGGATCATAATAAAATGCAGGTAGATCGGGATCTTCAGTTTTTATGTACATGACCATGGGCGTATGGTACACACCGAGCTTTACTTTGCGAGGCCTATTGTTATAAAGATGAGGAAAAGCAATTCTGTACTCTGTCCGCAATGGTGACCTAATAATGAGTTTATTGATGTCATTAAACTCATTCCAGTCCTCATCTCCCTTCTCCATGTCGCGATAAAGAGGCTCAAATTTAGGGCCACCTGGAGGGTACAGATACCAGAAAAATCAATGCATGATTTTGAAGTTCCACATTACCATAACATGCATAATACTAGAATCAATATAATTTTCTAAACCTTCTAAAGTTCATTAGAATCTGATAATCATTAACAACACTTAGCTTGATGATGACCATAACTCAATATATCCCAGTAAATAACAAATGGATTATAATAATTTTTAACATAAATATTCATGAATAAATACAAGGAATAAATCCACATACCAGGTATGCACATGTTCAAAGCCTTCGCTGTAAAGAATGACTCCATGTCAAATAGATAGAAATAGTTGCGGTCAATTAAATCGGATAGAAGTTGCCCAGCCAGCCGATGCAGAGTAGCCATAATAGGAAGGGAAAGATGCCATTTCCGGTAACTAGGACCATTTATGAGCTTTGTTTTCACAAGAGGCTTATGGTCATAAAACCAAGTATACACGGCAGAATCTTCCTCTTCATCCAGCTCCAACTGAATTGGCTCTAGAGGATCAACGTCTAATATGTTATCAGCATAGTCCAGCGGAGGCTCCTCATCATCAAATGGGGGGAACCGCATCCTCTTGAAATGCCGACGATCCCTTTTCTCCCTTCGCATCATGATCCACATTGTACCCCACTGCCAAATAGTTTGATTAGTCAAGAATCGTGATCAAAGTCATACGCATGACTTTTGTGAAGAGCAAGCAATCAACATACCTGAGCCAGATAAATGGGCTCCACAACCCAAGGTATTTCATTGACAAATGTGATAGCCCCAGAAATATGATATAAGACCCTCACATCTCGGACCTAAATTCACAAAATTTAATTTATATATAGTATTAGCAAGGGATCACAGTAGAGTGAATCAAACGAAAGAAGTAGAAGGACAACTGAACCTAGTAAATTAACCAAGAAAATGGAAATTGCACAGCACCTGCTCCCACGGCATAGGCATATTTTCCAGGAGTTTGTAAACAGCATGTGGGATGAATTTAAGTGCCCCAAGATAAACACGTTTATCATGACGATATTTCTTCGAAGACATATCACCATGATCCCTGAAATAAAGAACAACAAAAATAAAATAAAATTTACAATTTTAACAAAAATTATAGAAATAGCACAGTTAGATAGAAATTATTTGTACTACCAAGAGAGCATTCACAAAGATAGATATTGGTACAATAACAAGTCATATGAATCTCAATGAACAGCTTAACAAGTCAGATGAATCTCAATGAACAGCTTCTCTATATTACATCATTACCTAAAACTAATCATCCTGCGCTACATCCACAGTATGAACCAACTCATATAAAACACTGAAGGTTGTGCGTTTCCCTATACCCATCTTCAAACTAACCTTAAATATCATTCGAACTTCACTCCGACAAAACTCAATCCTCAAAAACAAAATGACCACAATCATATTACTTAAAAACATTTCTTCAAATAAAAGGTCAAAACCGACTAAGTGCATCACGATATAGATAAGCGATTATCCAGTTAACAGTTCGCAGAAACAGGACATAGCATAGCTTCAAATCAGCTTATCCCAACAATTTCACCATCCCATATAAGCCCCCCCGCAGAATTAAACCATTTCATCAACACCTATAAATACATAAACAAGCCTGCAACAACCGATAAGCTGCAACCGAATACTCAAACTCGGAAGAACATAGCACTAGTAGCAGCAAATCACAAAACAGCATTTCAAGAACACTTGCCTGATGATTTTCCTGACATGTTCTGGAGGCATGTCCTCCTTCTGAGTCTCAACAAACCCAAACTTCCTCTTATCACTGTAACGCTTCGAATTCAGCTGCTGCCATTTCCTGGCCTTCTCCTCGAGCCGTGCCTCCGCATCGGCCTCGGTCTCCGCAGGTGCCGGCGCCGGAGGTGGCGGAGGAAGCACCGTGTACGACGGCTGAGTCGCCGGAGGAGGTGGAATCGGTGGAACGGTGGTCCCAGGCGGCGCAATCTGGCCGTTATTCCACATCTTGAAGAAGAGTGTGTATCGGAGCTAGAACCCTAGGAAAGTCGATAAAGGGAATATGAAAAAGTGAGCTTTGGAAGAGCTTTCAGCTCATGCTATTGTGGATTGAGCGCAGAGCCTTGGAGGGCTCTGTCTGTAGCGAGAAGACGCTACTGTCTTCTAGGGTTTATCAGTAAACTTTGATATGAACAGTGCGAACTGGGCACAGCAGAGTGCAACAAAACTTTCGGGGTTGGAAAATTGCGTTTAGTTTTATTGAATGGCTATGGCGGTAGCACGTGCCGCCATGGATGGATAGATACCGCTTACACTTTTGGGTTTCTTTTAATTGGGCTGCTTGTTTGGCCCAATTTTGAAACCAATTTTCGGGCATGCCCAGTTTTCCGTAGGCCCAATTAAAACTATGCCTCCATTTGGTGTTCAAGCTTTTATTTTCTAATTTTTTTTCGGGATATGTCGTTGGAGTGCACTTTGTTGAAAGATGTCGTTAAGCAATAAACAAGTGAAGGATTTTTCAAGAGAAAGTTTGGTGATAGAATTGTACAAAAAGGGGAAGGACAAACTTCTGCTATTTAATATTAAATTCCTCACCTCTTGAGCAGTTGAAAAATGACATTCCTAAAATTAAACATGCGAGACAACTTTTTAAGACACAAAAAATTACAAATTATGAATTTGATGATCGAATTTTAGAGTCTGACCCAAGAAAATGCCTTCCATTGTGGGAATATCCGGTACATCAAAGGGATAATATTATAAGGGCTTATTTGAAAAAGGAAACTCAATCAAAATGTGATTTTCCTTTAAATGATGCCAAATATTCAAAAAATAATAATCTAAGACTTTAAATATGATGCATGAAATTGTTCATTTTCCCCCTCAATTTTTATGGGATCATTTGGTGAAACAACTTAATTAAGTACTTCTGTTCAAAGGGCTTTTTATATAAAGACTTGCATAAGAAGTACCTTATAAAAAAGTTATTCTACATTTGAAAGCACAATATGACAAGTGGTTTAGTTTGTAGTGCTTGCTCTAAGAAAGTTATGCATAGACTTTTTTGAGAAGTTAAGTGTTTTAACTTCTCAAGAAGTATTGAGGTCATGTTTGATGTTCCATATAAAATAAAACTTGATAGTATTATGTATAATAGTATAAGGTCTGATAGTATAGTATAAATAATTCATTATATAAGATTTTATACTATTCATTATTTGGTGCTCCGCATGACTGGTAGTAGATAAGCGGTCAGGTAGTGGTCGGAGGGCAACAGGCTACTACATACAGTGGGTTTGAGATTCAAAAGAGAAGAAAAATGAATATATAATGATTAAAATATTCTAATCATAATTCATCAAGTATGCTAATTATATTTCATATTAAAAAAATCCAATATTATCACAAATATAAAATTTATATTTTTTAGTTAAATTAGATCAAATCATTACCTAATTTAGCACATGTGAAGTTGACTACAATCATGAAATTAAACAATATGAAATGTTAAAATTTGAATCAAACATAAACGTCTGAAAGTTCATTGTTTAGTTGTTGCAGTACAATTCTATTATTAAATGCTGATAATTTTTAGTGATATTATAATGATATATAATAATTATGGTTATGATTTTTAAATTATTAATTGTTAAGGTTATAAAATTGTGGGTCTTAAATTACTCTATAAACGACATATGACAAAACTTTTCTTGAAATTAGTCTAAATTATTAGCAGTATGAATAGATTATATATGACACCATACATTTAATAAAAATTGACTTTATAGTATTAATTAATATTATCATACCTTATAATATCTATCAAACGGGGTTTAAGAATAACTTTTTAAGAAGACAAAGGGTATAGAACAATTTAATTCAAACATTACCAAATGCCTTTTAACTATTGAATCATTTTTTTTTTAATAAAAGTCATGAGTGATGCAATTCAAACATGTTGTGTCATATTCCCCACTTAACAGGTGAATGTTGGCCGTTGGCTAATTAGGTTGGGCTTTTTATTAGCATTAACATGATTCGGAATCAATTTCTTGATTACCTTATTAGTGAGTAATATGTAATTATATAAATATATTTATTGGTATTCAAAAAATCTAGAGACATATCGTAACCTAATTTGAAACAGGCTTCCTCTAGAGTTTTATATTTTGTATAAAAAAATTTCAACTAAAATATTGATAGAACTTAAATTTGATTTTTGAATTATTTTTTTGGCAAATAAGTTTTCTCTTTCAAAAAAAAAAATGCTTACAAGTGTCTTAAAATTATTGATTAAAATTTTAAGATTTATCTTTTTATTTACAATACGTTCATATAATTCTAGTTACACATTACATTGTTGTCTTTGTGGTTTGATGATTTTTTTAATATCTCGTATATTTGTAAAATTTATTTTGAAAGTTTATAAATTTGTGAAATTATTATATCATCTTCTTTTGAGTTTGCTAAATTATTGTACCACTCTATCCTCTATTCGACGCTATGCTAGTTGGATGTTGAAGTTGGAATTGTGATGCAGAGTTTTTATTTTAATTCCAATTCAAAAAGAATTGAAATTGACTTTAGAATCTTAAATTTTGTTGGGTTTATTCATGTAACATAATTTTTAAAAAATATATGGGAAAGAGAAAGAATTATATACATTTAATAAAGAGATACATATTTAATAAGTTTTAAAGTTGATAACTCTAAGCATATAGATTAGGGATTAAGAATAATTAAATTTAATTGCTTTTGTAATTCACAAAATTGGATTCTCTAATTATTAGTCTAATCTTATATATTACTCAAAATATAAAAATTGAAATTTCACCGTCCAATTTCAATTTCAGGCATAAGTTTATACGCTATCTGAACGTTAATCTAATTTCAATTTCAGGCTTTACTTTATACGCTATCTGATCGTTAATCTAATTTTTTAAAACTGTAATTTAGCCTAATTCTAACCCTAAGCCAAAAAGTCTATCCGACCTGAAACATTTCTTGTCCGAAGACGAAACTTTCCCAATAGGGTATAAAACCCTGGCATTTTTCATTTGGCAGCAGCCCCAATCTTCTTGTCAAGGAACTTCACCGATCCAAGCAAGGGAGGAATATATACTCTAATGAAATGAATGGCAGAGGAACCTAACCGCCAAACCCCAACAACGTAGTATAGTTTAGCACAACAAATTCCCCCTCCCCCCTTCCCTCCCCAAACTTCAATCATTTGCGCATTACCCTAACCCTAACCCTTTTTCTCTCTCTCACCCCACCTTTTGGGACAATCAGATATTGAATTGGTATTTGGGGAAGAAGAAGAAGAGGCATTTCATAATCGTAATTGAACGATGTCTGCTGCGGTGTGCGGAAGCAAGAGATCTTTCTTCGAAGACATTCCACCTTCTTCACCACCAACCTCCGTTTCCAAGAGGCTGCGCTGCTCCTCCTCTTCCCCCATTCGCCTCTCCCTCCCCTCTCTCCTCGACCACCTTCGCTCTCTCTTCCCTCATATGGATGACCATGTATGATTCTAATAATAATAATAATAAATATTTGTAAATTATTGCATATTGTTGATTTTTTTTTTTTAATATTTGTTTGAAATTGAATTTTCAGGTTCTTGAGAGAGCGCTCCAAGAATGTGGCAATGATATTGATGCTGCCATCAAGAGCTTGCACGGCCTTTGCTTGGGATCTGCAGATGAAAATTCTGCTTCTCTTCATCAACAACCAGAGGAGGTTGCCGTGGAGACAGGTATGATTGATGTTCTTGAATTGGATATTCATGGTGCTTTCTTGAATTCTTGTTATAAGCTGAGTATCCTTTGTTATGGGGATTTCTCTGGTACCTCATAAAATACGTGGATACCGGCATAACTTGAAAATTTGCCACATTCCACTAAATAAATTTATTAATATTTTAAATATTTATGATTAAATTACAATCCTGGATTTAAAAGAGTACTGATTCCCTGGGGTGCCATAACAAAAACCATTTCTTTTTAAATTGTGTTTTGTGTCTTGTTAATGAGAAATTTATGGATCTTTGGAAAAAGCTGCAGGGGTGTTGGAAGAGAATATTAATGGGGATGCTTCTGGTTCTGGGAATCAGCCAGCTTCAAACAACCTTCCTGCTGATGGAGCGGAATGGATTGAGTTGTTTGTTAGAGAAATGACGTGTGCTACTAGCGTTGATGATGCCAGAGCCCGTGCTGCTAGACTGCTGGAGGTTCTAGAGAAGTCAATCAGCGCACATGCAAGTTCCGAGGCAACAACTGCTCTTCGCAAGGTATATATGTTCATGATAGAAACAACCTGTCTCTGATGTCTTGGCATCTTGTTTGTGTCGCGAAGTAGATGTCCTTTGTGAGGGGCAACGTGAATGCAGGATATATGCTATGCACAAGGGATTATTGAAGTGGTAGCGGTTGGACCACATTAACAATTAAGTGTTGAGCTTGTAAAGTAATTGTCACTAGATGTTTTCATTTTCAGGAAAATTTGGTGCTGAAGGAGCAAATTGAAGTGTTGATTAAGGAGAAAAATTGTTTTAAAAGCGCTTTTAGAATTCAGCTTGAACGTCTCTCCGATTATGAAGACAAAAACCAAGAATTGCAACAGTTGAAGCAGTTGGTGTCTCAATACCAGGAGCAAATCAGAACTCTGGAGGTCAGACTCAGCTTTATCCACGTTATGTTCACACAGTTCAACCCTTGGTCAAACCATTTCAATGTTCTTATAAATCATAATTTGGTTTTAAAAAGTGGAAAAAAAAAAGAAGTTTGGAAATTCAACTAGTATCTACAAAAGTTGTAATTCCCTTCCCTTGTAAATTAAAGTGAAAAGGCGAGGATGGTGTCATGCCAACGGCTTTGCACTAGCTGCTATGCACTCCTCTCCGTGGGATTTGAAACTAGATAGTTAATCCACTATTCTTTATCTACAATCAATCAAATAACTTACTAGTGAGTGTGAACATTTTCCGTTCATATTTCATCACCCAGTTTTCTCCCTTCTGCCCAACTGTACTTCTGTTGAAAAGATGGTGGGGGCCAATGCATTGGAACTTAACCTAAGCAATACTATATATTAAAATTGGTCCATTGTTAGCTACTAACTTCAGACAAAGCATTAATAGGGAAATGGTGGATGAAAATCTTAGGTAGCAATCTCTCCCAAAGAACATTGCATTGTTGTTATTGTTGTTGGCCTCCTCCTTATTCTTCTACTATTAGTAGGGAAATGGTGGATGAAAATCTTAGGCAACAATCTCTCCCAAAGAACATTCCGTTGTTGTTATTGTTGTTGGCCTCCTCATTCTTCTTCTTATTATTATTGTTATTATTGTTTGGGTGCATGCTGATGTATAATTTATCTATGGCTTTGTTGACAGGTGAATAACTATGCTTTGCGGATGCATTTGAATCAGGCTCAACAGTACAACCCTTTTCCTGGGCGCTTCCCTCCTGATGCGTTCTAATGCGATCACTGCATGGAATATCATAATAGAGGCCACGAAATAGAGCTGCATCTGCTTAATTTATTTATGTTTGGTGTTTTATACGAAAAGTGTGTGGTGTTATTGTTAAAAGTTTGTGTAGCTCCTGTAGGTCAAGGAATTGCATCTGTTCCTAGTTCAGGGGTCATTCTATCTTATCAGCCTGTCACAGAATTTGAAATTACGACTCTATGAGTGAGATTATTCGTCAGTTAAATTCAATTATTTGTTACCTAGTGTATCGTTTTTTTGGCACTAATGTATTACTGAGAATGTTAAAGACCAGTTTGGTACCAATAGAAGTGATTACCGACAATTATGTTTTGTTGCCCTTCTTAGAAGTGATCGCTGTGGCAGTGGCTGATACGGTGTTTCGGTGACAATCTCCTACTGGATTGCTGAAAAATTTTGTGCTCCAAATCTTTTGGCTATCGTAAAATCAAACATCAAACTAGTGACCTCATATCAAATCAGTGAGTTTACCAAATCAGACACCAAACGCGTAACAAATCAGTGAGTTCACTAAACTTTTTCACGCACAGTTTAACCGGGATGAATATCAAAATCAGTGATCTCATATATCTGAGGAGAACTCAGTTTATACAATTAAACCCAAATCAGCATTTGGGAATCAATGGCAGATCACCAGATAACGCTGGTTGTTCTGGCTGGTAATGACAATGGCGTCTGGTTGTTCCGTTTCTCGTACCACGCCAAACATGAAATCGAGATTTTCGCTGTCGGGTGTCCCTGCTCTCTAATTCTGCTTGGACCTGTTTTTAGCAAGAAGATAAATTGAAATAGCCAATCAAATGCTACTGCATTTGCCTATTGCTTACCCTCAACATTCTTTGGAGTTTCAAAAGGATCAACCACTGTATTATCATTTTTTTACTTTGTGTATGATGCAGCATCAAGAAACACGGAGCATATTCTCAGATGAATAAGAGGCTATTTTGTACCATAAAAAAGAGTTTATTACGTGACTAAATCTACTGTCCCCGGTCAAAATTTCAGCCACATTGCTTGTTTGATTTTGATCTTACTTCTTCCTTAAAAATCTGCACGTGTTTTTCTATTTACATTTTTTTTAAAGATTTTGTCGAAAGCTTGAAAAAGGGGAATCAGCTCAGCTGTTTCTTTTTTCCCTTTTCTTTTTGCCTTTTCATCTCCACCAGTAGACGTGCACCCTCAGGCACCGCAACTTATCTTGAGGGTCCCACAAAGCCTCTCTTCCTTTTTCCAGTTCCCATTCTACCAAAAAGCTCTCTTTTCTTTGGCCCTTACGCAGTAGAAGTAGAAGACAGTGGGGTAGAGAAGAGAAGGAGAATCATCATGACCAATAACACGTGCTTCCTGCTGCTGCTTCTCCTCCTCATCCTCTTCCCCTTGTTGGGTTAGACAATCAGATTCTACAGTTTAATTGCTTCTTCCACATTCCAATGGCCGTTAATTCTCTCTCCCTTCTCCCTTCTCTGCTTCCACCTTCTTCTTCTTCTTCTTCTTCTTCGTGCTTGTGTGGGGGGATCCATCTCCGCTCCCACAAGAGCTTCCTTTCCATTCACTCAGCTTCTCCTCTTTCTTCTTTCGCCTCCGATTTCAAGTTCTCTGGCGGCACTTCCCGGCGGCGATTTCGCACTGTGGTTGCTGCCTCGGCAGACTACTATTCCACTCTCGGAGTCCCCAAATCCGCCACCGGCAAGGAAATCAAAGCCGCTTATCGAAAGTTAGCTCGACAGGTAACACTTTCCCGCATTTTGAAATGGCATCTTAGTTGGTATATTCAGCTTTTGAATGCAAATTGTTCCGATTTCGTGAAAGCATTCCTTCTTGGCCTGATTTATTTACTTATTTATCTTTAATGTTTGTTTGTTTTTCTGTGTGCAGTATCATCCTGATGTGAACAAGGAACCTGGGGCAACTGAAAAGTTCAAAGAGATTAGTGCTGCTTATGAGGTATGCATGGAAACTACACTATTGACTACTGTTGTGTTAATGCCTCCTTTACTGGATCAGAATGAATGTTCCACATTACCAACAAAAGCAATCGATTGATTCTTTTAAGTTTTTTGTTTTAGTAAACGTGTAGGTGTTTGATTTAGGGTATTAGCTTGTGTGCCATTTCTCCTGTTGTTTTTTTTTTTATTTTTTTGGTGGAAAAATTTATATGAGATCAACATATGCTTTGGATGATATTCCTTAATTAATTTTGTACCCATTAAGTAGTGCTTCAGGTGCTGGTGGCTTGATCCAATAATTCCGAGGCTTAGGGTTTGGGATTTAGTATTTCTTTTTCTTTTTTAATCCCAAGGTTTTCTTATTGGAATATGGAAGAATGCTTGTTTTAAAAATATTATGTGGTATTGGTAGTCTATGTGGAAACATATCTGGGCTGTAATGGGCTAGAATACCAATCTACTACCCAAAAACACCTCAATTTCAACAAGCAACATGGCTGATTAAATCACAGCAGATATCAAGTTTTAATGCATAGATAAGTGAACGGAGGCTGTCGTCTACCTCCTCAAATTAGAAATTTATTTTAATGCTAAGTTGCATAAAAAATGTAGTAAAGGGCACAATCTAGGTCGTCTCTTAAGAAGGCTTCAACACTTAGTTAGGCAAGTTGGGGGTTTTGAAGAATTAAGATTAAAGCAATTTAGATTAAAATATAATAGCAACGAAATAATAGCAGCAAAGAAGAAAGCACTAGTGCAAGGTATTCCTAGGATTGGAAATTAATTATCATTGACCAAATATTAAACTCATTGATGGCTATTAGTAATAAATTACTGGTAATTCTACTAGTGATCAATTGACCTCTAGAATTTGATCAATGCGAATAACTGATAAACGAGATCTCAATTTATTTCGAAATCACATTAATTTAATGAATCAATTGCTATAGCCTAACTGCTAATCGGAAAGTTAATTCTAATATTCTCCCTCTAACATATACGAATTTTCCATTACAATACTTTCTTCAAATGTGCTCAAATGAGCTCAAGAACTCTTCTATTTTGCTCCCAAATTCTTCCCAATAGTTTCCAACCTTGTTTTTGATATTTTGCACTTGATCCAAAGCTCCTATGCATAAACCCATACTCAAAGAGACAAGTCAAATGCAACAGGATGTAATTACAAATTATTCCAAAATCAATGCAAAAGCCAATAATTCTATTAAAATCACATAATGAGGAGTAAATCAAAATCCTTATTAATTGCATCAATAACACATTTAACTTCATGTAAAAAGTTAAGGTTTGGTAGCAAGATAAGTGGCATAAATGCCTCTTATCAATAAGAAACGGTGATTATCACCAAATCATAGGTGTGTATGTATAGTGTACTGTGAACTTCTTTTGATTTATTTATGTTTTGAGTGCTGTGGTTTAGAGGATTCAACATCAAAATATTTGTGTCAGTTGTTACTCTCAACTGAGTTGGTGGAAGTGTCTAATAACTCTCTTTATCTAGAGCAACATCATGAACCTGTATCTTATTTAAGTCACTGATTTCATAGTTCTTTTAAATTCTATTTATGATATTAGCATTTGAATTCTGAAGTATGACACTGTCAGGTGCTATCAGATGATAAAAAGAGGGCTTTGTATGATCAATATGGCGAGGCAGGAGTTAAAAGTACTGTTGGAGGAGGATCAAGTGCCTATACGGTATTCAAAATGAATTTTCGTTGGCATCTTATTTTTGTTTCATTTGTAACTTTAGGGAGCAATAAATATTTAAAGGATAATAGAAACTTTTTAGTCAGCAAAATACACGTTTAATATATATAGCTCCAACCCAATACTCATATGTTGCTTCTTCTGGTAAAAAATGAAATGCATAGCAGTTGGAATTGTCTTTTACTCTATCCACTCTTCTTTTGCTGTTTTTGTATGATAGATTTATACTTAACAATCTTTTTCTTGCAGACTAATCCTTTTGATTTATTTGAGACATTTTTTGGTCCAAGTATGGGTGGCTTTGCTGGCATGGATCCTACTGGATTTGGAACACAACGTCGTAGTACCGTTACTAAGGGTCAAGACATCCGGTGAGTTATGCTGTGGTTAGTTGGGTATTTTACTTTTCTGTATTTTACTTTTCTCCATGTCTGATAGGTGAATGTTTATTAGATTTTGCTACATGAAATGAAGGTTGCTTGTGTTTAAAAGGACCTTACTCTAAATTGATTTATTGAAAATTTAGTTTTTGACAGAGCCCAGTGGGTCATGTAGCTGATTCCACCTAGTGCCTTAAGACTCAGAATGTTTTACTTGTAGTGTTGTAAAACAGTAGGGTTTGAAAGAAGAGAGAAGGAGGAAACAGAGAGAGATATTAGACTGAAAATTTGTACCATTTTATTAATTATTTAGAATGGTTTTGATATGCAACACTGAATTAGACCACCGTTTATACTATTAATCTAGGTCAAGTGCAAGTGTAGTTAACATATTAACACAATATTACTTTCCAATGCTCCTCAAGCTAGAAACCCTGTTTGCAAAAAAATTGATGCTCAAATACTTTTACATAATATTTTTACATGGGAAAAAGGTATATCTTTCTCCAAATATTATCTTCAATATTTAATATTTTAATATTATATCTTATCACATCAGTTCTGTAATCAGAATAGTGTCTTGACATTCTAGATATGAAAACATTATAGTTTCCAAACTTTTAACGAGAGTTTCCCTGGAAAATGAGAGCACTTTTGATTCTAATGTGAACAGGTATGATTTCTCCTTGGAGTTTTCTGAGGCAATTTTTGGAACAGAGAAAGAATTTGACCTTTCCCATTTGGAAACATGTGAAGTTTGTACTGGTACCGGAGCAAAGATAGGCTCCAAGATGAGAATATGTTCAACATGTGGTGGGAGGGGTCAGGTGATGAGGACTGAACAAACACCTTTTGGGTTGTTCTCACAGGTAGGTAGAGTCCTATGCCTGATGGGTCTGGATATCATAATTTTTTCTTGATTTTGTATGCTGTGCTGATATGTAGAAAAAGAAATAAAAACTCCTCATAATTGGTCCTTGTACTGAAGCTTTGTGATTTCATATGATGTGAAGACATTGCCCTTGGCCTCTTGGGTATAATTGATTGCCGCTCTGGTAGATTCTGCAAAAGAAACAAGTAAAACCCAGACCCATAAAGTAGGCCCCAGGTCCCCCCAACACTGAAATAAACGAAGAATAAGAAAATTAAAAGAAGAAAATGTAAAAAGGTTATTTATAAATGCCTATATTGATTTGTTTTTAAATAAAACTCTTGAAGTTTCAGTACATTCCCATGGGAAATGCTTGATGTGTAATTACACAATAGAGATTGTAACTTGTATCTTGTAATACGAATACTTCTCTTGAGAAGTTTGTACAGATCATTTGAAAATGACTGTTGTGAAGTTGAATTGTATTTATAATTCACTGATTCTTGTGAGATGCTATGCATACAATGCAGAACAAAAAGAAAAATGGTTTGGTGTAGGAAGAAAAATGATACATTGACCTGTCTCTTTTGAAAGAAGTTTCTGCATTTGGCTGGCATTCTACATGTCTGTTTATAATGTACATTTCATTTTTTGGATGAGTTGTTGGAACCCTCTTCATGTTTTACTTTTGAGGATAACTGATTATGTTCTTAGTAATTGGTTATATTAGTTCAGAAGTTCATCTTCATTTTGTGAGCAAGTTTTTTTCACATGATGTGAAAACCTCATGCCTTTCTCTGCCTGAGATTAATTCTCTAATCCCTTTTTCAATATTAGGTTTCAGTTTGCCCAAACTGTGGAGGGGATGGTGAGGTCATATCTGAATATTGCCGTAAATGCAAAGGTGAAGGACGTATACGGGTTAAGAAAAATATCAAAGTTAAAGTTCCTCCTGGTGTTAGCGCAGGCAGTATTCTAAGAGTTGCTGGGGAGGGTGATGCTGGACCAAGAGGGTATGATGACTGGTCTTGTGAATGCAAAAGTCTTTGGCCAATTATATGATATGTTGTACTAAAATTGATTTTGCTTTTGTCTTTCTGTCACTCCCTCCTCCTGTGCATTGTTTATTGTCCATATCTAGATCAATAGTTTGATAGGAAATCAGACTGGCTTTCCATGTTCCTCCATCACATAGGGCATAAAATTTGTTTCTCTTTATCAAAATGGATTACTTGTACGTGAATTTAAACTATATGATTGCTTGATCACATGCTTTGGAAGCTAGTGTTGATATTCTTGTTGTGCAGAGGCCCTCCAGGAGATCTTTATGTATATCTTGATGTGGAAGAGATTCCAGGAATTCAAAGAGACGACATTAATCTCCGCTCGACAATAACAATCAGTTATCTGGATGCCATCCTAGGGGCCATTGTGAAGGTAAAGTATTTAAGTGTGTATTTTTGCTTTGTGGTTAAGTATTTTTTGGACTCTCTTTTACAGGATGAATTGTACTACTGGTTCTCTTAATTTCATTGAAGTTTGATTTTGATATATTTTTTAAATATCAGTCAAAGTAATGTTATTGTTATCCCTTTTCTTTTTTACTATCCTTGTGTAAAGCTTGACATATGGCATGAGGTTCTCTAATATTCCGTTCAGGCTATATCTGCTCATATAATGGGTAATGGAATGAAACTTATACCTTCCTTAGGATGGAAACTGTGGCATGATAGAGTAATGTGGAAGAGTTGAAGCAGCTTTCTTATGTTGACCTTTGAACATAGGTTGTTGTACAACACTTTGTTATACACCTGCAAGCATTTTGTTGGCCTGTTTCACATAACCTTCAGAAACATTCAAAACTGATGTCCTTGAGCAATTATTATTATTATTATTATTATTATTATTTAATGAATCAAATAAATGTTCCTCTTGTGCATATGGAACTTCTGAGCCTGTTTTTACACAGAATTTTTGGAACCTAAACAGGTTAAGACAGTTGAAGGCATTTCTGAACTACAAATACCTCCTGGTACCCAGCCTGGAGATGTACTTGTTCTTGCAAGGAAAGGTGTACCAAAACTAAACAAACCATCAATACGTGGTGATCACTTATTTACAGTTAAAGTTACAATACCAAAACGTATTAGGTAATGTGGTATTTATAATTTTGATTTTGCTATTTGTCTCTGTCACTCACTCTTTCCATGCATCCTGATTGTCCGTATACCAGTAGTTTGATATGAATTACCTCTGCTGTGCATTTTCAGTTCAAAGGAGCGCGAGTTGCTTGAAGAACTTGCTTCTCTAGGCGACACAACAAATGGCCGTTCAAAGTCCCGTCCTAGAACTAACTCTTCCAGTAGGTGGCTTCTTTATTATTTGCGTATTTTTCCCTCCCATTTCCTGTCCAAAAATCTGTATGAACATTTAATTTAACCTCTTAAATCTGACATATGGCATGACATCTGGCTGGGCCTTTTCAACATATTTGCAAGTTGCAACAGAGTAATCGTAGAATGATATTTGAGTTGTGAATTATGTGATGTTTATGCAGCAGTAAGTAGGGAAGCTCCTGCAGCTCAAAGGGCTGAAAGTCCAACTGCAACAGTTGCAGAAAAAACTGAACAATCAGAAGACCAGAACGATATATGGAACAAATTGAAGGACTTTGCAGGGTAATAATCATCTTTTATTTTGTCTTTTTTCACTTGTTTTTCATCCATTTGTAGTGCATGCTTTCAGTCTTCATAAATGGAAACTTCAATTCTGACTTTAGTCATGAATAATGTAGAGAATATATTTTTTTTGAGAAAAAAAAGACTCTGAATAAATGTTTCAGTTTTAGTAGCATACAACTAAAGAATCCTCAGTATATCATGACCGCTTAAAAGTACTCGTGATTCTGCCCTTATTAAGTTCTGAGCATGGCTTTTGTTCTCTCTTTCTCTCTCTCTGTTTTTTTTTTTTTGGTAAAGAAGGTTTTCATTTTTTATTCTATCTCAATTTCGTCATATACTCTAATTCTAATTTTCCAAGGGAAAAATTATTCCTAGTAGAGGAGTCTCTTTCTCATTGAGCTGTTATTTCAGAACTGAGATTGTGCCAACTAATACTATGTTGGTGCTTTTAATCATTATTCCTCCTCACAAATCGTTTTGACTGGAAAATAAATTTTGAAGTGAATGGCTTTGTAGGTGCAAATTGATAGATTGTTTTAGATGTGTCATTTGTTTTTTGTTTTTTTTTTTTGGGTCACTTTATGGGATGCTAAGTTGCGATGTGCAAGGTTAAAAGTTTCCTCATTCATCATCAATATTTGTTCATTGTGTATGTGTTGAGTTGACTAACCTGTTACCCTTTTCTTTTTTTTTTTTTGCCATCACTGAAACGGGCAGGTCCGTGGCAAATGGAGCTGTAAAGTGGCTGAAAGATAATCTCTAGTCCCACAGGACTATTAGGTGGTACCGAGTCTCCAGGACCAGGATGTAGTTTATCTAATTGGGGCTAGAGTTTTAATGATTTCAACAACAGCCGGACGGGACTATGCAGACATTTTTTTTCGAATGCTTTAACTGAAAATTGTTAGCTACACAGAAAACCAAGCAAGAATTGATGCATATTCTTTTATTTGTTTTACTTGTAAATTTTGACACGAAATGATCTATACAGAAAAACTCGTTCAGGGATATTCAAGTTGTCTCCGTGAGCAGGTTGCACTAGAGGAAAGCTAGTGTATATCTGCTAGAATGAGTGAATTACACTACTTTGTTGTTATACATGTAGTCCTTGTGGTTGATTTAGGTGTAGCTTCAGCTGCATAAAAATCCCTTTTTTTTTTTTTTCTTACCAAATACATGTCCACATATTCGCCTTCTTCATTCTTTGCAAAGTTGATGTCCTTTTCTTCTTTCCTGAGTTAAAATCACCATGTGTCCTTTATACTCTTTGGATTTGAAACTCTTATTGTTCATTTTTGGTCTGATGGATCTCTCTTATTCACCGGTTACGGGCTGAGTCCGTTGGGTTCTTTTTATTGAAGTTATCAATGTTGATTTAACCGAGCGGATGCATAATGTGAAGCCTGTTCACATGGAGCTTAGTTTCTCAACCACGGCTGTATGCTTTATCATAGTCGACTGCAGTGAACAACGGCGGATACATGCGTTTATTGATGTCAAATGTGTAAATTGTTTATAAGGCTTTTTTAACAATTTCAATTAAATACGAGCTTTCGTTTCAAAGTATCGAATCTTAAAGCACTGGACATCAAATCGATGCTACGATCTGTGGACACAAGGAGCGTCTTTTGTTTTTGTCTATGGATAACAACCAAGATATTACATACATAACATGAATTTACTAAGGCTTTGGGCGACTTTCCTTGATCAAAAGAAGAACAGCAACAAGCACAGGAGTTGTGATGATGATGAGAGCCACCGCAATGTTGGGTGTCGTTATCTCAGGGAATAGAGCGCTCCCATACTTGATTACAGCTCCACCCGCTATTGAACCCACTGCTAGTTTCCCCACATACCATAAATCCTCCTATTCTCAAAACACAAGTAGTAAATATATCGTATTAGGCTTCACGTTCAACAACATTCACATAAATAAATAAATAAATGTAAAAAGAAAGAAAGAAAAGGGCATTTGAATTATGGTACTAGTTGAGAAGAGCTGTCGGAGTTTTGATTCCCTGTTTGGGGGTCCAGAGCTCGAGGAACAACACCAGAAGACCTCTCCGACCTTCTCCTCGTACTTGCTGTAGTGAAGCCAATTGGCATTGGGTTTCGGGGGAACAAGGGCGTGTTTGGCTGATACTGGTCAATCCCTGATTGACACAACAATCTCCAACTACCGCCAACTATCTCTGTAACCGAAGCTGCCATTTCTCCACTCCCAACCACAAAACTGCAACAGCAACCGAACATCAACGGATCATGTTAAAGGGGAAAAAAAAAAAAGATGATATATAATTAAGAAAATAGACACGTGTTCTCTTTACAGGCCTCAAGGGTTCCTTCGGCCCATTAATGAAATCAAGGCCTAATACAGGCCCGTATTCGGGTCCATTACTTATGAATGGGTTACAGCGTTTAATTCCCATAACACCCCGCTTCTTTTACCGGCGGTGGAAGGAGCTGGTAGAAACGAAAACCAATCTGAAACTGAAAGCTTCGTTCATTAGCGGTTCGCCCCCTTTTCTTCTCTTCGTTCAACCTTTTTTGTTTCCCAAACCCTAATCTCGCAATTAAAAATTTTCGAATCGATTTCGATCGATCGAACCTCAGAATCTGATTGAGCGGTTTTGATTGGAAGGGAGCGAAGATGGTTCTCGCGCAGCTTGGGGGGAGCATCTCGCGTGCTCTCCAGCAGATGAGCAATGCGACGGTGATCGACGAGAAGGTGCTGAACGAGTGCCTCAACGAGATCACCCGCGCTCTTCTTCAGGCCGATGTACAATTCAAGCTCGTCCGCGACATGCAGACCAACATCAAGAAGATCGTCAACCTTGATGATCTCGCTGCTGGTCACAACAAGCGCAAAATTATCCAACAAGTACCATTTTTTTTTCATTCTATTTTTTGATTGCATCATAGTGCTTATTTGATATTGGTTATGCTGATATGAAATTACAATGCATGGATTTTGCTTAACAGATTTTGTCCTTTTGGTTTGATTTGCAGCTTGCTTTGATTTCGTTCACTGTACTTTCTTATGGCTTTTTATCGGTCAATTTTTTAATTCAATTGTGGAGTGGGTTATGTACTTTGTAGTTCTATGTTCTCTTATTACATTCTCTGCAATTGTTTAGGCTGTGTTTAACGAGCTCTGCAAAATGCTGGATGCTGGGAAGCCCTCTTTCACTCCGAAAAAGGGGAAAACAAGTGTCGTCATGTTTGTTGGTTTACAAGGTCTGTTGCCTGTTATAAGTTTACATTTCTGACTCTTCATGTTATTATTATATCTATGTCCAACTGACGCAAATGGTGCTGGAGTGAAATTATGGCATCCCGAAGTATACCAAATTTTAAACTTTTGATTTATACATTAGATTAAGCAATAATTAGATTAAGCAGCATTTCTTCAGCTTATTGATATAGATACTTGTATATTTTCAAATTGAATTCAGGTTCTGGAAAAACCACAACATGTACAAAGTATGCATATTATCATCAGAAGAAGGGCTGGAAGCCAGCTCTTGTATGTGCAGATACATTCAGAGCTGGTGCATTTGATCAATTGAAGCAAAATGCCACTAAAGCTAAGATCCCTTTCTACGGAAGGTACTTATTATTTTAGCATAATCACCTTTAACAGCTCCTAGTCTAAGGCATATAATATGATTGGCTGTTTATCACGTTAGAATTATATTCTATCCATTACCCTCCTTTAAATCAGTGAATTTCCATGTTTCAATAATAATGTCCACAGTAGTCATACCCTTTTTTCTCATGTTTCCTCCTTTACTTTTTTCTAGTTAGAGCAAGGTAGGAAGACTGAGGAAAAAAGGTTGGGAAAAGAAAAGAGGGAGGGAAGAGAGAGAAGGAGGGGGGGGGGGACCAAGGAAAGGAAGTAAGGGAAAAGGGAAGTCAGTGGCCCATGAAAAATATATAGGTCTTGTGTATACATCATTTTAACAACAAAGAGCAAACATGAAACCAGTAATGAAAAGCATTATCCCTTCTTTTTAATCCCAAGCATATCTATTTGGCCTTATCTTATGATTCCACTTTTTTTTTTTTTTTTTATGGGATGGGTATCCATATTCAACCAATTTTGATCTTGTTATAATGTATGAGTCCTTGAAGACGAGAAATGACATGTGCTGCTAAATTAATATCATCTATTTATAGCGGCTGTTATTTCAGTTGCATTTCATTGTCTATAATCTCAATGCTTGAGTAATTATTGCATTGTTGTGCCTTCATTCCTCTACAGCTATATGGAGTCAGATCCTGTGAAAATTGCTGTGGATGGTGTTGAAAGATTCAAAAAAGAGAACTGTGATCTCATAATTGTTGATACCAGTGGGCGGCACAAACAAGAAGCTGCTCTTTTTGAAGAAATGCGCCAAGTTTCAGAAGCAACGGTATTTTCTGTTTATGCTATGTGCACTGATATTTACTTCTTAATGCCAATAGGTTCTAATGCTTTTTCTTTGCGTTGTTCAGAAACCCGATCTTGTTATATTTGTTATGGATAGCAGTATTGGTCAGGCTGCTTTTGATCAGGCTCAAGCATTTAAACAAAGTGTTGCAGTTGGAGCTGTAATTGTTACTAAAATGGATGGCCATGCAAAGGGTGGTGGTGCTCTTAGTGCGTAAGTGTGAACTACTTAACTAGAATAATTTTATCAACTTTTGCAGCTACAAACTACTGAATTTAGCAGCTGTTTATGAACTACTAATCTGGTAATCATTCATGCAAGGGTTGAACAACTTTTTTCAACCAAAGTATGAACTACATTTAAATTCTAAATTATATGAGATTATATTTCACATAACTGAAGATTCTGGAAAACTAGTATTAAATGCCTTTAAAATGAATGTGCGCGTGTATATTTTTGTGTATATATTTAAATAATGTGTGTTTATGTCTTATATGGATTGGACATCTAACCTAGTGACTAATATTATATTTGCAGTGTTGCAGCTACAAAGAGTCCTGTCATATTTATTGGAACTGGAGAACATATGGATGAGTTTGAAGTTTTTGATGTTAAACCATTTGTAAGCCGTCTCCTAGGTATGTACTTTTATGTTTTATTTTCACACTTGAATTCTAGGTTATGCCCCCTTGTTTTCTTCTTTCTTCTCACTCCACACGTTATTATTTATCCAGTACATGATATTTCATGTCCTGATCAAGTTGGAGTATTTAATCTTTAGTTCTGTCCATTGGCTTTTCAACTAGGCATGGGTGACTGGTCTGGGTTTATGGACAAAATTCATGAAGTTGTTCCTATGGATCAACAGCCTGAACTGCTTCAAAAGCTGTCTGAAGGAAACTTCACCTTGAGGATTATGTATGAGCAGTTTCAGAACATACTCAAAATGGGTCCTATCAGCCAGGTTATTACCTTCTTATTAAGGTTGATTTTTTTTTTTTTTCATGGTTCCTATGTTGTAATGGCTGCTGTTTTATTTTGACTGACTTCTTGGTTGATTTATGTAGGTGTTTTCTATGCTTCCTGGATTTAGTGCTGAATTAATGCCAAAAGGCCGTGAGAAAGAAAGCCAGGCAAAAATTAAGCGTTACATGACAATGATGGACTCAATGACAAACGAAGGCAAGCATTGTAAATTGATTGATGCAAAGATAGACTGGGGTACCAGATTCAGTTTCTCTTTGAAATAGCTTACTTTAACATGCTAACCTTTAACCATTATTTTTCAGAGTTGGACAGTTCAAACCCGAAGCTCATGAATGAGTCCCGAATGATGAGAATAGCGCGAGGTTCTGGTCGGCAAGTTAGGGAAGTAATGGAGATGATGGAAGAATATAAACGTCTAGCAAAGATCTGGAGCAAAATGAAAGGGCTTAAAATACCAAAGAAGGGTGAAATGAGTGCCCTATCTCGAAATATGAATGCCCAGCACATGAGCAAAGTACTCCCTCCACAGATGCTGAAGCAGATCGGCGGCATGGGTGGGTTACAAAACTTGATGAAGCAGATGGGATCTGCTAAAGATATGATGGGAATGTTTGGTGGTGGCGGTGGTGATTAGTTTTTGAGCGAGGCTTATGAGCAGATGATTGTTTCTGACCACATTTATGAACATTACGGTCCTTTGGAACTAAACTCGGTCAAGCGGGTTATTCTCTTAACATTGGCGTTGGTCGGATGTAAAAGCCCCAAATTGTAGAAGAGTTCCATTTTGTAACATTAAAATTCTTTTTCCTTTGTGTAAATGTACTTATTTAGTTTTCAGAGAGCAGTCAAAGTAATCCTATTGTTATAAATCAGAACTTTCAATCATGATCGAGTAACATCAAATGCTATATTGCTTTTCTATCTTGATTAATAGGTTAAAAATGTGCTAGTGACGTAACGACGACCGTATAATATCAATTCAGGAGAAACAATAAATGCTTAACATAATTACAACAAATTTAAACCGATGATCCTAAACGTGATTATAGGATTTGTGATTAAGGCTTCAGTGTATGTTTCTACGTACGCTAAGAATGCTATTCAGCCAGTGAAGCCATAGAGGTGCAAAATTACAAGACAACATTAGATGAAGTACCTAGGTAATACACATGATATACATGCATTATTAGAATATGTCATCCTTCCAAGAACTTGCTCAGAACAGTTTTTCGCAAATCGATTTCCTCTTCCTCGTCGTCCTCATTGTTCATATCTGCATTTAGAGCACAACGAATAACAGAGTTGATTTGTTTCCTTAAACTGGCATTGTCGACAAACATATTTGCCAGCATCCTCCTCAACTCATCATAAGTTGTCCCTGTATCGCCCGCATTTGTATTGGTCTCTTCCACAGCAACAGCATTTTCTACATCCTGTGCTAAGAGCTGTGCCTGTTTCCATTTTGCAGACAACATGTAACCCAAAAAACAGCAAATAGAAAACTAAAAAGCAGCATGCAGTAAACAATGGGAAAGGAAAAAAAATAGTGTAATGTCCCCTGTTGAAGCTATAACACAAGTAGAGTAGGGAACAGAGCGAGAAAGATGGGAAGAAAAAGAATCGAGTCGTGAATGGGATAGAAATAGACAGCAGCAACAACTTTTAAAATCATAAGCACTTTAAGAAGCATGAGTTCAAAAACAGGACCAGAGGAAAGGAGTAGGTGTAAAGACTATAGAGTTCAAAATACAACTACTAGCAAAGGGTCCCAAGGAATAAATATTTAAGTGGAAAAATAGTTCAATGTGCATAGCATACCTCTGCAAGCAAGAGACCAATACGATTATCTGATGTTGCTAATAAATCCAAAGCATCAGATGTTGAAGTGTCAACAGTTAGTTTATCTTCCTCTTCAACAAGGAAGTTTACACTGCACTCCTGGAGCCTCCTCTGAAGGATCCCACACTCATGCAGCAACTTCGAATTAGCATTATTTGAGAGTTCCATTTTTTGTTTTTCTTTCTGAAGAATTCTCTATAGACAAGATACAATATAAAGATACAATGGAATTAATTAGATTTCCTAACTTATAGAACACCACAACAGAAGGTTCAAATATTTCTTTTCATTAAAAACGACTAACTATCCAAAATTCGGTCCCTCAGATTTATAGTGGGGGACAAATTAGTCCCTTAGATTTAGAAAATCTCATACTAGTCCCTCAAATTTCACAAACGGGGATAAGTTAATCCATTCGACAAATTGTTGTTTGAACTGTTAACAGAAATGTCCACGTGTAGCTTGCTTATGTGTACTGTTAATTTTCATAGTGGGTCCTAACTTGTCTCACTCCTCTGTTCTGTGTAGAATAAATAACAACTTAAAGTCAAAATATTTCTTCTAAGCAGAGAGCTATGGTAAGAGAAAAGATGAAGAAGGTTTAAACGACTTTGTTTAGAGGAGTGAGACAAGTTAGGACACACCATCAAAATTAACAATATACGTAAATAAGTTAACAGTGCACATAAATAAGCTAACGCGACATAGCTCAAACGACAATTTTACAGATGGACTAATTTGTCCCTATTTATGAAATTTAATGGACTAGTATGGGATTTTCCAAATCTGAGGGACTAATTTGTCTCCACTATAAATCTATGGGACTAAGTTAGGGTTTTACTCTTAAAAAGCATCATGATTCATAAGAAAAAATGTGTGACACGTAGGATTATACTTGATACTAGCCAGAATATATTATTTGCATCCTCTCTCCATCTCTTCCCCCAAACACATGGAAACAATCAAATTGACTTTTTTCTTATTATTGAAAATGTCTGGAACTATTAACCGCTAGATGCAACATACAAGAAAAGAACGGACCATACCTCCAAATCTAGTTTTTCCTTCATCAATTCACTGAGCTGATGCTTCAGTTCTGACTGAGAAGTTCTAAGGGATTTGACCTCCTTTATTAGCAACTTTGCATCTGTCTTTGATTTCGTCTCGAACTCATCGTGATGTTTCTGCAAGTGCTCAAGCTCTTCTCTAACCGCATCTAGCTCTTGCTGTAATATTTGCTTCTCCTGGATAACAGATGCTTTTGTTGATTCTGCTAGCAGCCTTTCATCCTGAATCATTATAACTTTTCAATCATTAAAGATCACCATAATGGAATCATAAGAGATATTGGTCAAAGTCAAAAATCACAACCACACCTCTTCAAACTTCAATTTCGTTTCCACCTCCAGGCACTTTCTACGAAGTTCCTCCATATCCCACTGCATTTGTGTAAACCTCTCCTTTTCATTCAAAACAGCTTGCTGCATGTTTTCTCTGCAGTTCACTCGAGTTGTTTCAAGTTCAACTTCCAAATCTTTGACCTGCATATAAAATGAAGTATTCAAAAGATGAATACAAAAAGTACAAAAAGATATGATTGCTCTTTTCACTTTTCCATCATTGATATTGAACTCATTTCAATGTAATCAGTGTATGCCTATTCAGTTACCAGTCATCTTGTTAAAAATCATAGCTAGCCAATGAATATAATTTTGCCAATGCACACCCACCGCTTACACATAATGACACTACAAACATTAGAAGGGCCTATAATGAAAATCAATTGTGAGCTGGAAAAAGAGAAACTTTAAGCACTCAAAAGGATTTGATGGAGATTATGCCAAAAAATCAATTTATCCTAACTACATTTGTAGCATGTTTGGTTTTGATTAAATTTGGATGAATAATTGCTTATTTTTCAACAGCTTACTCAGCAAGATCATGATTATAAGCTGTCTTGAATGTAAAATAAGTTAATCTAAACATGCACACAGAGAAATGAATTATGCAAGGGACAAATGAAAATCTATATTTCAAAATTCGGAAATAAATTAAACCATTAAACATATATTGGATACCTTCGTTATGAGATATTGCCTTGCAGCCATTTCTTGATTCAATCTTGCTAGAAGATCCTCGACATCTGTTCTTGCTGTGGCCAGTCTCTGCTGCTGAGTAGTAAGAAGTCTGTTCAACTTGTGTCGATTATCCAATGGTAAAGTCACCAATAAGTCTGAGTTTCTGGAGGATTCCCGGCTCCCAGGATGGTCATGTGCATCCTGAAGCAAAGTGGTCACACCTGAATTTGTTATTTCACTATCCTGTAAAGAACTCAAATCACTACCAATGCTCTCTGTTGACAGTCTCTTGACATGAACATTCAACTTAGAATATTGCATTCCAGGATTGAACTCAGTTCCATCTAGGCGAAGAGCAATAGCATCAGCAGTATTCTCAGTGACTTTGTCTGTACTACTATGCTCATCAATAAAATCTTTGTTGGATGCAGTACGATCAAGAGTTTCTGATCTTGAATTCTCCTTGCCACGATCAGAAAATTTATCTTTTCCATGCCTCGGTGTCCCCAGCTCAGAAATCTCATATGGGGTATCATTACCAGAATCAGATGCAATGGATGGACTATTACCATTTACAGAACCAAGTGAGTTATCCTGGAATGTATGTGATGGTGTAGCACCACTAGCAGATGTTTCATCTGATATATGCTGATTCACATCATGGAATGCTGAAAAAATATCAGCAACATGACAGCATTAAATTGTTGGGGAAAATCACGATGGGCTTTTTTTAACTCTTTCAAATAAAGAGGAACCACTTTAAAATCCTGTATAAAATGACAAGGAAAACATACCTGATCTAGCAGCAGCTTCTAGCTCAAGAAATATTGCTGCTGGAGCACTTCTTGATACATCAATGTCTGATAACAGTTTTTCCATCCAAGCTGCTAATAAACTCCTTCGCTGAAAGTAATATGTTTATCAGTATAAAGTGCATAGTAGAATTAATTCAGTAATAAATAGTATCAACTGTCAAGCAAAAACAGATGGATAAGTTATCTACCTCTTCCAGAAGTGAGTGGCTTTTGATTCTCAATATCTTTTTTGATGGAGCCGGAGGCAAATTTTTCATGGGAAATTCTTTTCTCAGCTGGTAAAGGAAACAAAGTATAAGTTTCTCACAACTTTGATGTTGAAACTTACTGGGAAAAAAAACTTTTCCCACATAAAAGAAACAATAGCTCATTCATATGCAAAAGAATCGATTGGAACTAGGGATGCTAGATGCACAGCACATAAAACACACTTACATCAGAAAACAACTTCAAAAAATCACTAAATCTGCGCAATATCACTCGCGTAGAAGTGATTCCTTCCGGGGATTGCACACCAACTAAAACCCTGTAAAACTACAACATAAGAAAGTTAAAATATTGAAACAAAAACACAATTTCAATGTGCAATACTAGTGGTTGACCACAACCCACTTAACACAACGAAAGCTAATTACAAATGCTTGCAATTGCTGGCATAATAAACTACAGCTATAGGTTAATAAAAAGTGTGCAATTCCATGGATTAAAATTTTAAAAAAAATGAAAAGGTCAGAAGAAAAAAATGATTATACCACAACAGGCTCAGAACCAATGGATTGGGGAACTGAAACCCACGAAGGAACGGTGACACAGAAACTCCAACCCGTGTGAGGATCATGAGGCCAAACAGTGTTGCCTCCCTCCTGAATTCAAATTTCGAAACAAGCCAATAACTTTGATGAATTTCAATTTGTAGCAGAAGAAAAAAAAAATGAAATGGGCATGCAAAACACAAAGGTTAAAATTTTAGCTATAATCGAAGAAATGAGAGAAAAAAGGGAAGTACCCATTTGCGAGGAGGAGGGCTCCAATCCATGCCGAGAGGGAGAGGGGAGGTTCCATCGTGGCGATGCTTGGGAGTGAGGGAAACGGCGTCGCTTTGGAGAAGGTAGTCGTCGTTTGGGAAATGGCGGCGATAAGCGAAGGGGTTGATGATGGGATCAGAGTAAGCGTAGGGGAAATTGAGGTCAAATACTGAGAAGTCGTGTGCGTATGGATGCATCGATGCCCTGTCTCTTGCGTTTTGTGTCTGTGACAAACTCACACAAGAAGAAGAAGAGATGAATGAAGCTGAGCTGAGTGCAGAGTGTGCAACTTGAATAGTGTCTCTTACACTTGAGCACGATGAAACGAATGATTCTCTTCTACGCAATTTTCTGTGCTGCCGAATTCCTTGTTCATGGTTTTTTATCTATCAATATTTTTCAACCTGCTTTGCCAAGTGTGTAATAATATAATTGAAAATGATTAGTTTTAGCTGCCACCTTCTACGTCCAAAGAAAAAGTAGAAAACCATGATCTACACTTTTTTAGGTTGAATAATATTATTTAAACTCATACTTTATGGATACTATATTAATATATTTTTATCTATTATCGAATAAGATATTGGTTCCAAACTAAATAAGATTCCCATTTAATGATAAATAGAAATACATCAATATGATATTCCACAAATAATAATTATAAATAAAATTTCTCATTTAGATTTGGGGGACGGAGCTACTCCTCTCGTGTGTAACTTGCATATTACACGTATTTAAGGTTTGGTTAAAGCCTTAAAGGAATATGTCTTTTATATTTTTAAAATATGTAATTCACTAACAAAATTTAAAACTTGTTACTTTGTGTATCCTTGACTAATATTCTTAACGCATTAATTAAAAAAATGTTTATTCTTAATCTCCACTTCTAATATTAAAATAACATTGCTTAATGTGATATGAAGTTCAAAAAAGTATATCCTAGTTCAGTTACCCTATGCTTTGTTAATGAGAATTTAGGTTAAGCAAAGCCCTCAATTCAAAGTTATGGCTCACCCATCTGCTTATACCGATTGCTTAAAGAGATATTTATATATGATCCACCAATAAGAAAATTTTGATGATTAAATTTTAATTATAATAAAGAATGAGCGAAACATTGATATGGTGAGCCAACCATATTAACAATTTAATTAACCTATTATATATCGAATCCCCTTGCCACCCATCCAAAAGAGTTGTATAACATAACTAGTGATTTAACCCGTGCAATACACGGAGTGATAAAAAAGAAATATATCGGCGGATAATTAGTCTCTACAAATTTGAAGTCCTTTATTAATCCTTCAAAGTGATCCTAATGTACAACTTTGTACAATTATAAAAACACCGTATATACCTATATGGAGATCCAATTTGTTTCCATTTTTGAATTGTAAAGGATCAATAGGGGGATTATCAAATCCTAAGGTACTTATTTGTCCTCTAATATATTTTTAAGGGATCAAAGGAGGGATTTAGTCTTAATAAATAAAATTAAAAAAATAAAACACGAATTCATACCTAAAATTTAAATCTTTTGTTTTGGGTAAACAATATTTTTAGTTACGTTGCAAGGTTTCCCATTTCCATCTAAATAATATTTTCAAACCACTTATTGATTTTACTTTTGAGATAGCCACATAAAATTATTCGTAGCGAATATAGAGTTAGGAAAAAACAATCAATAAATAATAAAGATTAATTTTTGAATCTTTATATAGATATATATAGCTAGCCTCACTACTTAATTTATAATTTAACAAAAAAAAATGAAGAAAGAATAATGATATATCCTCCTTATTAATACATTTTCTTACAAATCCCCCCGACATATCAAATCAAGTAAGTTTTGATTATTTTTTACATTGTTTTATTTTTTTCATAGTTCATTTTTAATTAAATAAATCAGAAAATCTAATTTAAATTTTCAAGATTAGTTCCTATAAACTTTTTACTAAATTAGATCTTAAATATTGTAATAGACAATATGTTGTGCATATGCTTTCTTGATGTGTATTTTCTCCAAGAATAAACCTTCAATTTGGTCTTGATAAAAATAGCACAAGAAAAATTGGTTCCCTAAGCGAAAAAATTGTAATCCCTCATAATTAGAAATATGTGATAAGATATCACTTCTTTAATATTTTTGAATGATTTAGAGAACAAACTTATCATTAATAATTTACAAAATAGTTTAATTGATTGCTACTAAAAATACAAATAGGACAAATAAGTCCATCAAAATACTATGAATGGATTAACTTGCTTGCATTTTTAATTGTGAGAAACCACTAAGTGTATAATTATTTTTTATTTAAAGACCAATTTGTTTAGCACTACTTTTGTTGCGAACAACTTAAAATTTATTTATTTCTTTTCTATATTGTCACTTTCTTTTGACTACTTTTTAAGTTAGGTAAAACCTAAAAAAGCATATATAATTATTCTCTAGATATATATTATTTTTCAATATTGGCCCCACTTTAATTTAAAAAAGCACCTAACTATGCCCTCGTGAATAATAAAATATTGAAATGAATACTTTTATTGTATTTTGAGTCATTTTGTTTTGTGAATATATCTTGAGCCATTTATCTCCTTTAGTAAATTAAAATTTCTAATTTATTACAGTATATGTTATAATTAATAAAAAAATCATAAATGACCTTAATTTACCTCATTTCAATCATTCATAATTCCTTTATGTTCTTTTAGAAAATTATAATATCAATTTTAAACTATATATTATAATTAATAAAAGATCATGAGTAACCTCAATTTATGTCATCTCAATAACATATCTATTCATGTATCATTTGTAACTAAATATTAAACATTTGTAATTAATTGAAGGTTAAAAATATAAAATGTATAAAATTGCACTGTATTAACAAATAATTAAGTACTTATATATTAACAATAGTATTGTATATCTTACAATCATTTTTGGGATTCTACTTATTAGGGTGGCCTAAATTATTGCAAAATCTCTGGAGAAAAACTATGATGTTGTTAGTGATATTATTTAAAAATCAATCGAATTTAAAGATGATATCATTAAAAAAGAATAAAGAGAAAGTCTTCTTTTTGAATGCTAATGACATTAAAAAAAAAAGAGAATGTTACCATTTATATTGTAACACTTCAAAGCAATATCACAATAAGTATGATCAACATAATCAAAGCATATAATTAATGAAATGGCAAATCCTCTTTGAAACAATGGCGAAAAAAGAGTAAAAAGAATCAAGTCATAGATTTCCTATCATAAGTCAAGCTACAATATTAAAAATAGCATATCATATAATATAATCATGCCATTTTTTCTCCAGCTTGGTTCATTTATGTAATATGTATTTTGCTTATGCATTTTATCATGCATTGTATAGTATGATGATATTGTCTTCTTTTTATTTTTTTTCTTTTTCAACTAAATAATTAAAGATACACAAATACACACAACTGAGGAACAACCTTGCTATTTAGTTTTAAATTGGTTTTCCTAATGGTGCACAAATGCAAATGACATTATTTGATTGGAAGAAAAATAGAACTAGAGCTGATCAGAAAAAGGTGAATTGTATGCTGTAGATTAGATAAATTAAACAAATAATATATTGATGAACTTGTTAAGCAATTAGGCACAAATCACAATAATAAACAAATAATAATATCTAAAAATTAGTTAGACATTTTTAAAATTAATTGTAATATGTTGTTAACACCAGCATGATGAGAAAATAATAATAATAATAATGTAAAATTTATAAATAAACTAAAATCAATATTCCAAAATATGCATTATTTAAAGGTGCTTCTTCTAGGGCCTCATGACTAAATAATATCATGACTCAAAATAAATTTTATCTTGCCCTCGTGTCAATATTTGATGTGGACCATGAAAATCTCAATTCATGTTAAAAGTATTTCAACCAAAATAAACTTGAGAAGTTATCTATAGAACTCTTCATTGATGTAAGAGGCGCAACGGACCTCCATTGATGATTACACAACCTTTAACACCATACCTTATAGATAAAAAAAATCTAGTAAAAGAATTGTATACTATAGTTGATAAGAATAATAAGAGGACTAATAAAAATGTAAAATTTGATTATCATGCTGTTGGAATAGTAGAGGGCTTCTATTTAGTGATTTAGAGACAACGTATGAAAGAGAGGAAACAAGATGAAAGAAACATTGATTATGGATTTATGACATTCACAAAGAAAAATGCGTTATCTCACCTTACCCCTCAAAAGCAATCAAATTGTAAACTTAGCCCTTATGGTGAAAATAAAGTCAGCGAAAGACATGGAAAATTAAAGAAATGTTAGAAAAGGGGTAGAATTGGAACTTGCAAAGTAAGATTAAACATTTGAAACAGGGGAAAGAGTGGCTCATCTTAGTCTACTTTTCCATGATTGTGGTGCTAATAAGCTCCATAGTAGTCTTCCAAGCAATGTAATTAAATTGTAGAGACAACGAGACAGAGATATTAACAAAGAGATTGAAAGAATAATAATAACATAGTGTAGGCCATAAATTACTCTAGAAGTGACGTTTGGAAAATTTTTATCCAAAGGAGTCTTGAATATTAATACCATTATAGATAAATTATAGATTATAGATTGGTATTATAGATAGGAATCATGCAATTCAATATAGAGTTAATAAGATGATTGATGAGTATAAAATGTAGTATATGTGCTTACAACTTTATTGATCCCAAACCATAAATTGTAATATATAATGGAATACTCTACAAAAAAAGGACATAATAAAAATTCATAATAAAAGAAGCAGTTTTTCCATGCTAGATTTTACATTGGAAATTCAAACTTTGCAAGACATTGCATTTTCATTCCAACTGGTGTAACACCCTAATAGAACCCCATTATGCTTAAGTTCACATTTGGATTCTATTAGTTGTCACTTATGCCTTGCATTTATTTTCTTTTGAAATTAACTTAGAAAAATAGTGGAAGTTTTTTTTTTAAATAAATTAATTTTTTTTGAAAACTTAAGCCTGTAAAGAGAAGTAAAATACATAGCGTTTTTATAAATAATAATCAAGTTACATTGCGCACTTAATTAAATAAGCGGAATAAGAGACTAAGTATAGAACTATTATCACATAAACTGGAATATAATCACTTAATACATAAGTCACAACAGGGCATATATCATACTGATAAGTTATTACAAATAACAATATAAGTTCTACTATTACTAATTGTTTCTCACAAACTATAATGTAATTAAAGCTCGGAATGCTCCTACTTGAAAGGTTTGAAATCTTCACGCGCTACCTCCTTCCTCAGCTACAGCTTCATTGATTTAGGTGGACACATCTGTCTCTGGTAACGACAACGGAAAATAAACATAGGAGTGAGAAATACATTATTTCTCAGTAGGAGTTCCTACTTGTACTAAAAGTGTCATCGTTGTCGTCCCAGTCACTTCGGGTTTATTATAAAAAGGTGAACAGGTAAGGATTCAATTATCAAACTTTCACAAACGTGATTAGCCGAAGTGCAGTTACTTTTAAACTAATCTTGAACATTAGCAGAAATATCCATTCAGTATTTCATCAAGCATACATATAAGCATATCATGTAAAACCACTAATAAGCAATAATCATTTAGGAGCTGCATGCATTTCATGATTACTCATCCTCAACATTCACTTGTTTAGTGATCATCATCTTTCATTTACTTCATTAACATATTTCTTAATTACGCACGGGATGAATGCATCAATGCCTTGGACCACCCTAAAAGGGTAATGAGCTCATACCGTGGCCGTCGCCACAACCTTTTGGTTTTCTTTCCGTTGCAATGATCTCAACGGTTTAGGGGGTTAAGCCGTGAGTTTAGCTCAAGTCCACTTTTCCAGACTATCATTGCTACTTTTTCAGGTTTTACTTTTATTCTCACTGAGTGAAATCATCAATACCTTAATCCTCAAAGAGGATTGAGCAGTGAGTTGGTCTATTTATTATTTCATTTGAAACATGAATGTATGCACATTAATAAATCATGGCACAGTCAATCATTTTATCATTATCATTTCATATCTCATCAATACATTCACATTTCTGTATATCACTTCATGTAACATAGGCAATATCATGTAAATCTCATAGTAAAAATTCTCATAGATAATTCATATTAAGCAACCTAAGTTATTAAGTTAGGTCTCTAGTGTTCCTAATAGGTTATGGATATCTTGGTATTATCTTTTTCTCTTAGTCTTCTTTGTACTTTTAGTATTTCCATTAATACATTAATACCCTTTAAGATATTTTTAGAGGTTCTTTATATATTTTTATTATGACTTTTATATATATCTCCTGAAGATTATTATTCTACTTAAATCCTTAAAATTATCTCTTTACAAGACTTGAATCTTTTATTTAAAGTTCTGACATATTTTAGAATAAAATTTGTAGCACTAACATCTTAGATTAGTGTAAATCAACTGTAAATTGTGCATATTAGGATTCCCAGGAAAAAGAGGTGGGTCACAATGGACACGCTTAAATACCAAGTCTTTCCTTAGCCAGAACCTTTCCAAATTGCACTCTCACGGTATCACACCACCTTCAAGACTTTCTCAGCACACTGTCCCGAAAATATATCTCTCATTCTATATTTTTGTGGTGTAAAAATTTATGCATAGCATACATAAGTGTGTTTGTAGATGTGTTAGCTTTTCCACAAAGTTGAAATCAGTCCATTTGCATTTTTTTAGAGTGAGTTACACCTATTTTACTACTACAAGGTCAGATTAAGAGTTTCAGTCTTAGGCTCTACTTTAAAAATTTATATCTTGGGCTAGAAAACTCCGTTTTAGGTGATTCTTTTTGGAGAGTGTTCTACAATGAGTCTAGTTTATATAAAAATATTTTCATTTCGAGATCCTTCATATTTTGTGAACACTAATTTTCGAAGTAACTACTGCCAGAAATAACTATAAATTCCAGCACCTGCCATGTTCATGTCTTAAGTTATCTTTATTAACTCAAGTTTCACATATAATCTTTCAAGTCATATTTGAGTTTGATAACATCATAAAAGTACTCATAGCAGAATAGAACATGTTGTGTTTTCTAAAAATATAATTATTCAAAACTTTTGATAATAACTCAAGTTTGAGGTATTCTATCCATGAGCAAAGTTAGAAGCCAACAATACTTGAACAAATAAAGAAGAAATGTAACACCCCCTTAATTACAGTATTTTACCTAGGATGTAACACCGTAACTAAGAGTGTGGTACTACGTATCATTGCGTATGCCATGTAATAATCGACTTATTTATCTTTAAGCTCTTATTCTAGTAAGTTTTTCCTTATTCGTATTCATAGTCAGGAGGAATAACGTTTTGTGACACATAGTTTTGAACATTGGAAATAAAGGGAAAGTAATACATAAACGAGTCTTATTAGATTTCCTCAAAGTACTAATACTATCAGTATATTTGTTTACATATAACTAGGCAAACATGCCTTATCAGTACATTTATAATATACAGTAATCCAATAATAATATGGCATATGTCACAAACTGCGAAATACATATTATAACTCGTTCTAGTGTAAATCCATCCAAGAGTACATACACAATGATCTATTCATTTCAAGTATACTAGCAGATATCTTTGGTACAACTCCTAACATAAATGCGAGCAGATGTCGACTTGAGTGTCACCAAATTCTCTAATGAAGATCATTTCCTGTATCTGAGGTAAACATGGAATGCAAATAGGGATGAGAATTCTAAAATTCTCAGTAGGGTGTTCCCTTAAACATACAAATGTCATCATTATCTACTCCAGCTGCTCCGGTTTATTTTAAAAAAAATTCATGTAAATAACAGATCCAATAACAGTCATCATAATTTGTAAAATCTTTATCCGAAGCAGGTTCATTTTATTCATCCATTATTCTTGGAACTTAAAACATCAACTTAGAATACAAGTATGGGACCATAATAGAATAATAAAACTCATCCTCATAGCACATATCATAACTTAAGATAAAGGACTACTTAGAACAATTGCTATTTACTGTCTTAGCCCTTGACTATGGTGGTTTATTCCACTTCTGGGTAATAGACTGCTTTTCAGGACTGAGCTCATTCCTATACATGATCATTGGATTTACTTTCTCCAATTCTCATACAGATCTATTCCTAGTCAGGTTCTTTTACCTGACTCATTCAAGGGTAGTCAGGTTTACTTTCCCCAACATACCAGATTTACTTTCTCCAGCCCAAAAATCATAATCTCATACTTTCTTTCACATGTAAGCAATTGTAACAAGTATTCACATTCATATGTGCTTCACATAATTTCATAGATCCATATAGTATAATTGAGATCAAATCATTAATGTTTCATCACAAATTCAACAATTCAGCATGCTGTCCAGAATTTCAGTTCTAAAGAAAATTATGAATCAACTACTAAACTTCGTGAAAACAAAGCAAATTAAATTTTCAGAGTCAATTAATCATGTCTAATAGATCCTGTAAAAATTTCAAGGTATAATAATGTCTCTAGCTATATAAAAGAAAATCTACAAATTCAGAAGTCAGAAACTGCTTATTCTCATCCAACAACCAAAAGTATAAATTTTTCTATCCCATTAAATGAGCCCAGAACTTTGTATAAAAATTCAAAGTTGGACCTCAATATGTTCTCAATACCCTGTAAAAATTTCAAAGTATAATTCGATCATTTACTATAATAACAAATTTAGACAAATTTAGTGCTTTAGAATGGACTGTTCTGGCAGCAACCTTAACTACTTCGGTTCTTGAATTTTTAAATATAGTAAAAGTGCCCAGAATGACTCAAAATTTTTACTAGAGATACCTTAACATGTTAGAAACATCCCATAAAATTTTCAGCTCAATCTAAGATCTCTAAATAGATCATAAAATTCGAACAAACTATCTGCCTGCTTAAAATCGGGATTTTCCAGCAACCAGGTTCAAAACATATTTTTGAGAAAATGAATTTTACCATCATCCAATCACTTCACCAAATTAAACACATCTATATCTATCTATCATCCACCAATATGTCCAGAAAGTTTCAGCCAAAATAATTAGAAAAATTTAGAGAAAAAAATTGGAAAGAAAAGAGGACAGATAAGGCCCTACTTGACTCTTATGTGCTCTTGCTCTTCTTCTTGGTTGTTCTCAAGAAATCCTACACCCAATAATGGATCAAACTCTCTTAGTTCCTCTGATATCACAGCAAGGATAGTAGCAAGGTTGATAAGATGTTGAGATGAGAATTGTTTATGAAGACTTGAATTGAGGATATCAAGAACTAGTATGAAATTTGTGTCCAAATCTTGGATATTTTGTATTGAAAAATGGAGTTTGAGCAAGTTTATAAGGTAGTTGTGTATGGAAGATGAAGAAGCTGAAAATGAAGAAGTTGGCAGAAGCTTTGAGAAGGATACGTGTAAGAGATGTGATTATTTCCCTTTTTTTTTTATTTATTTAAGGTGACATGTGTATAGTTTTACTACTATAACAATTATTTAATCAAAATAAAATTACAATATTTGTGCAACTCTCATTTGTTCTTGCAAAGGTGATGGGTGTTTCATATCAGGTCATTCACTCATCATACTAGGTGGCAAGTTACACTGTAAACTTCATACAGTGTAAAAACTACACATCATAATTTAACCAAATGTGTAAAATACTATGCCTATAAAACAAAATTCACACAAAATTAAATTTTGGGTCTAAGATTTTCATTTCTAACATTAATCCTATATTTTCTCAGTCTTAGGCATTTTCGGATCCCAATTCTGGGTTTCACATGTCTTAACAAGCTTGTGGGGCCCACCAAGTTACTATTCATCTTTAATATTTTTTTTTTTTTTTTAACTTGTCCGCCAGATCGTCCTTATTATCATTACATCTATCAAAGTGTTGAAATTTTTATTAATAAAGCTTAAATTAATTTTTAATTAACTTTAGGGTGTTACAAGAAACTCCTACCTCTTGTGTAGGGTCTAAAAAGGGTCATTCTCTTCTTCCTTAAGCTTTGAACAAGAGTCTTTGGAGTGGATGACCCTCCTTGAATCTTGGCTCTAGAACTTGAGTGCTTAAGAAAATATTTCTCACTATAGTTAAAGATTGTAACTCTTGTGAGGGCTAGTGAAAGTTTGGACTTAGGATTTAAGTGTTTGGATGAAGTTTAGAGGATCAAGAGAAGTCTTTGAAGAACATAAGAAGAATGATAGAATAAGAAAGAAAGAACACTTAGGGAGTTTCTAAATTGAAGAGAGTTTGAGGAGTATTTATAGTGGAAAAATTAGAGAAAAAACAGAAGAAGGAAAGCACTTGGTGCATGATTTATGGAAACATGTTAGCTGAATTTTGGGATGAAAATGCTCCTTATTTTGTGCAAACATGTTTCCATGTTTTATGCAAACATGGTGGATGAAAATGCTTCATGTTTTGTGCAAAGATGTTAGTGGAGATTTTCTAACCTTTAGTGCATGTATGTGATTCAGAAATGTGTATGATGTATGTGGTTAAATTATTGTGTTATCATCTTAATCCAATGGCTTAGATTCATTCTTGTCTAAAGACAAGTCTAGGGATTTGTGCAAATGGCATTGTAGTAATTTCTTTAACTAAGACAAGGATATTTTTGTAATTAGACAATGATAGTGGTATTCTTGTAATTCCATTCATAGAGTAAGGGTATCTTCGTCATTTAATAAGGTAAGGGTAGTTTGGTAATTTCCTTTACATAGTAAGGGCATTTTCATAATTTCTACTAAGTGATGGCATTTTCGTAATTCTTTGCATTTTTCTCTAGACATACTTAAGTAGTCTATTTGTTGTGTTTCATAACATTTGTCCAGATTCTCTTGGTTTTGCTATCGCTAATAAAGATTAATATTTATCTTAGTTATAAATTTGGGGATGTTACAACTGGTACCTTGGCATTTGAGCCTAGAAGATTAAGGTGAAAAATTAAAAATAAAAGGTCCCACACAATTACAATGGAAGAAAACGAAACAGGTAAACAATCAACCATTAACATAAGAAAGAAATAATAATCAACTCATCCCTTCACATAAATGAGAAGGCACTAGAACTTGGCAGCCAAAAAATCAAGGTTGAAAATTTTTAGCATACAAAATCCAATGTCAAATTAGAACCAAAAAGTAAAGCCTTAGTAGAACTCTAAAGTTCTAAAGCAAGATCAAATATATTACCAATTCTTTGAGGCCTTAAAAGTTCTCATGACTCTCTTGCATAAGTAATTTCCTTGCTTATATGAAAACAACTCGAAAGAAAAAAGAAAAAGAAAAATATAAATGAAAATAATTGACCTACATTGGAAAATAAAAAATAAGGAAGAATGTAATTATTGACTACGAAGACTGACACAACAACATTGCAAAAACAAAAAGATGAATCAACGTCTAAATAAAAATATTGCAACAAAAAAAAGGAATAACATCAAAACATATAATAATAAACATAAAAATAATTTAAAAATGTAGTAAAAAATCTAATTGAATACAAACCAAACCATAAACATGCTTAAGTCATCAACTCCTATTCATAGGGATATAGAGTTGACTTTTCATAATGGATGAAAAATAAACACATGAAACTGGTTCACAGTAGATCAGCTAAGCCCTTCGATCTGAAGCAAAACCTTCCTATAATTTATTGCAAAAAAAAAAAAAAGAAGAAGAAGGCATAAACTTAATTAATTATCAGAGAAAACAAATCATGAAAAAAAAGGTAGCAAATAAGAGCATAAATAAAAGGAAGAAGAGTGGAGCAAGAATAGAGAAGTTTGAGAGGTATATATGTCAAGACAAATGGGCAAAGATAGATAAAGAATATCCAAGTCAGTTTTGAAGCTAGGGGTGAGAATGTTGAGTCACTTTTTTTGCTAGTGGATTTTAAGTGCAAAGCATTGAGTGATTACAGGAAATATTAATTATGGGAAATAATTATTCTTATTATCATATTAAATTGAAAAAAATAATTAGAAGATGGTTTTGAATTTAAATTTTGAATTTGTAAATTATAGTTTAATTTTGTAGGCTAAAATCACAGATTTGATAAGGCAAAAATTATGCATTACATTAATTATAATTTTAATAATGAAATTTGAAAATTTTATTAGAAAGATAGAGATATATTTTAGTTGAGTATTATTATAGAATACTTATTGGACGAAAGAATCCTACCAATATAGTACTCCTGATTGATTTACAAAAATAAGATATGAGATTATGTATATTTTTTTCTAACAAATCGAAAATCATTATAATTATGCCGCCTTAGATTAAAAATCTTTAAGTGTTGATGATGATTTTGAATTCAAATTTTGAATTTGTAATTTAGAGCCTCGAATTGGTTGGACTAAAAAAATATATTTAGATTTTTCTTTTTGAAAAATTAGATTTGGATAAAAAGTTGTTTATCACGACTCGACTTAGGAATATGACCGGCACATGAGGAATCTCATTCTCACGTAAGCCTCGTGACCTCTGAGTCTCTCTATATGCTTAATTTAATAATGAATTCCATTTCTAAAATATCATTTCATCTGTAATAAACCTTTAGCTCTTTTGTAATCATGCTCCTCATCAATAACATATTATAATTAAACTCTAAATCTGTCACTATGATACAAAGTATATGAGTTGCTCTCTATACAAAATATCCATAAAAATTAGGGTAAATTACCTTGACCTCCCTTGAGGTTTACTGAAATTACAATGACCTCTCCTCTAGTTTGCCACCTTACAATAACCTCCCTTCTGTCAAATGCATTTTAACGGCGTTAATGATATAATTGAATTGTCCAAAATACCCTCACACCAGTCCCTCCATTGCAGCATACCCTAAGTCCCTCACACATTCTCATCTCACAGCCCCTCAGTCCCTTATACTAACACCAGCCGCTCCATCTCCATCGCAGCATACCCTCAAACCAACCCTGAAAAATCTTCTAATCTCGCACACACACACCCACACACGAGCACTTCCCCACTGACACACCCCCGCCGGTGTCATAGTCACTTTGATAGGCACTAACACCACGCCCAAACACACCAAGACCATAGCCACTGCCAAAGACCAGAGACACAAGGTTGAGTTTCATTTTCCTTTCTGGGACCAAAACAGAGGGTATGGTTGGGTTTTTCAAACACAAAAAGAGAGAAGGAGCAAAAGAGATCGAGAGAAAAGAAGAAGGATGCAGCGCCGCGGCCATGGAAAAGGAAGCTGACGGCAAGCGCGCGTCCATGGGGGAGACCGCGGCTTCGCTGGCGCTGGATCGTGGCCATGCAGCTCGGGGTAGAGGAGAAGCCGTCGCGACTTGCAGGGTGGGCGGAGGTGACAGCGGTGGTTCAGATTGGGGAAAAGGGAGGCTGCGCTGAGGTGATAAGATCGGCGACAGGACCTCCATTGCGCGACTAGACCGGACATGACCTCCAACTTGCAGCAGCCAGATCAGTGGCAGCGACCGGACAGGACCTCCATTGATGGCGATGGCGAAGGTGGCAAGGGGTTTGTGCGCGCGATCTCAGCAGTGATTGATGGCTGCCACCGTCGCGGGCTGGGGAATGAGCTTCGCACGATGGGTGTTGGCTGATGGCACTGCCACCGTCGCGGTGACGCTCCGTGGGGTTGCTAGGGGAAAGGAGAACCACGGCTGTGAGGCTGGTGGCAACGTGGCTGAATGAGCAGGGGGAGGCGTGATGATTCGATGAGGAGGCTTGGGGCTTGGCTATGAGTACAGGGGCTGGAGGCTTGGTGTCGCTGAGGGGAAGGCCTCGAAGGGCTGAGGTGAAGGCCGCGGCCTTCACGGTGAAGATAGCCTCGAACCTTCTCTTCCCTCTTTCTCCCACTTTGATTTCTGGTTCTGAATTTATTGTTTTTTTTAGTTTGAGGTTTGCTTTGATTTCTATGTAAGTTTCGTATCTAGCTGGGTTTGGGTTATGGATAGTGATGGTTTATGGTTCTGGTTCTCTTTAATATGGATTGTGGTTTTGATTTGTAAGTGATGGTGATGGCTCTTGAGAGGGTTGGAATTGATAGGTTGATGGTAGATGATGATTGCAACTCTAGTTATGGTCTATTTGTGATGGATTTTTGTACCCAGCTTGCATGCTCAACCTTTCTGTTTGTTATGGATTGGATCTGACTTTGGTTTTGGTTTTGGAATGTGATTGGGTTTGATTTTGGTTATTTTTGTGTTTGGTTTGTGGAAAGATGGAGTTCTGGTTTTTTCATTTTGTGGAAAAATGGGTTATGGTTATGGTGTGTGACTTCTGTGGAGGTTTTGGCTATTTGTCTGTGGAGGTTCAAAGAGGTGCTCCATCGTCATGGGTCTGGGAAAGAAGAACAACGAGACAATCAGTTTGGGGGTTTTTGCTAATGTGAGTGGCATCTGTGAGTCAAATGGTGATTGATCCCTTCCTTTGTTGCTGATGATGAGATAAGGGTGTTTGAGTCTTTTCATATCTTGAAAACTTCTAATTAATTACATGTCTGCCATTAAAAATCATGTGCATGGCACATGATCTAACTTCAATTTGAATAGTTAACGGAATGTTAACTGCAGGGGTGCTTAGTGTAAGAGTTAATAAAGTTTGGGGGAGGTCATTGTAAGGTTTGCAAACTAGAGGGGTGGTGTGTGTAATTTTGCTGAACCTCAGGGGAGGTCAGTGTGATATCCCAAATAAAGAAATTATAATTATTATGAATTATTATTATTATTATTAATTATTATTATTATTATTAAGTGTACCTAGCATTATTATTATTTAACATTATTATTACTAAGTGTAGCTAGCATTAGCATTATTATTATTAAGTGTACCTAGCATTATTATTATTTAACATTATAATTACTAAGTGTAACTAGCATTATAATTATTATTATTAAGTGTACCTAGCATTATTATTATTTAACATTATTATTACTAAGTGTAGCTAGCATTAGCATTATTATTATTAAGTGTACCTAGCATTATTATTATTTAACATTATAATTACTAAGTGTAGCTAGCATTATAATTATTATTACTAAGTGTAGTTAACATTATTATTATTTAACATTATAATTACTAAGTGTAGTAAGCATTAATAATATTTATTATTATTATTAAGTGTAGACAAATAGCACTAATATTATTCATGATTATTATATTTGTGTATAAATATATGAGTGTAGGAGTGTGTATGTGTAAGAAATGTTTAGTTTCATTTTGCTAAGTTTTGCTTCCACCTCTTCTAAGTCAAACCTCCTCTAAACCAAACCTCTTCTTAGCCGAACTCATCTCTTGTCAAGCTCATGATCTTCATGGCCGAGCTTCAGTGAGCCTAGTTAATCCTCTCTTGGGATGTTGTGATGCTCCTTTCTTTTAATCTGTGAGATTGGTTATTTGTATCATTCCAATACTTCAGAGTAAATTTATTAGTAGAAGCACACTCACGACTATCAACGGTGAGTGGGTTTAAACTCATAATCATACTTTTGGTCATTATTAATATTTTTTCATATTATATAAATTATTTATGAAATTTTAGAATGATTTATGTCAAGAGAATATATTGTTATAATTATGCCTGTTTTAGAAATATTATTACTTTTACAGTTATCATGAAAATTAATCATTTTAGCAAAACTCATGGGACCATAATTGATACCTTGCGTGTTATAGAATATCTTTTTCCTAGTTTATGAAATTATGAGACCTTAGTTTAATGTTTACAGTAGATATATTAATTATCATGTTTTCAGACTATGTATTTCCTATGAAGATTTTAGAATATTAGATATGATTTATTGAAAGTATTGAATAAAGTATAATTCATAACAATTGTCAGATACATATTCTATTGATTACTGAAATCATTATGTCTACAAGCTAGTGATCCCTTGGGCGTGATTTTAGAATCTCAATTATGCCACAGTCAATTTATTAGAATTATATGAATTCAGAGCTTTTATATTTATTTGGTTTATGAACAAATTATTTTATATTAATTAGTGAGAAACAGATCAGCGAGTTAACTATTTGCAGGATTGATCGTTAACCTTGGTACCAAGTGGTCTGCTAGAGGACTAGCTCACCCACAATAAGGAACCTAGTGAGGTGTCCATTTATGGGACCTAGTTAGGTGCCCATCAGATTAGTCATTGGCTCAGATTTAGCTATTCAGCTCAGATAATTATGTACAGAATAATTCATGTTTCTCTATTAGTTATTGCCATAGATTCAGTTAATTTATATGTAATAATATATGTAATATATTTCACATCAGTTGCATGTATATGTTATGTATTTTGTTATTGTCCCGTGTGGGTTGTGAGTGGAGGCTCGCTCACTGAGTTTTGATGAACTCACCCCTCTCTTTTCCTTTCCTTACAGATACATTTCTGATTTAGGTTGTACCACAGGATCATCAGTAGTTGTGCTACAACTTCCTTGATGTGCTTCGCTTTGGAGTGGAGCTTATTGTCAATTATGTCAGTCTAGTAGTGCTCCAATAAATTGTGTAAGCAGGATCCTCGGACATGCATGATATATTTTCAGAATTTCTGTTAATTGTTTTGTTATGTTTGGCTTTGGCCTAGAATATGGATTTTATGCAAATTTATGTTCAGAATTTATGTTTTGAGAACAATTTCATATTATTGAAATTTTAGTTGAACTTGAGATATTTTGAATAAATTTAGATTATTTATGCATATTAGTCGATTCACGTTACTGAGAGGCTTGGTAGGGACCCAAATCCTCACGTGCCGGTCACACTCCGTAGGTGGGTCGTGACAGTCAGAGTAATTTACCCTAAAAATTATAATAATGTAAAGACCAAATAATCATGATAAATCAATACAAATATCTCTATGGTCCAGGATCCTTCTTGTAATGTATACTGGAACACTCTATCACTATACAAAATGTAAAAGACACTTCACTCTGAAGTGAACCATACCAACTGGAAACTTCTACTGCTGGGGAGGAGGTGACTAAGAGGGACCCACAACAACTAATGTATCTGTAATAGAAAAAGAGAAAAGGATAAGTTTTATCTAAAACTTAGTAAGTAGGCCCTGACCCATAACCCTTTCATGAGACAATAACAAGAATATATGTATATGTAAAATCATCAAAAACTAATTAATGCAATAACTATGTAATCACACACACACACACACACACACACACACACACACATATATATATATATATATATATATATATATATAAACATAAAGGAAATAAAACTATAAATCTCTGGTAAAATATAAAGAATAGAAATCTACTAGAGAAACAAGGATATCTAGTTATATCTCGCACATAAAATATAAATTTTTTAGTTATGCATGTCAACCATGACATAACAATTTCTTTAATTTATGAGGTCCTTAGGATCCAAATTCGGACACCTAATTAGGTTCCATTCTCTGCCCTATGAGATTATCCTCTCAGGATAACTTGGTACCAAGATTAACGATCGGGGTTTAACCGTTAACTCACTGTCTATTTTTCTATAATTATTGTCTAGTCTCTAATTTATAAAATATGTTATTTTCTCTTAAACTCTACCCTGCGCTTTTTTCTAGGCATAAAACTCTATAATACATAATTACATTACTCTTAGAATCATTGGGCAAATTCATAAAGTCTTTAAATCGAGTCATAATCATATTCTAACTCTTTAATAAAATCATTTTAACAATAATGGGTCATGAGTTTATATTAAAATGACTATTTCATGCTTATCTTGAAAATCATCCATTTTCATAAATTTGATAACCAATCATAATCTCAAATCTCTTAAATTATTCTCTAAAATCATACAATCATGCTATGATCTAAGAAATTAACTCTAATGACCAACATAATGGTCATAAGATCTAAACTCACTTACCTGGAAGGATAGACTGTGAAGGATCAACACCACGGGGACCCCAAGGAGGAAAGATGGCACCAATGTTTACCATTGAAACAACAAAACTCATAAACAACCTATGGGAAACTCTAGATTACTCTAAACATACACTAACGATATTGGGGGAGCACCCTCACTTAACAACAATGAGAGAAATAAAAAGGCGCAACTAAAAATCATGAAAGAATGGAGAGAATGGAGACATAAATTAACAACATATGCATACCTTGATAATTTAGTAGAGCTATATTGGAGAGAATGAGAGAAAAAAGGGTGAAAATTGGTGGCGAAAGGGTTTTTGCTTCTGATGGGGGATGGGGAGCTCGATGGGTTTAAAAAGGGTAAAAAATTAAATGGCATTATTTTCAGGTACTGTTCACACTCCATGGGGACCGCTATAGCGGTCATGAGTTATATCGTGCTTGAAACGGTCACTTACTACCACTATAGCGGTTCTCAGACCACCAAATACAAACTTGTGACTGCTATAGCGACGACAACAAAGTTCAGTTTCTGCATTTTGCTGTCATTAGGCATATGGGTTATCTCAATACTCACTTATTTAAGTTAGTGTCCTCATGTATTTTATTTTTCATTAACTTTAAAACATAAATGTAAATAAAGAAATACCCCCATTTGGATTCAATTAAAATATAAAAAAAATCAAAACCTCAACCAATCAAAATCCAATTTTTGAGTTCTAGTTCAAATTTATGAATTCTTACGATTTTCTAAACTTGTGTGCTAAAAAAGAAACGTCTAGAGGTTTTCTAAAATTAATTAAAAATCATTTTTCAATTTATTTTCCTTTGGAAAGCAATTACTGGATCTTTTGGTTCCAAGAATGTGGCTCTATCATATAACCTTCAAAGGAAATGTAGGATATAAACTTAGTGAAATTCAAGACCTGACAACAAAGGTAGGTCCCGGGGGACCCCAGGACCATACTAAACTTGTCTACTAACACGTGCATACTAAATATTACATTAAAACGAAAATGTATTATAATTTATTAAATATCATATATAGATTAAAATAAAATTATATATACAAGATATTATTATGAAAAAAATTAAATTAGAGCTCCAAATTTCTCAACTATATAGAAAATTGAATTCATAACATCTTAAAGTTTACATCTGCACTCCTTTTTCAGGAATTAATGATAGATCAAATCAATGAAATGTTGTGGAAATTAAAAATATTTTACATTAACACATTTAATTTTCTTTATTGTTCTCTTTCTAATTTAATTTATTTTGATTTTTATTTTTAAATAGAATATTTTAATTCTATATTAACATGTTTCATCTTATTAAAATCATTTTATATTAACACGCGAATATCCATTTTCAATGTTAAATAATTTAGCCCTAAAAAATGTTAAAAAAAATTTAGATTGATATATTTTGATCATTCTTGTCATTTAAATTGAGAATTGAAATGATTTGAAATTTAATATTTAATTTAGAATATTTATGTTGTGTTAATGAAAGAGATATAAAGGTAATTTTTTAATAAAATAATTAGTAATGAACATTATGAAATTGTGGGCCATAAATTATTCTCTGAGTGACACATGTTAAACTTTTTTTAAAATGAGTCTTGAATATTATTATTATAGATAGATTATAGATTGTTTATTCATTTATTTTCTATTGCAGCGCCTTCAAACTAATACAATAGTTTTTTGTTTTTTTCACATTAGCGTCGTTAGGCTAGCATAGCATAGTTTTTCACAATTTAAGTTAGAAATCATCCGCAGGTTACAGTACAGTGGGAATGAGTTACACAATCACTAAGCTCCAAGTAAAATATCCAGCAGTTAAATTTGGTACATTACAAAAAATATGTTTTGGAGAAGAAAGTGTTGCCTTTGTTCATGTTTTCATGAAATGTTGCTACCATCTGTAATGTTTTTTCTTTTTTTGTTTTCTTAAAAAAAAAATGAGTATTTGTTTCTCTTATGTAATGTAAAGCCATATTTGGTTCAAAGATCTCTAGAATCTTGTAGATAACTCATAGATAATACAAACAACATAATTTTCTAGCCGTTTATTCACTTGAAACATTGTTTTGTAGTTAATATAAAAAATAATCAACATTTAGGTAACAAAAACTCTATTTACGTTAAGATGTTCTCATTATTCTTATTCTTATGACTATTACCCAGGAGTTTAATTTCAATTGAAAAAATATGTACATTTGAATGGTAAGATAAATATAAGGTGTTATCACTTTCTGTAACAGCGAAAAAAGAATGATAAGATAAATAGATAATCACAATCTTCAATTGTGTATTAATATATGATAAACAGAATCCAATTATTATTAATAACGATATATCACAATCAAATAGAGATAAAGATTTAACTACCATGCATTAACAGTGTAAAAATATCACAGTCATTCAATTATATATTATTACATAAGTTATGATAATTGATTTTATACTCATTATTTAAAAAATTATCTAAATAAAATATTTTAATTGAATGATGTTGTAAATATTTTTACACTGTCTATGCATAAAAAATTAAACTCCAGAGATAATGGATGAAAAAAAAAATTCATATCGAAATTTATGAATTATAATCCTAATTTATTTTGAATTTTTATAATAGATAACAAAACATATACTAATATCTACCAAAAAAATCATGCACTAATGCAATTTGGAACCCTTAAATGGGTCCGTGGGTTTTTGCTTCAGCCGCACGGACTGAGAGTAGTGAGTAGCGCTTTCACGCTGCAAAATTGAAACTTTCATTTCCGTTTCCTTCCAAACAAACAATCACACTCACAACTCCGCCGTCCCTCTCTTCCGCCACCGTTGCCGCCACCCCCGCCACCGGCACCGGTAATATACAGTTTCTTTCTCAGCCTTTCTTTCCAAAGGTTCTTCCTTTTCTCCGTATTTTCTATCTATTAGTTACTCAGAATTATAATCATACATATAAAGGGCAATAACCCCTCTTTCCCTCTTTCTGTTTGCTATTCAATTTTCAAAATGCACTGCTACTGATTCATGATTCATCACTGATTGTGATTTCTTGTGTTATGGGTTTATATGGGTTTCCCGCGTTTTTTTTTTTTTTTAATTCTAAGACCCTAGCGTACAGTGTAACGATTCGATTCCTTTTTGCAAAAAGGAAAGGAAAAAGTAAAAAAGGAAGTTAAAGTTGCGAGCTTTTTGCCAAAATGTATTAGGTTAAACACACAAGGGCAGGCTATCTTTGATAGTATTAGTGGATTATTACTATTATTATCTCCGATCATGATCTTTCTTAGCTTGCTTTGATGTTGTTCATGTGTATATGATTTTGGTGTGTGCGCGCTAGTTCAACTACTTTTGCACTCTTTAACATTTTCATTCTTTTCTGTTGTTTTGTAGGGTTATGCCTGCTCCTGCTGTCATGGAGATTAATACTCTCGTTGCCTCTTCCCCTGCTTCAGAAACACAAACCAGTGGGCGTAGGAGAAAGAAGTCTATTGTTTGGGAGCACTTCACTGTGAAAACTGTTGGTCCTGGATGTGCCAAGGCTTACTGTAAACAGTGCAATAAGGAATTTGCTTATATGACAGATTCGAAACAATCCGGCACTAGCCATCTCAAGAGGCACATTTCTTTGGGAATATGTAGGAAAAATCGACAAGCCCCTTGTGGAGAAGACGCTGCTCACTTACCAAAGAAACGGGTGATAGCTCACAATGCTGGCATCTCGTTTGATCAGGAGCGTTGCAACGATAAGATCACTAAGATGATAATCTTACATGATTATCCACTTCATATTGTTGAACACCAAGGTTTCATTGATTTTGCGCGGACACTTCAACCTCAGTTCAATCCCCTGAGCTTTAATGCCATTGAAGGGGATTGTGTTGCAATGTACCTCAGAGAGAAGCAAAACCTCTTACATCTTATTAATGGAATTCCTGGACGTGTCAATCTCACCTTGGACTTTTGGACTTCAAACCAGAATTCGGCATATGTTTTTCTTCGAGGACACTTCATTGATGGTGATTGGAACTTACATCATCCCATTCTCAATGTTGTGATGGTGCCATTTCCTGATTCTGACAATTCCTTAAATCAGATTATATTGTCCTGCACAAGTGATTGGCATTTGGAGGGTCGGCTATTTGCGCTTGCACTTGATAAATTATTCTCAAATGAGACTGTGATGGGAAATCTGCGAGGTCTCCTCTCTTTTAAGAACCCTGTGATCTTCAATGGTCAATTATTAAGCCAGAACTGTTATGCTCGTGTGCTTAGTCGCCTTGCATTAGATGCTCTATCGGCAATGAAAGAAACTGTTGGTAAAATTCGTGAGAGTGTGAAGTATGTGAAATCTTCAGAATCTCATGAAGAGATGTTTTTCAAGCTAAAGCAACAGCTTCAAGTCCCTAGTACGACAGACCTTTTAATTGATGACCAAAATAAATGGGATACGGTTTACCAAATGCTTGCTGCTGCCTGCGAATTAAAGGAAGTCTTTGCTTGCTTGGATACCTCTGATCCTGATTACAGAATGAGTCTGACAATGGATGAGTGGAAGCAGGTGGAAACTCTCTGTGTATATCTAAAGTATTTGTATGAAGCAGCTAACATTTTAACCATCCAACCCTACCCAAGTGCAAACCTATTTTTCCCTGAAGTGTCGAAACTTCTTGTAGAGTTGACTCATGCGGCTTTCAGCCTAGATCCTTTTTGTAGTAGTTTGATTATGCCATTGCAAGAGAAGTTTGATCAGTATTGGAGAGAGAGCTGTCTGATCTTGGCAGCTGCTGTAGCCATGGACCCAAGGTGTAAAATGAAACTCGTGGAATCCACCTTTGCTGAGATATTTGGTGAGAATGCTGAGCCATGGTTAAGAACTGTTGAGGACGGTCTTCATGAACTGTTTGTTGAATATATCATACAAATGCTTCCTTGTACAGCGACAAGTGGTGATGAAGGGAACGAGGCTATGACAACGGCTGGGCCATGTCAAGAAGGGTCACTTGATGGATCTCTGTTTGCTGAAGATGGGTTTTCTGATATTGAATTTTATATATCTGACTTTACAGGTAACCACCAATTGAATTCAGAATTGAGTGAGTATCTGCAAGAACCTTTGGAGCCTATAGTACAAGAATTTGATATCCTGAGGTGGTGGAGAGTAAACGCATTGAAATACCCCACTTTGTCTAGAATGGCATCTGATATTTTGTCTATGCCAGTATCCACTCTTTCTGCAGCTTCTGTTTTTGACACAGACATTAGAAAAATGGATAGCTATAGGAGTTCTTTAGGCTCCCCAACTCTTGAGGCCATTATTTGTACCAAGGACTGGTTCCAGTATGAATCATTACCTATGGATGTTTCAAATGCTATTGTGAAAATGGAGTTTTAGAGATCAAAATCATCATTTAGCGATAGATTCTCAAGTAGCTATTAGATATTGACGTAGTGTCATTCAGGTCGATTAACTTCTGTGATTAAGGTCATATATATATATATATACATATTGTTTATAATTTAGCTTTGGTTATATTCTAGCCTCATTTTGGCTAAGACAATATTGGACACAATATATCTATCGAAATCTGAGTAATGAAAAACCTTACAGGTTTTAATGCCTTTTCAGTTTTCACTACACATTGGCCTATGGGTTTGGTGTGCTCGGTATAAAATAGATGCTTCAATACCATTTTCTGCAATTGACACCTCCCTTTTTCTTGGACACCAATTTATATTTCTTTTATTTTGAAAGTGTACAAGTCGAATTAATCGGAATGGATGTTTTACAAACCAACTGGATAGTGGTTTCTGTTGTCAAGCTGTTGTAACTTGCTCGTGAATATTGAAAATTATTTTGGTCAAGCTTATAAATATTGAATTAGTGATGTTAGGTATACAATTAAATTGTACAACAAATGCACACCACACATCATATACCTTGTCACCATTGGATTTGATGAATCGATGGAACGAGTAGGAGCCACACATCACATTCAATGGTAGTAAGGTGTGTAGTGTACATTTGTTATGTAATTTAATTATATACCAAATATCATTCATCTTGAATGAGCCTGACTATTTTAAGCTTGAACATGGTCAGAGACAATTGCTTCCACTCCTATTTTTCGTGGTCCTCGAGACGATTGCTTTTGCTTCTATTTTTTTTTTTGGTGGTCATTGGTACAATTGATTCTAGTCATTTTTTTCGTGGTCCTTGAGACAATTGCTTCTTATTTTTCAAACAATTAACATGATCAAAGGGAAAGACAAAAGGAGCCCATTGGTGGATGCATGTATAATATTAATTCCCCAATGCGCCTTAAGCCTTAGCTCCTTACATTTCCTGAAGAAACAAAGCAGCTCATTAGGCTCCAAGGCTGTAACTACCAATGGTTTTCCTTTTTTCTTTTTTTACCCTCATAACTATAACATAAAACAACCATTCATAGTTAAGTCACTAATGGGGAAGTAACATGGCCAGACCATAACCTCCTACATTTTCACGATCCTAACTATCACGAAAACATTCTAATTTTACTCGTTCGTTATTTCTGCCTAAGGTTTTTAGACAACGTTAAAAAATGACAATAATGCTATACAGATAGCACAAAAAACTCTTCATGCAAATAGTATGAATCAGTATTTTAGCCAATGAAAAGAAAGAATTTGGCAAAAGCATGACGTCAGTGATCAATTAGCACAGTTCATACTGCAATTACGAATATTAATTCCGTACCAAGAAAGTATTTCTGTGAAAATAAACGAGAAATCAGATCATCACCAAAGAAAGGCATTCCCCCCAGGAAATTTACGGGATCTAGGACAATTCTTCAAGCAATCCTAATAGTTCTCCACATCTACAACGGGTGCAAGATGCGCCACAAACATGGCAAAGACCACCCACAAATAACTCAGTTCCCGAACCAAGCATCGCGGTTTAAAAGTATAGTTGTGTTTATCGAAGTCAAGCTTTTTCCGACTCCCCAACTACAAGTGCTTCCCAAATGCGCACAGGCGGTGAGAATTCTAACCATGCTGAATTCGTTAATCACAGCAGTTTGACCAGCATTGACAATCGTCTAACAAGAAATATACGTGAAATTACATCTTGAGTGATCATGTGAGGATACCTAGTGCACAAGAGATGAGAAATAACGATAATTACAAAAACCGAAGGCGCATCCTACCTCCCAATTTTCTGGTTGAAATACTAGTATAGTCATAATTTGTGGACGCAGTCCGGACCAAGAGATCATGAAAACAACACATTAGACTACTAACCTAAGCTGGAGGAGCATAATAGCCTGTCGTGTTGTACGAGGGCAAAACAGTAGATAGCAAAACTATGTAAGCCAAACAGTTGCTACTTAGCTTTCCTTTTAGCACTCCTACTATTTTGACTGCTTTGAACTCTTTTCTTTGATTGCTTCTCGCCCCTAGCTTGTGCTGCTTTCTTCTCTTCAACTTGATCACCATCATCATCCTCATCAGTACCAGTATCATCATTGTCATCATCACTTTCCTCAGACTTTTTTTTGGAAGGCTTCCTTCCTTTAGCTCCTGCTTTTCTCCCCTTCTTTGATTTGAGACTTCCCAAATTATCCTCTTTGCCATTTGTTGGCTTCCCAATGTCATCATTGTCATCATCATCATCTACACTTTTTTTCTTTGAGGTTTGCCTTCTAGGCTTACCAGTGTCTTTTACATCTTGTGATCCACTTAGCTTTTGCAACTCTGGCACAAAAGCAGTTGTCTAGAGGCAACAGCATTTGCACATCAGAAATAAAGAAAACAATAACGAAAGACAATGAAGGGCAATGTTCAGAGTGGCATACCCGGCCACCAGCTGTAATGAATTCAATTTTTTTCCCTGCCATGACAAGAAAATGTCTAATGTTCAGAATGGCTCATGTAAGTTTTCATTATTTTTTTCTAGGATGGGAAGTACGGGACATTTCATCCAAAATGCAAGCAGACAGAAAGAAACACAGTATATTAAAAAAAAGAAGCAAAATAATAATAGATAAAATTCATTTTAAATTGATCCTGCAGCAGAAGTCAGGATGATAAAAACGAATATTAGCCACATTCAGGAACCCCCTTCAAAGCATTGCAGTTTTGAGAAAAACTGGAGATTGGCATACATTCTTCTCAGAAAACATGCATCAAAACGTAACAAAGCTTCAGTTACTACCTCTGCATTTCAAAATGGAACCTCCAATGATGCAATCATGATGCTTTAAAGTCTCTAATTTGAATTGATCAATATATAATATCTTAAAATTTCACATATAGTGTGAGCATTACCCAATAATATGAAGACACATACAAGATCTTTGGCTTTAATCTACAACTTACCATAACTGACAAAACAAGAGTACAAATTATGCCAAGCTAGGATTGACACATTATGGATGGATGCTTCAAGTTTCATTTTGATTTCGATAATAGTAAATCATGCCAAACGAGTACAAATTATTTAATATAATCTTTTAGGGAATTTCACATGAACTTAAGAAAATATAAGCAACATGAAACCTTGGTACGATTGAGATACCATCCATGTTGAACCAAAATATGTTTAAGATATTTTTTTAACACAAAGTGAGGAAGCAAACCATCAACAAAAGCCTTGCCGGGCTTCTTTTCACGGGAATGAAATATCCAACTAGAAGGAAACTGACTACTATCTGCTCCAACTTCAAGTGCTTTTTCAATGACCTGTAAAATGAATTTATTTATTAACTGATACATATAAGAGAAGTATTCCTCACCACTTATTTTTCCAGGCTTTTTTCCCCAACGATAATGAAATAACCATTCAAGAGGAAAATGGCTACATTCAGCATCAACTTCAACCGCAAATTGAATAACCTACAGTTTTATCCTCTATTCTTCCATGAACTATACAAATTTGATAAACTAGCTTCTAAGAAGAAATCAGCATTCCCCACCTCGTTAATGGATTTGTACAAAGTTGAGCAGCTTTCTTCAGACAGGCTAGAAGCTACTTGCCGTGGATGGATTCGTGCCTGTAATAACAGAAATAAGGTATTAACAAATCTTTATAATTTGATCTATATCCAACCTTAGATGGATACTTTATTAACTACTAACTACAAAAGGATGCAAGGAAAATACTACATACTGTGAAATGCATAAGTTCCAAAACAAATTGAAGCTACTCATAACAAATACCAATGCAGAAACAAAAAAAAAGAAAAATTAGAATACAATAACAAGAATTTTACCATGTGATAGACATTTCTTTATGGCGAATCTGAGATGCAACATTGACTTTTTGGAGAGGGGTTTCCCCTTATTATTGCATGGCAACACGGAATAGATATAACTAAAAAGAAATCTTCATACTAATAAGACACCGACACTAATGAGCATCATTCCCAACATATTTCTACCAAAGTAAAACAGGATTTGAAGTCATCATCTTCTAGATGTAACATAACCAAGGAAATGGTATTAGGTATTTAAAAAACAATAGAATACATGTATTTAGTCTTGAATTCATATGTGATCAAAGCAAAGGTTATCCACATACGACCATAGAATTAAGCCATATACTGTGTCTAAAACCCAAATTGAGAAATCTGATATATTCAACTATAAACATAACTGTAGAATCTCAAAGATTCAACACCATTGACAAAATGAAGGTTGTACTGACTTGGTAGAGCACTTCATCTGCAACCCAATTACCAATGCCTGAAATAAAGCTCTGCAAAGATTGGAAAATTAAGAGCTCTTATAAATTATACCATATGAATAATCTTTGGGAAGTGATAAAGGTAAGCACTTAATACTTGATCAAGTAATAAAGGCTTGATTTCAGTTTTCTTCTTGTGCAAAGACTTAGTGAACTCCTCAAGTGTTATGGGTTCAAAAAGTGCATCAGGACCAAGCTCAGATATGGGAGGCACTGATGTTGGCTATATCAAGCGAAAAAATTGAGGTTAAGAATAAACCACTTAAAAAATTAGATGTTGATAAAAATAGCAAAGTGGGGTCAGAATACATCTTTAAGCAAGCGAACTCTAGCAAATCGCCTTTTGTCAGTGAAAGACAACTCCAAACCATCATCAAGCTGCAACAATGCAATTTATTTTGGTTAATACTGGTAGGAAGTTCATGGGTTCATCTAATGGCAATACTAGTTGCACTAATGTTTATTCTAATGAAAAACAGGCAGCAAATTGACAATAAAACCAATTTTCTCACAGCATGAAACCAAGTTTTATGGAAGTAGACAAATTAATCTGAATAAAATGTTATAATTGGACGTGCCACAAACAGAATCCAGGCTACTCTAACATCTAGTGCACTTGCATCTTCCACCTGAATAAAGGCTTTACAAGTCCACAATTAAAACAAAAAGTCCATTAAAAAAAAAAACAGAGAGCAAGCATTTTCATCTTTTTGCCATAAATAAAATGGAATTGATTTTGTCATCAAATCAAAATTGCAGTTTTTAATTCCAAGAGGTTATAAGTTCAAATATTGATATACTTCTAGCATTCCACTCATCAATGGAATAACAATGCTAACCTCAATGAAAAACTTTGAATATTTTGAAGGCCACTCATCCTCATCCTTTACAGCAGACCTACAAGCATGTTTACATCATTAAAAATGATCAGTTAAGGACTTGCATGTGCAGAATTATAGTCGTGAAGTAGGTCAAGTAACATTGAAAGCTTGAACAATTCTATGCACTAAGACATGAATACCAAAATCAACATCAAATAAACAACTTGGTACATAGAAGGATAAAATAAATTAACACAAGGCTTTGAAGCATCTTCTTTAATAAAACTAATAAAAGATGGATGCATGAGAAACTATAGCAGTTGAGCTCTGCAATATATAGCACTAAGGTCTTTTGAGAAAGAAAAAGAACAAGAACCCCTGTATTCTAAACTTGAAAATGAATGATAATCAGAAATTCTATGGCATCAAATCTTCAGAAACTTCAGCTTAAATCATTGGAACTTGTGAAACAAACATGCCTTAACAGAGCCACAGTAGCCTCACCTTTTATACTTTGTTACTGCAACCCCCTTAATGTATATAGCACCGGCCATGCCTGAAACAAACAGTAGACACGCATTAAGTTGTCTTGCCACCTATATCTGGTGGATGGATGTATGTGTGCACCCTGCACGGGCGGGCGGGTGGGCGGGCGGGCGTGTGTGTGTGTGAGAGAGAGAGAGCAAACTCAGCACAAATACGTACTGAATTTTCCTATAAACTAGTGGAGCCATAAGACAGAAGCGCCTAATGAGACATGGACAAGGAAAGCACAAAAGTTAAAATTATTCTCACTTCTCAGTTCCCACCTCTCATCAAATTGTAATATGAAAATTTAGTTATAGCCACATCCATTATTATCTGATTATTATCATCTCTTCTGAGACCCTTACTTCATCTTTCTCTTACACATGGTTTATTTTCTTCGTGAAAAAAAATACTCTCCAATAATCTACTTCATTGTTACTCAAGGAGACCAACTCTTCTAAAAGCTTAAGAAGCTAGCTGCAAGCGAAAAATGGTTGTTTTCTCTACCAGTTGCCATACACTACCAATAATCAAGCAACACCAAAAGCCAAAAAAATAGTCAAATTATAATTTGAGCTCGAGTCTTTACTTTTTTTCCTTTGAAAGCATAGACATCAACATCACCGAGCTGCGCTACAATAATATCAGAAATGACGCGAAGGACTAACTAAGGTTTCAGGAATTTCACAACAATTCTAAACCGCGACAGCAGCAAAGGATAGAGAGCTACTACTAGGGTTTAAAGAAATACTAATAACGAGGGGGGGAGAGAGAGAGAGAGAGAGTACCGAATTGGAAAGAAGGAAAGGGAGGGGAATCAAGGTGAAGCCACATGTTCTTTCCCTTGCGGCGAGCTGCGACGATGGTCTTGCCAACGACGGAAGCTTCGAAGTCGGAGGGAGAGACACCGTCGATGACTTTGGGATCATCGGCGACAACACATTTGGCTATCTTCTTTCCAACACAGTTATCCTCCACCGCCCTCCTCGCCGCCTCTACCTCTGGAAGCTCCGGCATTGCACTCTCACTCTGCGATGCTATGTCCTTTTCCCGCCTTCTTTTTTGGGTCTTACGCTACCTGCGCACTACTTCTGAGGCATTCATAAGCTTACTTTTTGCTGGGTTCCTGTGCCGTTGAGATCATGTCCCTTGCTGTCACTGCATGCCAACCAACGGTTCAGATTCACTCCCTTTCGGAATTTGGATCCTGGCCTAGTATTTGCTTCTGGGTTGGGTTTGGGCTCGCTCATTCTTCTTCCATTTTCTGGCAGGATCAACAATCCAACTTTTCAGACCAAAAAAAAAATCCAACATTTTACTTCTCACCGAAAACCAAAAAATAAAAAATAAATCCAACTTACTAAATTTTCCTCTTTGGCATGTTTAATGTTGATTAATTTACAAGACCAAAAAAATATTTATTAATTTAATAATTATTATAGTGACAAAGTTGGAAAAGTGAAGAGACTTTTGACTTGCGATTTTGTGATAATAATAATCAAAGTAAAAGGGAATTACGTTTTATTTTCACGTACTCTCACGTGTTTTTTAATTATATATTTAGGTATAAATTCCATTGTGAATTCTTCGGTCTCACTTTCTGTATTGGTAATAGTCAACAACATTTACCATACACGGTGCAAATTAAATGTATTTTAGAAAGACACATAAATGAATTGATTATTGCACAAGCACAATTCGGCACGAATTGCAACAACACAAATGCATGCAAACAGGATAATATGGAACCGATGAAAATATAACATTTGCCGAAATCATCGATGGATTTGGAGTTGAAATTTGTTGACATGAACATCGGTAATACCACGCATTAATGCCTATGCATGTTTTCAAATCTCAAAAAAATGATTCTACTATTATATTGGTAAATCATGCTAGTAGTACTTTCTTTCTTGTCTCTAGTTCTTGGTCGCGTACTACACAACATAGTTTTGCTTGTACACTCTGGAATTTGCACGTGAAAGTCGAAGTCAAATGTTAACCAAGTAGCAAAGTTTGATGCCATTTCCGCTATGGCACTATTTAATAAAGCAGCTACCAGCTGTGTACTCGTCGCATGGACTTCAATGTTCACACAATTTCACTCCAAATCCTTCATTTTTCTTCTCTTTGCACAAAAATTTAAACCCACAAATAAATCCTTATATAATCTTTTGGGTGAAAGATTGTCATGATCCAACCTAGATCGTGATCGACACATAATGAATCTCATCCCCACGTAAGCTTACTGGGTGACGTGTCTCTCTAAATACATAAAATAATACAATATCATACTTAAAATATAATTTTTTTCCCCAAAACCTTATCATTTTCTCTAATCAAAACATAATATTTAAATTCATAAAATCAGAAGAATTTAATGTTTAAACTCCAAAATCGTCTTAACACAAATCTGTAAATCATAAAATCCTAAACCGTTTCAGTATATAGTATAAATCTTAAATCTAAAAATCTACTTAACACTTGAAAACTGAATCACAAATACCCCTCTGACTTATTACATAAACTCAAATCAAACTTTACCACTTTAAATTCATACTTGTAAACTGAAAACATATACATAACTATTCAAATATTGAAATCAAATATATAATCTAAAATAATGCATGGCTCGGATTCTGCTTGCATATCTACTGGAGCACTCTACTCTAACAAGACTCTAAGCTAAGCCTTACTCCAAAGTAAGACTTACTACTGAGAATAACTGTGTCTGCTAAACAGAAGGTTGAGTAACATCTGTGCTTACAGCTATGAAAAGGAAAAGAGATGGGTGAGTCAATGGATTCAGTGAGTGAGCTCTCACCCATCACCCACATGGAACAACCAAGGAATATACATAATGCAATATACACGCAATAATCATAAACCATTGGATATATTTACATACAAAGCTATATAGGAAAACGCTTTTCATTTCATAAATTCATAACACAAGCATTTATAAACTCATAATCAAACATGAAATCATTTTAACTAAGGGTGCTGCAGAGGATTAAAAAATAATATTTGCTAAACATGATAAATACTTATATAATAACAAAACCTGTAAAATCATAAGCTGAAACATTGTACTCAATCTCTGGCGAACAAGAGCACTTGTTGAAATCATAATAGTCCATGTCAAATAAGCTATAGGCACCTAACTAGGTCCCATTTTCCGTATATGCCACCATGGCCATTTACTAGGTTTACTTCCATGGCTGCTCAATAATATTGCCTCCCTGATTGTTTATTGGGTTTGCTTATATGGCTATTAAATACTATTGCCTCCATGACTATTTGATTCTATTGCCTCCATGGCCGTTTAACACTACTCACGATACATAACCTAGTTGAAAATAAATAAAAACAACAATGCTGAAATTTCATAAGTAAAGGGTGAGTTCTCAGTCTCTCGTGAACAAGAGCCCTTAAATTCTTAGTACTCTGAGAATTCTAGATTTATATAACTCTAACAATCTATCTTTAGCATAATTGTATATGTGAAAATCGTGTCAAAGGGATCACCAGCTTGTAGGCATCTCGATTTCAAACTCACAAAATATGTATCTAGCAGTCGCTAAGAATCATACTGGATTCCATACCTCTTGATATCACAGGACTGAAGTTCTACTCCATATCTTAAACTAACATTTTTCCATGTACTTGATAAATCTAAAATCATAGTTCAAACACTAGGGTTTATAATCACAATAACTTGAAAACCATATAACATATTTATTTATAAAGCTGGACCATACTCTTGTTTCACATTTCTCTAATAGTATAAATAAATATATTAACTGGATATTCTGAAACATAACTTAAAATCTTAAAACTTAAATATATAGTAATATCAAGAATCCCATAAAAACATATTCAGTAAAATAGTCATCTTGCTACAATACATATTTTCTTAACCATGTAAAACATTTTCCATAGCACACAATATAACAATTGTGTTCCCATGGTTTTCTAAAACTCATTTCTTTCATGCCATCATCATAAATCATAATTTTACTAGCTTTGTATAACTTGTAAAATCATACCCATATCATTTCCATCTCTAACTACATGTTTGACAATCATAATGCATCAAACATAATTATCATGGCTAAAATAAGGTCATGAATTTGAACCTACTCACTTGAAAGGGGAGAACAAGAGATGACAATACCGACGAAGCTCCATAGAGCGAAGACGGCATCAACAACTACTATAGAGCAACCATAAACTCTAGATCAACTTCTAACATCCTCTAGATAGCTCTAATATAACTCAAACAACATTAGGGGAGCACCCTCCCCCCTACTTGACAACAATGGGAGAAAATAACAACCCAACCCATAGAATATGAAAAGAAGGAGAAAAAGGAAGTATAAACCAACAACCAAACTCCCTTTGAAGCTTGGGGGAGGTGGATTTGATAGAGGATGAGAGTGGAAGGGGAAGAAATCATCCTAAAGGGGTTAGGGCTTGAGTTTCTACTTCTGGGAAGAGAGAAACCCAAGTTAGGGCATATATAGGGCTCATTAAATGAAACTGTATCGTTTTACATTGTTTCTGCTTCACTAATATTGCTATAGCAATCACATAGCAATAATCACATATTGTGACCACAATAGCGGTCCTAGACGACTATACCAGTGACAATAAACTCTGGTTCAGCACATTTGGGTCATTCTGACACTTGGGTTGTCTTAATATTCACTTATTTTACTCTCTATTAACTTTAAAACATAGATGTGAATAAGGAAATACCTCAATTTGGATTCAAATAAAATATCATAAAAATAAAAATCCCAACAAATCAAAATCCAAATTTTGAGTTTTATTTTAAATTCGGTAATCTTCAAGATTTTCTAAACTTGTAGGCTAAAATTGAAATATTTAAAAGTTTCATAAAATTCATTAAAAATCACTCTCTGACTTATTTTCTATTTAGGAGCAATTACCAGGACTTTTTATCCCAAAAATGTAGCTCTATCATATAGCCTTCCAAGGAAGTGTAGGATCCAAACTAGGTGAAATTTAGTACTCGGTAATATGGGTGGGACTCAGCGGATCTTGAGGCTGTATGAAAAAAAAAAAAATCTATTGACATGTGTACCTCAGGTATCACAAAGATAGTTTGGTATGCACAAGTGTTTGGGAGTTTGAAATGATTCAGCCATTTAGACTGTTAGATCGATTTTAATGAAGATTTAATGACCAATATTTCACCTGTCCTTTTCTGTTGTGAAATTTGCACGAGATAACTCAAGTTTTTAGTTTTGTGAATAAGTCTCTGTTGTCCATTGACAAATCACAACATTAGCACTAGAAACTGGAAAGCATTAATATATGAAGCAAAATAAACCCTAACGGAGGAGAGATAAAAGAAAGAGAGATGAGGCAAGCGGGTAGAGGAGCACTAGTTGATAGAGGTGGCCACAATAAAGACCAACATGTCACCGTGCTAAAGTTTCGAATGCTAACTTTGCCATCAGCAGTCTCTTGGTGTCACCACCCACCTACGGAGTGTGACCGGCACGTGAGGATTTGGGTCCCCACGGAAGCCTCTGGTAACGTAACTGACTAATATGCATAAATAATCCAAATTTATTCAAAATATCTCAAGTTCAACTAAAACTTCAATAATATGAAATTGTTCTCAAAACATAAATTCTGAACATAAATTTGCATAAAATCCATATTATAGGCCAAAGCCAAACATAACAAAACAATTAACAGAAATTCTGAAAATATATCATGCATGTCCGGGGATCCTGCCTACACAATTTATTGGAGCACTACTAGACTGACATAATTGACAATAAGCTCCACTCCAAAGCGAAGCTCACCAAGGAAGTCAGTAGCACAACTCGAGGATCCTGTGGTACAACCAAATCAGAAATGTATCTGTAGGGAAAGGAAAAAAGAGGGGTGAGTTCATCAAAACTCAGTGAACGAGCCTCCACTCACAACCCACACGAGACAATAACAAAATACATAACATATACATGCAACTGATGTGAAATATATTACATATATAATTACATATAAATTAACTGAATCTATGGCAATAACTAGTAGAGAAACATGAATTATTCTATACATAATTATCTGAGCTGAATAGCTAAATCTGAGCCAATGGCTAATCTGATGGGCACCTAACTAGGTCCCACAAATGGACACCTCACTAGGTTCCTTATTGTGGGTGAGCTAGTCCTCTAGCGGACCACTTGGTACCAAGGTTAACGATCAATCCTGCGGTAGATTAACTCACTGATCTGTTTCTCACTAATTAATATAAAATAATTTGTTCATAAACCAAATAAATATAAAAGCTCTGAATTCATATAATTCTAACAATTTGACTGTAGCATAACTGAAATTCTAAAATCATGCCCAAGGGATCACCAGCTTGTAGACATAATGATTTCAGTAATCAATAGAATATGTATCTGACAATTGTTATGAATTATACTTTATTCAATACTTTCAATAAATCACATCGATATTCTAAAATCTTCATAGGAAATACATAGTCTGAAAACATGATAATTAATATATCTACTGTAAACATTAAACTAAAGTCTCACAATTTCATAAACTAGGAAAAAGATATTCTATAACACGCAAGGTATCAATTATGGTCCCATGTGTTTTGCTAAAATGATTAATTTTCATGATAACTGTAAAAGTAATAATATTTCTAAAACAGGCATAATTATAACAATATATTCTCTTGACATAAATCATTCTAAAATTTCATAAATAATTTATATAATATGAAAAAATATTAATAATGACCAAAAGTATGATCATGAGCTTAAACCCACTCACCGTTGATAGTCGTGAGTGTGCTTATACTAATAACTTTACTCTGAAGTATTGGAATGATACAAATAACCAATCTCACAGATTAAAAGAAAGGAGCGTCACAACGTCCCAAGAGAGGATTAGCTAGGCTCACTGAAGCTCGGCCATGAAGATCATGAACTTGACAAGAGATGAGTTCGGCTAAGAAGATGTTTGGTTTAGAAGAGGTTTGACTTAGAGGAGGTGGAAACAAAACTTAGCAAAATGAAACTAAACATTTCTTACACATACACACTCCTACACTCATATATTTATACACAAATATAATAATCATGAATAATATTAGTGTTATTTGTCTACACTTAATAATAATAATAAATATTATTAATGCTTACTACACTTAGTAATTATAATGTTAAATAATAATAATGCTAACTACACTTAGTAATAATAATTATAATACTAGCTACACTTAGTAATTATAATGTTAAATAATAATAATGCTAGGTACACTTAATAATAATAATGCTAATGCTAGCTACACTTAGTAATAATAATGTTAAATAATAATAATTCTAGGTACACTTAATAATAATAATTATAATGCTAGTTACACTTAGTAATTATAATGTTAAATAATAATAATGCTAGGTACACTTAATAATAATAATTATAATGCTAGTTACACTTAGTAATTATAATGTTAAATAATAATAATGCTAGGTACACTTAATAACAATAATGCTAATGCTAGCTACACTTAGTATTATTAATATTAGTGGCATATATCTAGACTTGATAATAGTAATGACTAATATTAATGCTAACCACACTTAGTAATTATAATGTTAAATAATAATACTGCTAGGTACACTTAATAATAATAATTAATAATAATAATAATAATAATAATAATAATTCATAATAATTATAATTTCTTTATTTGGGATATCACACTTGGCTTCTCTGACTAGGCTCATGTGAAGGAAAAATTATTGGCCTTTGTTTCGTGTAACCAACTTGGTCCTAGCAAAAACTGTAACATATGAACAAACTCCATAAAAAAAATTATTTTTTTGGTAAAAAACAGGGCAAACACGAACCATATTGATTCCGTAATATGTTGTTATTTTTAATGGATGTGAACATGTCCTAAGTATAACATTGTTAATTTTGTTGATATTATTTTTATGCCTTATTTGGATAGGTATGGTGAATGCTTTAAGGTTTTTTGAAAGTTGTACCAATGGGTTTATTGAATGTCAATCAGCTGCTTTATGTGTTTGCTACGTATGAAAAACATAGCTTGTAAAGGCAATAGTGGGATGTTAGTGATGATGATAATGGTGAAATTCCATAAAGTCAAAAGTGTTTTTTTTTTTAAAAAAAGTAGTCAAAGATGTTAATCCATATAAGGTATGAGGAATTTTGTCACTTTTAAGTATAATTGTACATAAGTTTATTTTTATTGTAGAAATTTATGTTATTACTGTCCAACCTTAAACTATATGAAGATTGATTTTTTTTTTCTTTGAATTCAAATGTTACATAAGCAACATCCACTTCTCAATCAAATTGATTTCCATACTTTATATCTCGTAGTGCCTTGTCACATGACTCAAACTTTGGTGGACTCATGTGTTACGACTTGACTTGGGCACGTGACCGGCACGTAAGAAACCCCATTCCTATGTAAGTTTCGTGACTGATATCATTTCTATATGCATATTTGAATTATGAAAAATCCATAAAATAGTTCTCTTTCTACATACAAATCATCTGCTATTAAAATGATATCTATAAAACTAAAATATCATAGTATCTTTCAAAGGCTAACATTATGATATAACGATATATGCATGAAGTTCTTTACATATAAAGTGTCTATGAAAAGTATAGATTATACAATCCAAATAACATCTTAACAAACAAGACTATGCAAAATGTAACCATATCCTACAATCTGAGATCTTGCCTGCATTATATTGGAGCACATCTAGAGCAGAGTACCAGACACCTCACCTACTAAGTTCAGTAACTAAAATCTAACACTACTAGGAGGAAGATGGTATGAAAGTATCCGCAATAGCTATGATATCTATTAAAGAGAGAGAGAGAGAAAAAAAAACAACAAAGAGGTAAGTTTTGTAACTAAAACTCAATGAGTGAGTCCTCATTTGGAACCCCCTTCATGGGACACCGATAGAAGATAAACTACACCAGAATAATAGTAATATTAATAAAGTATCAAAATATTTCATAATTATAATCAAGTTATCAAATCTTAACTTTCTATAAATTAACCTAATAGTACTCGAATAGAGAAACAGTAATCTCTGTACTGGTTAAGCACAATGTTTGTGACGTAATAAAACTCTGAATATCAAATCTCTTGTCACATCTGGGCATTATGTATCATCGTCCCCAGTGTGACAATAAATTCTGTTACCTCTGACTTAGGTCTATATGGTACCAAGATTAACAGATTAACTGCTATTAACACATAGCATGTTACTATATAGTTACTGCCAACTAGACTAGAAATCTCATTCTTTTCTCTATCATTCATAAAGTCTTCTATCCTATATATGGTTCAAAATTTCTCTTTATATAACAATATGCAGTACCAAAATCACATAATCGTAATATCAACTCTAAATAATGCAATTCACAGGGTAATTGCAGAAAAACTCAACCTCAATAGTGGGTGCCCCACGGTTTTCAAGAAAACAAATTTTCTTATTGAAAACCAATAGTTCATAACATAGTATTTCACATAAGTCTCAGTAGTTCACAAAAAAAACTCTAAAATCATATATAATCTCATGTCTTATGTGAAAATAAACAAAATGAGTAACATAAAAGTTACAGATACGAACCCACTCATCTGGAGTGGCAGTAGACACAATAATAGCACTAGCAGAGTTCTGGGAAGTAGGAACGACACCCGCATTTACCATTAAAGCAATAGAATTCTAGATTAGCCTTTAAATAACTCAAATCTATACTAATTATACTAGAGGACCTTCATTTATTGAACCTTTGAGGAACCATTAAAAATTCCCCTAAAACAAGAAGGAAATTGAGAAAGGAAAGCAAAACCAAAATAATCACATACCCTAAAGCTTGATAGATCAGAAATTCAAGTTAGATTTGAAGAAAAATGAAGTTTTGGGTGAAAGAAGGTAGGGGAACGAAGATTTTTTGAGCTTGGGGTGTTAGTGTGTTCTGAACCTCGAAATGAGGTTTTTTTTTGTTGAAATTTTTAGCATTACAGCGCTAATCAGAGCGCATAATTTTTTCCTACTAACACCGTCTTATTGTTCTAGGACCATTCCAGCTTTTCAGAATGGTTTTCTCACTTATTTACATTTATTAAGTTAATGTCCTCATTTATTTTATTCTCCATTAACTTTAAAACATAAAGGTAAATAAGAAAATACCCTTATTCGGATTCAAATAAAACATCCAAAAAACCAAAATCTTAACAAATCAAAATCCAAATTTTGGATTTTAGTTCAAATGCAGGAATTATTACAATTTTATAAGCTCTTAAGCTAAAAGTGGAATGTTTAAAGGTTCTATAAAATTTATTAAAAATCACTCTTTAACTTATTTTTCTCTAGGAAATAATTTTCTAAACTTTTGATCACAAGAAAATGGTTCTATTATATAGCCCTCCAAAGGCGTGTATGATACAGATTTAGTGAAATTCAGGACTCAACTTCAAATTAGGGTAACTGGCACCCTTTTTGGTTCGAAAAAAAATTCTAACTTTTTTTTATTTAAACTAGGGTATTACATTGTGATACTCGGTGTACACATGTCAGTATACAAGTTCTGTACGGCTTCAAGGTCCCCGGGACCCACCTATGTTGCCGGGTCTAGGATCTCACTAAGTCTAGAGCTTACACCTCCTTAGAGGGCTATATAATAGAGCCACATTCTTGGGATTAAAAGTCCTAGTAATTACTCTCCAAAGAAAAATAAGTTAAAGAGTGATTTTTAACAAATTTTAGGAAACATCTAGACGTTTCATTTTTAGCCCACAAATTTAGAAAATCGTAAAAATTCCCGAATTTGAACTATAACTCAAAAATTGAATTTTGATTGGTTGGGGTTTTAATTTTTTGATATTTTATTTGAATCCAAATATGAGATATTTTCTTATTTACATTTATGTTTCAAAGTTAATGGAAAGTAAAATAAGTGAGTATTGAGATAACTCATATCCTTAATGACAGGAAAAATACTAAAGTTAGACTTTGTTGTCATCGCTATAGCAATCCAGGATTGTTATAGTGGTCACAAGAATGTATTTCATGGGTGTGGGTGTTCTGAAGACCGCTATAGCGGTCACAAGTGACCGTTTTGGGGACATGATGGCTCTGACCCCTATAGCGGTCCCCTTGGAGTATGAACAGTATGAAACGGTGTTGTTCCACTTATTGTGATGTCCTTCATTTTATAAAACCCTCCCCCACTTTTTCTTTCCCATTTTTCGAACCAGTAACCCTAACCCCCCATTTTTCTCTCATCTACTCTCAATCCCACTTGAATCTAGCTCCCCTAATCATCAAGTTAAGTATATGTTGTAAGATTTTATCTCCATTTTCACTATTCTTTCACATTCTTGATATGAGTATTGTTATTTCTCTCATTGTTGTCAAGTAGGGGTGCTCCCCAATGTTGTTGGAGTTAGTTCAGGGTAATCTAGAGCTACCCATAGATCTTTGATGAGTTTTATGGTTGTAATGGTAGACATTCCTCCTCAGAGTCCCCATTAATGCTAACACCATCACTTCCTCCCTTTCATGTGAGTGGGCTCAAACTCATGACCTTAATTCATTATTATAACTATATTTTATGCATGATGATTGTTAAATATGGTATTAGAGATGAAAGTATGAATATATGTATATACATGATTGTGCAAAGCTATGACTTCGAATATATAGCATGAAAATGAAATTTAGGAAACCATGAGACTATGATTGATAGATTGTATATTATGAAAATGTTTTATGTTCAACTCTAAGATATTTATCACAAGAATGTATGATTCAATAAGTTACTATTTTATCAAATATGTTTTGAGAGTTTATGATATCTTTATGCTTCAAGACTGGAGATTTCAAAATATGATTTTAGAGTATTAATTAATATATTAATACATGATAGAGAAATGTGAAACAAGAGCATGACCGAGTTTTATGAATAAATATGTTATGTGATTTCTGAGTTATTATGGTTATAAACCCCAGTGTTTGAACTATGATTTTAGAGTTATCAAGTATGTGGAAAAATATGTTAGTAATGCTAAGAGGTACAGAATTTAGTATGATTCATAACAACTGTCATATATATGCTTTATGGGCTTGAAATCGAAATACCTACAAGCAGTGATCCCTTGGGCTCGATTTTTCACAGCCACAATTATGTTAAAGTCAAATTGTTAGAGTTATATGAGTCCAAAACTCTTAGGGTACTAAGAATTTAGAGGCTCTTGTTCACCAGGGACTGAGCATCCATCCTTCAGATTGAAATAATTTTATATGTATCCAAATATTTTATGATTTTAAGAGTAGAATAATTAAATAGAGTTTTAAACCCAGGAAGAGCCAGAACAGAGTTTTAGAAAAACAATTAGTTTTTATGATTTAGATACTAAACGGTAGCTATAGAGAAATAAATAGTGAGTTAATGACTGGGGAAAAACAATCGTTAACCTTATTATCAAGTTGTCCAGATGACAATCTCATAAAGCAGATAATGGAATCTGTTTAGGTGTCCACATTAGATCCCTAGTAAGGCCTGTGTCTGGCACTGATGGAGCATAAAGGACAATCCTGTTTCTCTATTATAATACTATTATGTATATTTTCAGAGATTATTTATGATTTCAGAAAATATTTGATTTAAAAGCTACTATGTATATGCATGGAAAATAATTTCTCGGTAGGCTAAAAATTTAGAGATATTTTTCTATGAAATTATAAATACAGAGATATCTTTTCTATATGTAGTTATGAATATGAATGTCAAATGGTTTATGATTGTTACATGTATACTGCATTATGTATATTCATTAGTTGTCCCATGTGGGTGATGGGTGAGAGCTTACTCACTGAGTCCGTTGACTCACCCCTCTCCTTTCCTCCTCATAGTTGTAGATACAGATCTTGCTCAACCCCTATTGCAGACGTAATTTTTGTTCGTAGTGGTGAGTCTTACTTTGGAGTAAAGCTTACTTTATAGTTTTGTTAGAGTAGAGTGCTCCAGTAGATGTGCAGGCAGGATCCTAGTTACGCTTGTATTTTGATATATTATGGTATCTTTAGAGATTAAGTATGTAATTGAATTTTTAAATGTGGTTAGAAATTTATGTGATGAACTAAAGATGTATTTGTAATTCAGTTTTTGAATGTTAAGGATTTTTAAGTTTAAGATTAATTCTTTGTACTGAGACAATTATAAATTCTAGATCAGTAGAGTTGGATAAGAGTTTTCAGAGATTAAATTATTGAATATTTTCAGTTTATGAAATTAAACATTATGTTTTAATTAGAGAAAAATGCTAGAGATATCAAAGAGATCACATTTTAATTATTATATTTATTGATAAATTAAGCATTTAGAGAGACTCAGAGGTTGCGAGGTTTACATGAGAGGTGGGATTCCTCACGTGCCGGTCATGTTCCCTAGTCGGGTGGTGACATACATTATGGCTCTTATCAAATGAAAAATCTTTTCTTCACCTCAAATTTTCCTTCACAAGCATAATTACATCCTCTGGCAGACTAACTTTGATTTGGACTGTCCTCGACTCTGAATACCTTGTCATGCAATCGATGCTTTCAAGTATGTAGTCAATGGGAAAAGAAAGCTTTTCAACATTGCAAACAAAAGACAAGACCCATTTATCACGTTTTTAAGACGTAGCTTAAATGATGTGGGGTGATTTTGAAATTAAGAACCCAGAACACCACAGAGTCTAAAACAAGTGCAAAACCAAATTATCCGTCACCCATCTTTCGTTGTGTTCTTTCTTTTGTTATCATTTGTTAAGTTGCACAACAAAAGATGTTTTTCTTCATATGATGACAGCTTGTTCATTTGATGAATAAAATTTGTTGCATATCTGTCACGACCCACCTACAGAGTGTGACCGGCACGTGAGGATTTGGGTCCCCACGGAAGCCTCTGGTAACGTAACTGACTAATATGCATAAATAATTCAAATTTATTCAAAATATCTCAAGTTCAACTAAAACTTCAATAATATGAAATTGTTCTCAAAACATAAATTCTGAACATAAATCTGCATAAAATCCATATTCTAGGCCAAAGCCAAACATAACAAAACAATTAACAGAAATTCTGAAAATATATCATGCATGTCTGGGGATCCTACCTACACAATTTATTGGAGCACTACTAGACTGACATAATTGACAATAAGCTCCACTCCAAAGCGAAGTTCACCAAGGAAGCTGTAGCACTACTACGGAGGATCCTGTGGTACAACTGAAACTGTAGCTGTATCTGTAGGGAAAGGAAAAGAGAGGGGTGAGTTCATCAAAACTTAGTGAGCGAGCCTCCACTCACAACCCACACAGGACAATAACAAAATACATAACATATATATGCAACTGATGTGGAATATATTACATATATAATTACATATAAATTAACTAAATCTATGACAATAACAGTAGAGAAACATGAATTATTCTATACATAATTATCTGAGCTGAATAGCTAAATCTGAGCCAATGGCTAATCTGATGGGCACCTAACTAGGTTCCATAAATGGACACTTCACTAGGTTCCTTATTGTAGGTGAGCTAGTCCTCTAGTGGACCACTTGGTACCAAGGTTAACGATCAATCCTGCAAGTTAACTCATTGATACATTTCTCACTAATTAATATAAAATAATTTGTTCATAAACCAAATAAATGTAAAAGCTCTGAATTCATATAATTCTAACAATTTGACTGTAGCATAACTGAAATTCTAAAATCATGCCTAAGGGATCACCAGCTTGTAGACATAGTGATTTCAGTAATCAATAGAATATGTATCTGACAATTGTTATGAATTATACTTTATTCAATACTTTCAATAAATCATATCCAATATTCTAAAATCTTTATAGGAAATACATAGTCTGAAAACATGATAATCAATATTTCTACTGTAAACATTAAATTAAGGTCTCACAATTTCATAAACTAGGAAAAAGATATTTTATAACACGCAATGTATCAATTATGGTCCCATGAGTTTTGCTAAAATGATTAATTTTCATGATAACTATAAAAGTAATAATATTTTTAAAACATGCATAATTATAACAATATATTCTCTTGACATAAATCATTCTAAAATTTCATAACTAATTTATATAATATGGAAAAATATTAATAATGACAAAAAATATGATTATGAGCTTAATCCCACTCCCCGTTGGTAGTCGTGAGTGTGCTTCTACTAATAACTTTACTCTGAAGTATTGAATGGTACAAATAACCAATCTCATAGATTAAAAGAAAGGAGCGTCACAACGTCCCAAGAGAGGATTAGCTAGGCTCACTGAAGCTCAGCCATAAAGATCATGAGCTTGACAATAGATGAGTTCGGCCAAGAAGAGGTTTGGTTTAGAGGAGGTTTGACTTAGAAGAGGGGGAAGCAAAACTTAGCAAAATGAAACTAAACATTTCTTGCACATACACACTCATACACTCATATATTTATACACAAATATAATAATCATGAATAATATTAGTGCTATTTGTCTACACTTAATAATAATAATAAATATTATTAATGCTAACTACACTTAGTAATTATAATGTTAAATAATAATAATGCTAACTACACTTAGTAATAATAATTATAATGCTAGCTACACTTAGTAATTATAATGTTAAATAATAATAATGCTAGGTACACTTAATAATAATAATGCTAATGCTAGCTACACTTAGTAATAATAATGTTAAATAATAATAATACTAACTACACTTAGTAATAATAATTATAATTAATATTAGTGCCATATATCTAGACTTAATAATAATAGTAACTAATATTAATGCTAACCACACTTAGTAATTATAATGTTAAATAATATTAGTGTTAGGTGCACTTGATAATAATAATACTAATGCTAGCTACACTTAGTAATAATAATTATAATTAATATTAGTGGCATATATCTAGACTTAATAATAATAATAACTAATATTAATGCTAAATACACTACTTATTATAATTCATATTCTAACTATAATGCATTAGCACTACTAATTATAATATCTACTCTAACTACAATGCATACTACACAACTAACTAAAATGAATATTCTATCTATAATGCATATGTATGCACACGGTTTGCTATTAACTATAATAATAATAATAATAATAATAATACCAATAAAATAATTTATATACCACTAAATTCTATACTTGGGATATCACAATATCGGACAGTTGGATTACAAAAGGAACTATGATAGGTCATGTTACTATGGTCCCCTTTATTTTTGAACCTTTATATGGTCCTACTTCATCATAATAAAATCACTAAATCAACTCTTTCTTAATTTTTAATTCCTTCACCATCCACTCTCCATCCACCTAGTCTCAGCAACCATTCCTGGTGTCAACTCTGTTGCCCTCACTCTCACTGCACTACCACCTCCCCCATCGATCCTTAGTTGTCTTGTCCACCAGGAGAAGTAATGCTTTCAAGCAATCCTAGTTAGTCTCTTTATTTGGATCTAACAACCTCCACTGCATGGGTTTTTTTTATAATCACCATTCCACAACCTTTTATCACAATATCTTAAACCATCTCAATCTTCATCTTCCATATTAACCCATAAGCACAAAAAAAATCTCTTATTTCTTGAATCCACAAAAAAGTCCCACCCCACCAAATCCTAAAAGCCAAGACTTTTGTGAGCAATAACTAAGCATTTATGCTGAGGTTATGAATCCTTATTGACTTTAAAAAAATAAAGGAGCTTATTAATATTTATCCATCTATAAATTTTGCTTGAACAAAATCCACAACTCACAAGTAACATGAAATAACAACAACATGCTTGTAAAGAAAATATGTTGCTACTTCTACTCTTGGAAGTATTGAAGTTTTATGAATTTGAGTTTGTGATGATGCATTGGGTTTAGAGGACCCAGCCACGACCGCCACCAAGGGCAGTGTCCTATGGGTTTCCATAGAAAACATGGTTGACCGCCCTTTCTCTTGCTAAGTGACTAGTAAGTAGGGGTTGGCAGTTGGGTGGATGATGTTGATGGTCATAAGAAACAATGACAAAGTGGCAGTGGTGGCAGCATTCTCCAATGGAGATAGTGGTGATGGTGGGGAATTGGAGAAGAGAGAGGAAGATCGCATGGATAATTTCATATTTTAAAATCTATTATTTTTTAGCTTTAAAATTATTATTTATTTCATAATTGTATATAATTATTATGTTTTCAAATCCGAATATCTAGCATTATATATAAGTGGATCAAGTAATGATCCAGAACATGGTACAGACCATGTTAAAAACAACCAAACTATGATGATACTCCATCTTTTCATTCAAGTTGTAGTTGCAATTCGATTTGGTATATTGGTGGCATAAACATTTGGAAAAAAAAATTATGCATTTAATTTTAATATAATGACAATTTCATTCAATTAAATCTCTTTATTTGAATGATATATATTTCAAGTTGTGAGGTAAAAGTTAACCATATTTATTAATATAACAATATATGATTGAATGACTATGTAAATTTTTTTTTATATTATTAGTGCATTAAAACTAAATATTTATTTTATATCATTGACAAGAAAAATCAAGTTTCAAATCTTAATTTTTATAAATAATTACTATTATTTATCATCTTAATGATATTTATAATATCATATATAATACCTAAAGTATATTTATTTTATAATTTTTAAAAACTTTGTATGATATATTTAAAATTATTTTTTTAATTTATAAAATTTATTAAATGCATTTTAGTTCTTAAAATTTTATTAAACCTAAATTAATTATTTTAATTTTTCGATGATATTTTAATGAAAAATATGTTTTATTAACTTAAAAGGTGAACAGATGAGTTCCTGATAATTGATATGCCACTGTGACACGCATTAATGAAGGAAGAACTTTCTCTCTTGCTATTAAGAACCAAATAATCAATAAAATTTTTCCTTTCATTTTTCAGCAAAATTTGTGCGATGTCATCATCAAGGAAAGATGCGTGTAACACGTGGTGCACCGAAAAGCCACCTACCCAGTGATTTTTATTTTTTTTTAATGGCTGCGTAATCATATTTTTCTCCCTATACGTATGCTTTAGTTTTTATATTAATTTATTAGTCTTTTTCATCCCATTCTTATGGAATCCTTGTGTTTGAATATTCTTATCGATGAAATAAAAGAAGATAAATAAAAATAACTAAAAATAAAAAAGTCATATACTAAAGTTACTTATTTTCTCGTTTAAAAATTTTCCTAAATGCAATGAAAATATATTATTAAAAAAAGTTCAACAAACTCCCTTCAACTTTGTTAGATGCATATTTTGGTTTATTACTTTAAAACAATGTAAATTGATCCCAAGACTTTTATATGTGCATAAAAAATATATTAGCACTAGATTTTGTTAACATATATTAGTTTTAAGATAAAAAAAAGATTTTTGTTTCGATACTTCCAGGGTATTTGTATTTTTAAAATTCAAAGATTGTAATTTAATTATAAGTGTTTGAAATATTAGTAAATTTAATTAGTAAGACACACGATAAATTTTTCACTACAGAATGTATAAAAAGTATCAATAACCATGAACTTTATATGGATATCAGAGAAATTCCCTAAAAAAAAATTAAAATATTATTTTTACTTTTGCCCTTGGGTGCTTCTTACAAGTCATGGTAAGGCTCATAAGTTAGCATATGCCATTACACATGCCTTTATCATTGAAAAATCAACATTTGTTGACAAAATGTAGTGATTTACAGGAATTGAAAATATCAAGATCAATTTGCCTTTTTTTCAAGTAATACAAGTAACATTTAAGGGATTTTTAGACTTTTCTCTGTATTATTAGTTCAAGAATTAATTTATAAAATATGAAATGAAATATTATTTAGTAAAATTTATTTTTCTCAATTTCACTTTATATTTTAGGATTAACTTTAACTAGTTGGGGAAAAATTTCATTATGAGTTTCGTTCATTTTTATTTTGCTTCTTCTTATTTTCTGTTCATTTCTTCTATCAGTTTGGCATTTTTTATCATCGAAGTATAATGCTATTCGTATTTTAACAATTAAATTAAATTCAGAACCTTGTTTATATTAGTTATAATACAAAGAAAAAGATAATTAATGATTTTATGAAAATACAATTTTTTTTACTTCTTCCTCACTCTGTTTTTCAGGTCAATCCTTCCTTCATTGAATAGAAGGTTGAGATCCGAAACGACGAGCAGTACTTAACAGTCAATAATGGGGAGACAGTGAACTGCTGCCAGCGGTGCCAGATCAAAGGTCCATTATTAGTCTCCAACTCTCCAGTCTCCACATCTAGCAAAACTCTGCCAAATCATTTTCTCACACCCAAATTCTTAGAGGACGCTTATTTGCTATGTACTAGTATTATTTATTTATGATATATTAGTTATTTGTTATTATATCAAAAAATTATTAATTTTAATAAACAGTTTAAAAGAATTCTAGATTGTCATTCTTTTGTCTTGCTATTTTAAAAATTACATTGGCTGAACCAGATTTGAACCAGGATTTCATGAATATTATTTAAATCTCTTATCATTAGATTAATCATAATAATTTTTTTAGATTGTCATCTAATCATATATTTTTTTTTAAAAATTTCAATATAATAGATGGTTAAGATGAATAAATATTTTTTTATTCATGTAACAATATATAGTTACATGTATCTGTAAAATTCTATTATACAATATATATAAATTTAACCTATTAAAAAAGCAGATAAAGTAAGAGATAATGTCCTATTTGGTTTGCTATTTTTAATTTTTAATTTTTAGTTTTCAATTTTTGTAAAGAAAAAATTGAAAATAATAAAAACTGAAAATTTCAATTTTTCCTTCATAAAAATTAAAAAATAGAAACCGAAAACAGCAAATCAAACATACCTCGATAGTTCAACAATAGAGTAGGTTTTTTTTTTTGGAACATTTAAGAATTTTGTCGAAACACCAAGCGGAATGAACCGCACCATAACTAATAAATCTACGGTCAGGCTATGTCTCTAATGCCATGTCCCTGTTTGGTTTTCAATTTTCAGTTCCTCTTGCCATGTCATAGCTTGTCCTCTATAAGGCTCTTCACATCGTATTATTCATTCATGTGAAGGTCGGTCAGATTATTAGCAAAGAGTAGAGGCTAAGATCTCTCTCAATCCAGCAAAGGTTAAAACTTGAGGAGAACCATTCCCTTCTGACACAACCGACAGTATTTTGTGCAGATCGCAACAAAGTTTAATGTCTTCTGTCTTCATACTCTACATTGACCATCTCTTTTTCTTCTTTTTTTTCCTTTATCTGAAGTTTGTTTTATCACCGATCATTTTGGGGTTGCTGATGATTTTCAGAACTTTCTCACCAAAATCAATTTGTATTCTGTGACGGCCAAAGCCAACTGAAATGGCTCCAAGATCAGGGAAAGGCAAATCTGGTAAAGCTAAAGCGGAGAAGAAGAGAAAGGAAGCTAAAGGTTATATAATATCGGCTTTTTATGCCTTCTCTATTTTTTGCTCTTAAACATTCAGCAAAAGTTCTAAACTACCTTTTCTGCAACTGCTGGTTTCTTTTGTGTTTTGTTTGTTTACTTTTTTCAGCAACAGTGCCTTCTCTGATTGACATAACTGTGGTCACTCCATATGAGACACAGGTTGTTCTCAAGGTGCATATTTTATATCTCATTGACCCCAAAAAATTGCAGTATTTAATCACTAACAGCCAATGTGGTTTTGGTTTAATATTACTGACTGTTTGTTGGACAAAATTTTGCTCAAGGGTATCTCTACTGACAAGATACTTGATGTGAGAAGGTTGCTGGCTTTGAATGTGGAGACGTGCCATCTTACAAATTATTCTCTATCACATGAGGTTAGTATTTTTCGATTTCAAGTGACGTATAATTTGACATTGGTTGGTCAATATCTATCCTGCACATGCCAAATTCTGCATTATAACAACTCAATTAACCCAATGTTCCTATAGGTTAAGGGGCAGAGACTAAGTGACGAAGTAGAAGTTGTTGCTTTAAAGCCATGTCTTCTAAGAATGGTTGAAGGTAGGTGAATAACATTTGTATCCTCGTGCTTCAGCATCAATCCTCCAGAATGTCACTCGCGTCGTTTCTTTCTTTGAGTCTGCAATATCTTTTTTAGGCTGTTTGGAATAGTATAGAATTGAATTCCTTTAAGAATTGGGATTCAATTCCATACTTTGGGACAACATTTTGTTGAAAATTCAAATCACACCGGAATTGAATTCCCACAAAACACCCAAATCTAAATCAGACCTCTTGGCAAACAGCCCAACATCATCGTGTGAAGAACCAAGAAACCCTCTTCTCTCTGCAACCCGTCGACCCCCTTACTGCAGCCGTCCCTCTACTGCCGCCGTCAGCCACCAGTATTGAAAAGCTCTGTGTTCCATTCTTTGCTGTGTTTGATCCATTATTGAAAAGCTCTATGTTCGCTCACGGTTTCGGGATCATTCAGGGAGGGGAAGGGGAAGTGGTGGTGGTTGGAGGGTTTTTGCCGTTGAAGTGTTCCTTGGTGAGGCCGGTGGACCAGGAGGAGGGTGCGTCCCAGCAAAGGCCGGTGCTCAAAGAAATTTAATTCAATTTCTTAATTTACTAAATCATTCCAAACTAAGAATTGAATTCAATTTCTAAATGGAATTCAATTCAATTCTATCACTTTAAAGCTTTCCAAACAGCCTGAATTTAAGAGTGTGTTTTGGAATGCAAAAAAAAAAAAAGAATGGAAATGAATTGATTTGAAAATCAAATTATTTGTTTGGAATTGAAAAAAATTGAGAAATGAAATGATTTGTAATTAAATTAAATTTATTATTTAAGTTGCAAATCTTTGATTTTTGGTAGGATTTGGATGAAAAGGAATTGATTTTAAAACTTACACACAAATCAATTCATATCCAATTTTAATAATTCCAAACACAATAATTGTTTGATATAATTACAATTTATGAACATTGTCCACTGTCTCTAATTACACTTAATAAGCATAAATGACATGAAACGAATACAATGAATTGATTGCAACGCAAATGGAAAGATTTATTTATTCTGATTTGTGCTTTAGAGCCAATTCAATGAACATTGAAGTTTATTTATTTATTTTTTTAGCATTTCTATAAAAACAGTGTTATTTTCTTGTTAGTCTAATACAGTATAGTGAAAAATGTCACAGAGGATTATGCAAAGGAAGCCCAAGCCGTTGCCCACGTGCGGCGACTATTGGACATCGTGGCCTGCACAACAAGGTATGCAAAGCCCAGGCGAATATTATCAAGCCCAGACTCCAAGCCCAAGAAGAAAGGAAAGAATAATGGAAAGGCCCAACCGCAGAACAAGAGCACTTGTACAAGCCCACCTGACACGCCGAACGGTGAGGCCCGGGTCGGGTCCCCATCGCCGTTATCGGACGGCGCTGGCATGGTGGCCGTTCACCCAACGCCGAAGCTCTCAGATTTCTACGAGTTCTTCTCCTTCTCTCACCTCTCTCCTCCCATTTTACGTGCGTATCCCTTTCTCTTAACAGAAACAACTAACTCTGTAACACGTAACTAACTCAACATTTGACTTTCGTAGATTTGAATAGAGGTGAGCTGAAGAATGCATGTGAAAGGCACGAAGGAGATTACTTTCACCTTCAGGTTTATGTTAAAGTTTTCAGTGATCTTTTTTCTTTACTGTATCTGAATTTGCCTTCTCCTTCAAATTTAAATGCGAGTTTTTTGGTGTGTGTAGATTAAAATATGCAATGGGAAGGTCATAGAGGCGGTTGCATCAGAGAAAGGGTTTTACAGTGTAGGGAAGCACTCTGTTCGGAGTCACTCTTTAGTTGATCTTCTGCAACAGCTCAGCAGAGGTTTTGCTAACGTATGCAACACTATGATGTTCCTTCAAATTTTCAAGCTGCCTGTGTTTGTGCAGCACCTGCTTATAGCGTGTGTCTCTTATATTACGTTTTAGGACACACACAGATTTAGTGTTTTTCCCTGTGTTTTAAGAGTGTTTATAGTGGCTTATAGTGACAAAATATGTTTAGTGTTCCTGTAATTTAAGCTTGTTTTATACATTATCACCATTATTATATTTTATAAATATGGTATAAAATAATAATAAAAAAATGATCATTTCCAAGTTCCCATTATTATAGTAATGAAATGTTATGTTCATGTGCCGTAGTGAATCTAAGAGATGAATGATTAATGTAGGCATATGGAGCGTTGATGAAAGCTTTTGTGGGATATAATAAGGTGGCACTTTACTACTACATCCAACTTAAATGATCTCATTCTCATTTAATGATCAATTTATGTTTCTAAGGATTTTGCTGCTTCAGGTTGGCAATCTTCCGTATGGATTCCGGGCTAATACATGGCTTGTTCCTCCATCTGTTGCTGAATCTCCTTGGAACTTTCCTGCCATGCCTGCTGAGGATGAAAACTGGGGTGGTGATGGTGGTGGTCAAGGAAGAAATGGTGCACTTGATCTTAGACCATGGGCTAAAGACTTTGCTACGCTGTCTTCTCTTCCTTGCAAAACTGAGGAGGAAAGAGTGGCTAGAGATAGAAAAGCTTTTCTGCTTCACAATCTATTTGTTGATACCTCAATATTGAAGGCTGTTGCAGCTATAAAACATGTAATAGAATCCAAGTCAAATGAGAAGAACAAACTGCATTGTTCTCCGGGTTCAATCGTGCATGAGGATCATGTAGGGGACCTATCCATTGTAGTCAGACGTGATGTTCAAGGTACGAAAATTAAGCAAGCTATGCTATCTTCTTGCAATGAATCCATTCTGTATAAGGACGAAGCACAGAGGAATTTACTCAAAGGTTTGACTGGAGATGAAAGTGTTATTATCCATGTAAGTCATCTTCTCCAAACAATTAGTTTTATATAAATTAGCATTTGAACAACTAGGTGTGCATAATGCATTTAGAAAAAATGCCAAGAGAGCAATTTGCCAGAATGTGACATGCTAATTACTCATAGATGAATGAGGGAACACTACCACTTTATTTCATCTAAGCACCCCATGATTTGATTTCTGTCAAGGATTCTAGCAAAAAATGTAAGCACTGAATAGTATTTATCATGCATTTATACATATTTATGGTTGTCTTTGGGAGTGGTCAGTGCTTACTCATTTTTCTAATGTCAAATTTTTTTGCAGGATATTGCTTCCTTGGCTAAGGTTGTTGTAAGCCACTGTGGGTATACTGCAACAGTGAAGAGTGTGGGTAACACGAACGTGAGTGAGCTTGAAGCTCAAGATATTGAAATAGATGATCAGCTAGATGGTGGGGTGAATGCTCTCAACATCAACAGGTTTGAACTATAAGATATGCTGCTTTTGCCCTTTCTCTATTGTTATATTTGGATGGCCTAAAGATTCATGCACTTCTAGATCACATCTAATATTCTTCAATTCTCTATTAGTTAGTATGGTCAAACACAATGCCAGTGCTGCCATCTATAAATCATCAACTCACATATGATGCCAGTTTTGTTTCTGCATAGCATACTCAAGATGGAGCACTGCTCATTTATTGGAGGCACACCCAAACGAAATCTATAATTCAAAATTATTCTTTTCTTTATAGTATTTGTTTATAGTAAAATAGTAGCTATAATTTATCCCTTGAGTCAAGGAAGTCTTGGTTTTTAGTACTTCCTAGGTCAAATTACACAGAATTTGTTAAGATTGAAATTTCTTAATACCATTCCTTCTGTATTGTCATTTATGTTGTAAGCTGCACAAGAATATTTGATGTTGATGAATTTAAAATCTTTACAGTTTGAGGCTACTGCTTCACCAGTCTGGAGCTGAGCCATCAGAAGGGTCTTTCTCATCTCTATCAAATTTGGAAGACTCTGATTCTTCTAAATATCTAGTTCAGAAGAAGGTTCAAGAATCGTTGGAAAAGTTAAATGAGGAGCCATGTGTTTTGAAAAGGTCCATTCGATGGGAACTAGGTTACAGTTGGGTGAAATATCTGCAAAAACAGCAAACATCAACAGATAATAATTCCAGAAGATATGATGGCAATGAAATTGAACAAACTGGCCTAGATTGTACAGATTCAACAGAGCAAACTGACTCCCAACTTGTAAATGTTAATGCGTGTTCTGATAAAGTTGAGCCAAACAATGTTGATTCAGGAAAATTTAACGACTTGGAGAAACTGCTTTCTAGAAAAGCATTTTTGCGTCTAAAAGAATCTAGAACTGGTCTTCATCTAAAGGTTTGTGACTCATTAAAATTGTGTTACTAGCTATTTGTATATTCATTTCGTGTTTCCACTTGTTTGGCTTTCTTTTATTTGAAATTATTTACTACTTTTGTTGCATGTCATGAGAGTGTTTTCTTTTTCAATTATTTTTCTTCTGTTTCTTATGCACTTTTATTTCATCGTTTTTTTTCCCATCATTGAGATTCTTGTTGTAACAGACAGTTGATGAGCTTGTCAACATGGCACACAAGTTTTATGATGAAAGTGCTTTGCCAAAGCTGGTACCATTAAATTCCACAATGGATTCTAAATTCTATGAATAACATGATTGCATGAAGGTCTTATTAAGAACTTAATTTCTTGCATTTTTAGGTTTTGGAGTTTGGTTCACTTGAACTTTCCCCACTTGATGGCCGTACACTAACTGACTTTATGCATTTAAGAGGAATACGGATGGCATCATTGGGTGAAGTGGTGAGATTTCTATTACCTCTGATCCCTCTTTTCTTTCCTACTTTTGCAGCATATTAGTAAATTGAGGTTCAGACTTCGGGGTTAAGTAATGTTCACTATATCTGGACACTAAAATGTCAAAGTGGACCAAGCTTAAAAGCTACCATTGGATGTTAACTTCTGTGGCCAATAAAACTTGGTTTGGTATTGCAGTTTGATGTTGTCTTTTTCTAATATATTTTGTGAATCAGGTAAATTTAGCAGAGAGTCTTCCACACATTCAGTCACTGTGTATTCATGAGATGGTTACACGAGCTTTCAAGCATTTACTTAAAGCAGTAATTGCTTCAGTTGATAATGTGGCAGATCTATCTTCAGTTATTGCATCAACATTGAATTTCTTACTCGGATGCCACCAGATGAACCAGTGGGACC